>JAAAKM020073195.1:204904065-204915746 GCA_010016025.2 Alatinidae sp. Z8VKAUB7J3
CGTACCCTAGTGGGTGGATGAGGGCGAAAGCGCAGCTTCAACCGCCTGGTTGTTTTGCTTGTAGACAACGCCGCCTTTCACCACAAATTCGACGTGTTGCAAGAGGTTGATGTATTCCAGCACATCGCCGCGCACACCGATGATGTCGGCGTATTTGCCAGCCGACACCGTACCCAGGTCTTTTTCTACCTCCATCATCACGGCAGGCCAGTAAACAGCCGCGCGAATCACATCCATGGGCTTTAGGCCCATCACACGCACCAGCACATCCATTTCGTTCCAGGTTGACTGGCAGTGGAATTTCATCGGCATGCCGCTATCGCCTCGCGCTCTATCAGGCCCGCCGCCGCGAGCGCGCGCAGAAAGTGGTGCGGGCCGCGAGCCGCAACGCCTGGAAATACCATCTGCGGGCGCCGCTCAGCTGGCCGGCGCATCAGGTGCTGAAACTGGGCGGCCGCTTTGCGCCGGACAGGATGGTCAGCCAGTTCGACTGGATCTACCGCCACGACGTCACCGCCTGAGGCAGAGCTGGCGGAGGCCTCCCGCCCGTCGCAGGCTCATTTTTGAAATGAGCCGCGCCCGTTGGGCCGTGCGCCGCGCTGGCGCGCGGCGCTGGCTGTGCCTAGATGTCCAGTTCGACCCAGACCGGCACGTGGTCGGAGGGTTTCTCGCGGCCGCGCACATCCTTGTCGATCTGGCAATCCAGCATCAGATCTGCCGCTTGCGGGTAGCTTTTTGCCAATGCGGCCAATTTTCTCGCCAAGCCCTTGATCTTTGCGGCCAGCAGATCTCCTTCTTCCTCGTCTTCTCCCTCGTGCAAAAGCCTGTATTCGCGATACACCTTTTGAACCGTATCTTCCATGTGGTTGAGCAGAAACGATTTCTTTCGCTTTGCCTTGTTCTTCTTCTCGATAAACAGGTCGATGGCGCGGAGGATCACCGGTAAGGGGATCTCCGCTTCATACCACAGTTCGATGGCTTCAAATTCCAAGGGGGAAACGATGATTTGCTTTTCCCGGCGCCAAGACCAGTGCAGTTCGACTTCGCGATAATAGGCGTCATAAGCCTCGGCCAGGGGATCATCGTGCATTAGCGGACTCTTGATCCAAGCGGTAGACCTTCGGGAACCGAAACCAAAGCCGGCGGTGCGCCGTCGATACCTGGGTCAGTTCGCCGGTCCGAAACGGATAACGGCAGCGCCGTTGCGCGTTGATCAATTGCCGCGAATTGATATTGTTGTAATCAGCCACAATCACTACGACCACCTGGATACACAGTCCATTCAGGCGCTGGGGGATGCACCGTTGTACTTTGTCCCCCTTGGACTGCGGGCATGGTTCACCGATAAAGGGATTAATCCAGACCGGGTGGTCGAGCTGGACTGGTGGGGACGTCAGGAACTACGGCTGCACGGCGCAAGCATTACGGTAACTGCCACACCCGCGCAACATTTTTCCGGCCGCAGCCTGACTGACCGCAACAAAACGCTGTGGGCCAGCTGGGCGCTGAGCTGGCAGGATTTTAATGTCTGGTTTGGCGGCGATACCGGCTACAACGACGTGCAGTTTAAACAGATCGGCAAACACATTGGTCCGTTCGATCTGGGCGTTATTCCAATTGGCGCCTACAAACCCAGAGATTTTATGCAGGTAGTGCACGTCAACCCCGACGAAGCGGTAAAAATCCACACCGACATCGGCGCCGCACAATCCATCGGCGTGCATTGGGGCACCTTTGTGCTGTCTGGCGAAGGCGTCCTCAGCCCGGTGTCCGACCTGGCTGCGGCAACAGAAAAGTACCGCCTGGCAGCGGATGAGTTCACTGTATACGCTGTAGGTGAAAGCCGCACCTACAATACCAGCCGCACCACCAATTCCCGCGCGACAAGATCAGCAGACGTTTCACCAACGCCGATAGCCAAACGCCGGCCGGGTCGAACAATGTCGATTTCGCCCGCGTTGGTGCGCGCCTCACCCATATCCAGATAGCGCAGTTCCACAGACCACGAGCGCTGCATTTTCTCGGCAAGGTTCCCTATGACGACCTCACCCGGATCATCCAGATCAGCCGCTGCCATATCTATCTGACCATGCCTTTCGTGCTCAGCTGGTCGCTTTTGGAGGCGATGGCGATGCAGGCCACGGTGGTGGCCGGAGATGTAGCGCCGGTGCGCGAGGCCATCACCCATGGTGAGACAGGCCTGCTGGTGGATTTCTTCTCCCCGAAGAAGCTGGCCGATCAGGTGGCGGACGTGCTGGCCAACCCCGGCGAGTACGCCCATATCGGCCCCGCCGCCCGCGCCCATGCGGTGGAGAAATACGATTTCCTGACCCGCTGCCTGCCGGAGCATATCGCGCAGATCAATGCCCTCGTGCCGGAGGCACGGCGCATTAGGATCTAGCCGGAGGCGCAGAGAACTAAATCCAGCCAGAGGCATGGCGAACCGAGCTCAGGAGGGATTTAGCTCTCTCGTCGTAATGGCAAATGCCAATGACCATACCGGCATCCAATCCCTGCCTGAAGGTCTGCCGTTTCCCGCGTGTGATTATCAATCAGGAAGCAGTCCAGCTTCGAGTTGACCGTTTTGGCGGCAAGCACCTCAACCTGCCGCAGCTTCGTGACAATTTCTTCGGGTTTGTGCCGCTTCGTTCCCATTCTGATCCTCCGTTTTCCTAAACATAACGGCGGACCAGTTCAGTTTGGGAGGCTCAGGTCGCCAAACCTGCGGAAAGCCATTCCGGTGAGGCTATTCGATCAGCAGGTTCTTCCGCCGCCGGTCACCGGGTTCTTCGATGAGCGGTTCGCGTCCGCCGCGCAGGATCGAGTTGCCTTCGTAAAGCGTGCGCTGATCGATGGCCGGGGTGCTTACTAAGGCAGCTGTGTGCATTCAAGAGGAGAGATTGAAAACTTCCGGTTGGGTGTTTTTTACCGTGGGCATCAGGGGCGAACCTCCAGTATTTTTATATCCTAATTATTGAGGGCAACAAACCCCGCTGCTCTCCCAAACGACACCCCTGATGGGTATCAAAACCTCGTTTTACTCCCCAGCCTTTCCACTCGAGAAATGGCTCGAAAAAGTACCATTTTGGCACCATAGTGTACTCTACTCTCGATTTCTCCGTGCTCTTGATGTAGTGTGGTAGCCCTGGGACGAAAAAGAAGGGGGAAAAGGAGACACTTCACTGCTATCCCTGCAAAAAGCTATTTTCCTTGTTTTTCTAAGATGGGAGGCTCAACACCTCTGGTCAAAAGTTTTCGGCCATCGTGATTTGAATGGTATTTTGTTTCGTGCGAATCTCGCTGTCTTCGAGGGGCTTCGAGTCCTTTTCCGAAATTCACAACATTTATTTTTCGCTATAAACTTTTGCTATTAAGATAAGCCTATATAGGCCTAATAGTTATCATTCCTGAATCACTTTTAAATTAAAGAAATTTATCACTAATTTTTTTTTTCAAATAGTGTTTATAAGCTTTTAATTACTGTTGGCCGTTGTTCGGTTTTTACTAGGTTACGGAACTTGTTACAGCCCTGAATATTTAATTGTTTGAACTTAAGAAAAGTTAAAACAATTGTGATGTTCATTCAAACATACTTCTTGACTGGGTGAACTAAAGAAACAGAACATCCTTACGCAGTTTGCCTTGTACTTTATTATAATTTTGTTGACCAATCAGGTTACTCCTATTGTCAGTGGTTCGAGTCTTTGTGATAACGGTTTTCAGTTCCAATCGCTAAAAGTTCTTTGTTTACAATATTGTAAAACTTGAAGAAGAAGCTGAAATAAATTAGAAAACTACATTAAATCTGGGTTAAATACCAGAATGACATAGGAAAAGCACTATTTATTCATCAAAGAATCTTGAAGAAAATACAAGCACGCCACTTTGAAGCTCCAAAAAGTTGTCAGAAGGCTTGAGAGGAGACAAAAAGACTTGTAAAGTGTGTATGAAGAGAATAAATATCAAAATTCACAAGTTCCTAGGGGAGAGGGGTGGGTGTCGTCGAGAATTTATTCAGAAGACAGGATATAGAAGCCAAGTTCAATAAAGTTTTCATCATTTTTGAACTGAGATCATGAAATAAGTTCTTCTTTTACTTAAAACGTCAGAAAATATAAAAAGCCGATACGATGGATTTTGAATTAAGCTGCCTTCTTTCTTATGTTTTTGCATATCATAAGAAAAGATAAAGCTTAATCTTAAAACTTGTTTTCACAAGTAAATGTTAACAAAATTTCATTTCTAGTAAAATAAAAATAAAGTAATAAAAATGGCAGAAAACACAAAAATTTCAGAAAGGACACTAGATGTTGATCAGAAAAACTATAAAAATGGAGTAGAAAAACTCCAAAAACATGAATATTTGATAAAATTAATAGTCAGTTAAAAAAATCGTATAACCAGAGCGAAAATAACTCTTCCGATCTTATACAAAAGAGAAAAAATATTCAAGTGCTCAGTAAAATTAACAGGACAGCCATGTTTCTTTTCACAGATATTTTAAGCAATATTAGCAGAATAGAGGTGTGATATTCATACTAGTGCCAGTGATTTAAAAAATGCGTTTTGGGATTTTCAGTGGTATTTCATGGACAGTTGTTTGAAGAAAAAAAGATATTTTGGATTAGTCTTTGAAATGGATTAAGTTGCATTTTATATCAAATACTCCGAGTCCCAACTATCTCTGAAGTATTTTCCCCGGCAAATTGTTCTGGGGCAATGCAAGGAAAATTTAGCTCCAATAATTTTTTTCCTCCAAGATTTTGAAAGCCGTCTTTATGGTATTTTTATTGAAAAACGGTTTTTTGTATTTCCATTGAAAAAAATAATAAAAGCGAAACATTCCTCTACCCTTAATTTCAAAAACACATTTTACCCCCGCCACGACAAATGCATAGTCTCAATCACCGTGGCCAATTCCTTAACTCTTTACATTTAATGTGTTTCAATTCTCAACATCTGAGGAACTAGCTCAGCAACCCAACAAATAGCTTTAAAAGCTAGGCATTTCCACACTTCCTTTAAAACTGCCAAAAATTCGCAATTTTCAGCATGCCCGATGTTCATCATCCCTCCTGCCTCCTCTGTTCAAATGTAAAATAGAACCGTGCTCTTCCATCGTTTCAAACTTGCAATCCACGGGAAAAGTGATAGTCTTTTATATCTCTTAAATGTTCTTAAGTGGGAAAACCCCCAAGGGAAGACCATTGTATTTAAGATAAGTAGTTGTTTCCTCTTGAAATTTGATAAGAATATGCGGGTGCTATAATAAAATGTTGATTTTTCCTTGGGGGAACTTTTTTTTTTTTTGTTTAAAATCATCGTGTTTCGGGAAAATATTATGTCTATAACGAAACTTTAATTAATCGTTAATAATCCAGTAAGTTTTGATTTAATCAGATGGGCTGAACTGTCATCTTTGGTGAAAATCGAACATCAGTCGTTCAACAAAACTGCGGATTTTCAATGCCCTCGTCGTTTCTGTAATGCTTTACGGAACTGAAAAATGGCATGCATCAACCTTAATACTAAAGGCCATCGATGTATTCCAGACGAAAAGCCTGAGAAGGATCGAAGGTCTAATGTGGCTTGATTTTACGAGTAATGAGAAGCTGCTGCAGTTCACCAAGCAATATTGGCATTCTATCCAAGAAGCTGAACGTATCTTGCGATGGTTCGGACACCTACCTTGAATGCCCCTGCACTTACTCGCAAAGATGATCTTTGACTTTGACCCTACGGAAGCTGGTTGGAAGCCAACCTGTGGCAAAACGAAGAAGCGATCCGACAGCCTGTCCCCATTTCTGGCGATGACAAACATCAGACCGAGTGAACCGCAAACGCACGCACTGGACCGAAGCGGATGGAGGAGGCAGGCATCACCCTCTACGCCAAGTCTCGCCCGGCAGGAGACCTAAGTCAAGTCCGACGGCATATAAGGTTCTTATGGAAGGCATGGTCGTATAAACTTTAGACGAGGCATATTTAACTGGAAACTTAAGTTTCTAGTTCCCTTTTAAGAGCTATCACACCTGACACCCTCTTTTACCCAAACGTATCTGATCGATATTGTTAGATAACTATTTTGCTGAAAATAGTCCAAAGAACATATTAAAAATACTTCAGGGTTGACACAACCCACCAGAGCCCTGGGGTAAGGGTTGTAAGTTATTCCCTGGGGGAATACAAGGTTTTAATGGAATGGATGGTCGTATGAACTTTTCTACGGCTCATTTGATTGGACATTGGAATAATAGTCACATTTATAGAATCTTAGGTTCTATTTGGCTAATGACCAAAAAATTCCACTTAATAAATGTTACAGTTTATCAAGTGTCTCTTAAGAGTGTTTTTATTGTTTTATAGTCAGTAACTGTTATACAATCAGTAAGTAGTAAATCACTGAGAAAAACTGCAAATTGTAAAAAAAAAGAACAGTTATACTTCTAGAAACCTAGGTTTTAAGTGGTTAGTGACCAAAAAATACTTCTTAATTGATATTAATGTTCGTCAAATACCTCTTATTAACAGTATTCTGTTGCTTATACAGTTAGTTATTTAGTCAATAGCTAGGGATTTGCTGAGTAAAACAGTGAGTAGTAAATGAAAGTCACATTTCCAGAATGGTAGGTTTTATTTCGCTTGTGACCAAAGTCGTGTTTTTAATAGAAGTTTCTGTACTTCAAGTACGCCTTATTAGCCGTTTTTCATTGCTCTGTAGCCAGCGTCTGTCATTCAGTCAGTAAGTAGTATTTCACTGAGTAAAACAGTGAGTAATAAATGATAGTCAAGCTTCTAGAACCCTAGGTTTCAATTGGCTATTGACTACACATTCAGTTTAATGGAAGTTAATGTTCATCAAGTGTCTCTTGGCTGTTTTCTATTGTTCTGCACAGTCTCCTGTTACACAGTCAGTAAGTAGTAGTACAATAAGGAAAACAGATAGTAGTAAATGACTTTCACACATCAAGAGTCCTAGATTTTAATTGGCTATTGAACAAACAGTATTTCTTTTAATTTTAGTCGAGCACCTTTGTATTCAACTTCTGTCATTCAGCCAGTATCTGTTGATTCGCTGAGTAAATAGTGATCATTAAGTTGGGCTAATCACCTATTCCCGTAAAAAAAACTGTGATTTTTGAATAGAAAACGCACACTTTCGGATGTGGTTTTAGGCTTTCGATTCTGTGCGCAGCAAATCGTTTATGGAGAATACTACAGCACTATGGGCTTCCAGACGTGATTCTTATTACAATTGTTGCTTTACATAATGACGAGCTGAAGACCGACGGTGGAGACCTGACTGATAGGATCTGGATCCACTACAGTATATGACAAGGCTGTATCATCTCTCCTGTGCTCTCCACGATCCTCATTGACTATGTACTCTGGATATAGTCACTTTGTTGGAAAAATACAGTGAATGAGAGCCGCACTATCTTCGATAGTGATTTTGCTGATAACATTGCGCTCCTTTCTCACCTAAGGGAGACCTTACAGCAGAACATCACAGCAGATACGATAAGGCTGTATCATCTCTCCTATGTTCTTCACGATCCTCATTGACTACATACTCCAGATATAGTCACTTTGTTGGAAGAATACACTGTATGAGAGCTGCACTATCTTCGATAGCGATTTTGCTGATGACATTGCGCTCCTCTCTGCTCTAAGGGAACATAGAGCAGAACATCACAGAGCTCACAAAAAGCCAGAAGAGTTGGACTGGCAATCAGTACAAAAAAAGGAATGCGCAACAATGTTAATTCAATGCCAGGCCAGCCACTGAATGTCAGTTCTGATAAGCAAGGAAATGTCACAGAATTTAAGCAATTTGGAAGCCTCATAATTATGGTGGAAGTCTTGAGCGCGAGATCATTACATTCATTACGTCTGCAGGTAATACTTTTACCAAACTAGGTAAGGTCTGGAAAAACTCTGCATGTTTAAACTTAACTAATTTGCTTCATATTTAATGAAATTATATGCAATGATGTTTAAGTGTGATTCAGGTATAATAAAGGAGGAATGGTGGATCATTTATTTTGGCAGGTGGGGAGAGCAGAAGACAGACACAAAAAGAAGCATTTTAATGCCAAAACATCATAAGTCTCAATGAGCCTTCAGAAAAATATAGAATGAGTTCTAGGGATGGGGGGGGGGTGGTTGTAGAATTTGAAATCAAATCCCTCTTGATCTCCTATAATATTTTTGGTATATCTTTTGATTTCCCAGATTATCCCTGGTGATGAGGGAGGGGGTCAAAAGTGCTTCTTCTATTGCGATAACCCTTTCCTATGTAGCATAAAATATAAAATTCACACATCGATCAGCGCAGAGACGGAAAAGGCGAGACGGGGCATTATTAGCCTTACCAGGGATTCCTTTTTTTAGGGGGATGGGGCAAATTCTACCAGGAGCTTTGTTTTCAGCGATTTTAAATGGTAACATGTCTCTTTTTCTCTTTAGCATTATTTTTCTATGTGTTTAAACATGCGTTACAATGGTTTGGTTTGGTTTTGCTTATTAGCTTTAGGATTATTCTTTTTTATGAAATACAGAAAAATATTTAGAGAACAAATGCGACTCTATATTTTGCTAATTATCTTAAAACTCAGTCAGGAGTCCAATAAAGAGAAAGGTTAAGGAATAAGCAACCGTGATTATTTAGAACCGAAGGCTTCTACGCTAAAATGTAGGAAACATTATTAGGAAGTAATATAGAAGATCGTAATTGAATTAAATCCCTTGCAACGGTCGAATTCAACCAGAGAATCTTTACTCAACAGCCAGAATGTCATTTAGAAAAATAAACTCTGGCCTATGAAATATCTCAAAAACTCCTCTGGTCTGGGTTTCAGCTCTTAGTGTAAACAGAGAGGCATTCAACAGTCGTTCTTTTCCATGCTATAAGATCAAAAGTCATTAAAAAAATAAAGTGTGGTCTATGAAAAATCTCAAAAAACTCCTCTGGTCTTAGTCTCACTTCGTAGCGTAAGCAGCGAGGCACTAAGGAGAGGTTGCTTCCTCACATATGGAACAAATTCTATTCGTTTTTAGTATTAACGTAGGGTCTTACCTTATGCTTGAAAAAACGAAAAATAAAAGAAGTATCCCACTATTGCATCTCTAACCCATAAAAAATCTCAAAACATCCTGTGGCCTTGGTTCTGCTTCTTTGGTAAACTGCGGGGCATTCAATAGTCGTGTTCTTTAGAAAAATTCAGAATAGAAGAGGAATTTTTTCTCTTCTTTGGGAAAATTCAGAAGTGAAGGGCAATATTTCTTTCTTTTGGACATATTCAGAACAGAAGTTGTACCTTTTTCTTGAACAAATTACCACTTCATATGTCTCTAACTCTAGGAAGAATCCAATTCATCTCTCTCAGACTTAGATAAAAACCTTATACATATATTTTAGACTCTAGTAAACCCTATTTTTTACTCCTTAACCCAAATCTAATGGTTATCGATTGTACATGTGTGTCTAACCGTCTATTTGCCTGTCTCTATGGATTTTCCGAAGATTCAATGACATTCACGAAAAACACGAAAAAAAATATCCTAAATTCAACAAAAAAAAGTCTTAGTTAAAAAAATAGTAAGTTAAAAAATTCAAACCCACATAAAAACAACCTGCCGATGATGCTGCCCGCCACGAAACCGGCGACGACGCGCAACAGCGACCACCCTAGATGCTCAAGCAGGGTGAAGTTCTGATATCCGGAACCGGCGATTTCCACCAACCGACTCCAGACAGCTTCAGGCGGCGGCATCCAGATCGGCTCCATTTGCCAACCGGCATGGGGTTTGAAGTTGAGCGACCCACGCGGTGTCAACGTCACCGAACCATCGTCAACCTGGACGACCCCGTCGGTCGCGATGGGCTGGCCATTGACAGCCACAACTCCGTAGCCATCGACATCGTTACCGTCGTCGTTACGCACGACCCGAAGCAAGCCGCTGCGCCAGGCACCGACCTTGCCGGAATCATTTTTGGCAAAGCCATCGCCCGGTTCGACTTCCGGTTCCGCCACATCATCGTCGACCTTGTGAACGATGACCGTAACTGTCGCATCGTCCTGATCGCCAGCAGCGTTCTGCGCCGTATATGTGAAACTGGTCTCGCCGACAAACGGACCGGGCACGTGGATCGGCATCAGTTTCGACCCCGTGAACGCGCCCCAAATGACGAAGATCGCGGCGATTGAGATGATCGAGGCGGTTCGATCCGCCGTGACGGCACTTTCATCGCCGAAGGTAACGGTCTTCAGGCTGGTGAAGTCGGTCTTGTCGGCAACCTGTTTGGTGACTGTTTTGACGACAAAGAAAGCGCCAACGAATATCGCGATGTAGATGAGTAGGACGGTCATGCTGAATCCTCGACGCGGCCCATGATTTCCTCCTCCATCTCCCAAATCATCGAGAGAATTTCTTCGCGTTTTTCGCCGTAGCCACTCTCTTTCTTAACTTCGCGAAGGTCGGATATCTTGTCCGAATATTAGTCTAATTTGGAACTTTCCATTCATGAAAGTCTCCTTATTTGTAAATTGACACCTCCCTTAAGCTGTAAGATCTCTTCAATGCCTCTTCTACTGTTTAAATGCACTTTATTGTCACCTTCTACTTAATTACCTCGCACTTCGTTGTATTTTTTCCTTCTTTGTTTTATAACTATTTTCATTAGACCCCCTTTTGTGTCATTTTGTCACTCTATCTTCTTAAAAACATTGTTGTTACTAGCATTGTAAAATTTCTCCTCAGATGATGCAAGCTAGCATCCGAAGCTAAGGAAAATATATACCGAATGTCTCTCAGATTACGTGTCATTTCCTGGGTTTTTATATGCCTTGTTCGAATAAAATGCTACATTTAGACTTAATATTTTTCGGAGTATGAGTATTGTTAGGGTGTGTGTGTACGTAGTGACGCGCACCGCTACGAATGTTCAAGTTGGTGTTTTCAAGGAAGGGCAAAAGTTCCCATATCAGTTATCTTTTTATGATTGATAAGTTGCGCAATCCTTCTAAGGCAACGTATCGCATCGTAATAGGATGGAGACCTGGCCTTCAATATAACGAGAATAGAATACAAAAAGTTAAAAAAATTGAAACTTCTTACTCCTTCTGCTGCATTGCCCCTTGCTGTTGAATTGTAGTTGTAGTTGCAGCCACGCAGCGAGTCAAATTTTCAGAGGGGGGGGGGCAAATTTAAAACAAAACCTCTTCCCTCCCCTCCTACCTTCCAAGCCAGCTCACCATGGCTTTATTGGGTGGGAAAATTTTGAATTTTTAGAGTCCCTAGAAGGCTCAAAATTGCATTTGAGAGACGTTTTTTGCATGTGCCAGACGAAGGGCATTTCGGCCCATTGGTTGAGCGTGCGTTGGAGTGGCTTTACGACGTGAAAGTTGAGCGAATTCTTGGTGGGCTCATCGCCGACGAGTTCAAGAAAGTAGCGATCTCGTTCGGGTATCGGTGTCTCGTTGGCTTGCCATAGGGTGACTTGTTCCTCCAACATTCTTTTTTGCTCAGGACTTTCGAACGCTTCCGGGGGGATCACCTCGATACCGTCCTCGGGGCGAGGATGGGTATCCCAGACGAAGTACATCCAGATATCGAGGAAGTCCCCGGGATGGGTGAGCCAAGTGCGAACCCAGACTTGAAAGCCGCGATTGATCTTC
>JAAAKM020073195.1:204915756-204988845 GCA_010016025.2 Alatinidae sp. Z8VKAUB7J3
TTCGAGATTCTTATCTCCGCTGGGGCCCGAGGTTAGAATGGTCGGTACGACGCGTCCCACGGATTGGTAACAGTGATACTGCCAAGGGCCCATAAAGAGGGAAAAACCGAGTGCCAAACTCAGGAGGGCCGCCGGCTGCTTCCGACAATAGTACGCGGTTGCGGCCGCACAGAATGCGGCGACGAAGAGCGTGCCCGGACACGTCAGGATGATGGCGGACGCTGCCGCTCCGATAAGAAGCGTCGTTGCCCAGGAGCGGCGTCCGAACTCAATCTGAGCCACGCCCCACAGCATGGCGACCATCAAAACGGCACCCGCGGTCTCGGACATGACTTGCCAATTGCGCCAGGCCGACCAGGGATGTAGGGCGAAGGCCACCATTCCGACGCTAGCGAGCGTCGTGCTTTTTCGCTTTAGAATCAGATACAGGACCGGTGCCATTATACTGGCAAGCAGGACTTGCAGGAATACGGCGAGGTAGAGAGACTATCGCAATTAGCAAAAAGTTTTTACTCCTTCAGCCCACCGTAGCCTCCTCTAATCAGGCCTAACTAAAGAGGGGGAACTGAGCATTTGCTGCTTTTGAAGAAAGTAAAAAAAGAAAGCTAAAAATATATTTTCATATCTTTTTTCCCTCCCGTCATTGGGAAAACTCCGTTGGCTAGTCTTCCAAAAGCACATTTTGTCGTGATATTCTGCTTTTGTTTGAGGTTTATTTTACCTCCAGCTTGAACCATGTTGGCAACACACCTACTCTCTTCAATTAAAAAATCCAAACACTTTCCACGCAACCAAGGGCGCTGTTGCAAATTTTTCCCTTGGGAGGGCTAGCCTGCAAAACCAGGTCCAAAAGAGAGGAGAGGTTCTAAAATATATTTTTCTGCCAAAAAAGTGTCATGTTTTTTCAAAACGTTGCCATTTTTTGTACTTTTTATATATTTTTTGCTTTTCTACCAGAAAGAGACTTAAAACCATCCCCATTCCCCCGTGAACACTGTTGTATATTAATCCTACTGACGATTTTAAACCAACATCTTCTAGGAGATTTTCAGTTAGTTATAAAGTCATAAGTTACAATCACTAATACTTTAATGGTGGCCAGTTATTATGATTTCTATTTAGACCTTAAGCTATAATTTAGGGAGCACTCAATTGTTTAGCCAGTTTAAATCATTGATCCTTGAAGATAAGAAGATGGCTTATTTGAATAGAAACTAAAAGTCCTAGTGTTGTTTTTAAGTTTTAAATTATTGTGTCATGGGAAAGTAGTGTTTTCATCCATTTTGTGACGAAAAAGGTTTAATTTGGCCCCAATGCAGAGCAGCTTGCTGCTGGAATAAATTGTGTCCCCTCTTAATTTTAGAAAATCGATGCCGCTGGCTACTACGCCTGAAATATCTACCACTATTCAAATAGTAATAGTTGTGAATATTTGACTGGCTTTCAATAGTAGCAGGTCCATAGGGGGTGCACTCTAAATCTTTTCTTAGCTTGGATTTCATTTACTTTGGATAGTTTTCACTTATATTTTTACGGACCCGTAACGAAAAAATACTATATGGATTCTGATTCCACATTTTGCAGTATCCAGAAAATCGGTATCTGGAGAATTGAAAATGTACTAATTCTCTGGATTCCACAGATTAGATGCTGTTCAATATCAGAGATTAATTTTCTTTCTATTGTCACTACTAATATATTGAGCAAACAACAGAAAAATAAAACATCAAACGAACAAAAGAAGAAGAAAAACAGGGGGGGGGCATCTAAATCCAAAGGTGGAACTATATAGTGGTATTCACGAAAATATCAAGAGATCACACTAAGATCCATATTTTCTATGAAAAAGATTACAGGCGATACAAAACATCTGGCTAAACTTCTTGAATTAAAACCTAGAATCAAGACATTAAATCAGAAATGTTTTATATCTTATTTCTGATAAATATCGTCTGAGAGAAAGATTTCTTTCTTACGCCTCTGATACTTGTTTAAGAAACGAGTTGAAAATAGGCGATGAAAGAAAAGCATCGATGACTAGAATTGAATAATTGCCTATTTCAGGATTCATTTTGACTTTCTGTTTTATTTGCTTTTTTGGCTGTTGAGTGGTGAGGTGTTATATTCTTTCTTTTTTTTATCCAGCTATTTTTCCTTTTCTTGTTTTTACCTGTTTCTTACAATCCTCTACTCATGACACCACCAATGAAAAAAAAAAAAAAAACTACTTATATGAGGTATCTGTTCAGACTGAACTATACTTTCTACCAGTGATAATACAACATATCCAAAATCCTGTGTTAAAGATTTTGCATGGAAGGCAGAAATCTGCTCTACTAATCTTGAAATTCTTAAACCAGAGTCTGTGTTGTGGCTTTTGAAATTAAAAGGCAGACTAGAAGAGACATTAAGGTACATTTTGTCCATCATTACTGACCCCCTATTTGTAATACTGGTCAAGTGCAGTTGAACTTGCGCCAAACCAGGTTATTAGCAATGCCACTGACCAGAATAATCAAGAAAAAAATATTGAAGTTGAATCAGTTATTTATGAACAAAGTAATCCCACAGACATAGCTTCTATTACTATGGTAACAGAACAAATGCCCAAATATACAAGCAGCTAACTGGCTTCTGATTGTATGCTGAAATCACTGTTATTTTGTTATATTGATATGCTGAACAACATTGTTATTTTAAGGTTAAACCTAACACAGTTATTTCTAAAGCATATGCAGATAATTATATAGTAATTGTTTTTGACAAACTTGTGAAAATTCAAATGAAAGATAACACAACAATAAGCAGGTGAAAAATGTGAGAAGTAACCATTTAATTCATGGCCTCTGTAAGTTTCATAAGCAGTGCAAGTTTTTACATATTTGTCATAATTTTATGTTAGGTATTTGTATGTCCAATAAATTCAGTTTTGATCATGATGATTTTGTCCTGTTTTAACTTATATTGACAATTGTGTTGTTTTGCTCATGTATCACCAGTGGCAGAGGGTAGGTTTAAAATCCAACCTTATAGTTATTCGACATTTCAACTATGCTGAACATAATGGCTATCTCAAAATATTAATTAAATAAAAAAAACAAGTTTTTTAAATGAAAGTAAGGAGCGACATTAAAACTTAAAACGAACAGAGATTATTCCGTATATGAAAGGGGTTGTTCCCTCCCCAACGCCCCACTTTTAACACTAAAGTTTGACTCTCTCAACTCTACTTTTTAAAACAGTAAAAAACTTTACCGTGAAGAGCGGGGAGTTGAGGAGGGAACAGCCCCTTTCATGTACGGAGTAATTTCTGTTCATTTTGAGTTTTAATGTCGCTCCTTACCTTCAGTTAAAAAAAACTTGTTTTTTTATTTAATTAACATTAATAACGCTCACTTTCTATTGGAGCTATTTTAAATAGTATTATTTCTTTATTTGCTTTCGTTTAGATAATATGTTAACATTTTTAATATGTGATTCTATATTTCTCAAGCACCCCTACGTAATCTTCCTGCTGCATGCTAGTATTACCACACCTATCTGCCTATCTAACTCTGAAGAAAAAATAGGTTGAGAAATTCTTACTGTCGTTTTCTAGCACGATAATGATGTTTCACTGGCGCAAGAACTACTTTCAGAGGGATTCAAGCTAATTGAGGGGGGGGGCTAATTCAGAGGCACAGACAGAGAGGGGATAGGTTCAATACACCCTGAGAAAAGAAGCAAACGATTTAGAATGCTCTTAAATGCATTGCACGCTAGTGAATCCACTACATCTAAAGGGTAAGAAACGCAATATCCTTGCAAAATAAACCTAAAAAACAAAAAAAAATAAAGCCATACGAAGTCATAAAAAGCAAAATAAAACCATTCTCCGGACATGAGCGAAAGCAGCTCGTCCAGCACTCTGTCATCGACTTCCAGCCGCTCGGTCAGCAGCGGGTCAAGCAGCTCTAGCTCGCATTCCTCTAGCGGAAGCTCGAGCAGCACGACCAGCAGCCAGAGCAGCATGTCAACGAGCTCGCGAAGTGCCAGCTCGACCACGGGCAGCTCACAGAGCTCCCTCAGCTCCAACTCGAGTAGCTCGACGAGCACGCTCAGTATTTCCAACACGGACAGCAGCCACTCAACGCAGAGTAGCAGCAGCGGCTCCACGAGCAGCTCGAGCCACAGCAGTAGCTCTGGAAGCACGAGCAGCAGCTCCAGCTCGAAGAGCAGCACCCGATCCAGCAGCTCCGTTAGCTCCAGCTCGATCAGCGAGAGCAGCGTGAGCTCGATCAGCAGCTCCTCGCTGAGCTCGATCAGCAGCAGCTCCCAGAGTAGCTCCAGCCAGAGCACCAGCAGCCAGAGTACGAGTAGCCAGAGTACGAGTAGCCAATCGACTAGCAGCCTGTCTCAGAGCTCGCAAAGCCAGAGCACGATGAGCTCGCTGAGCAGCCTCAGCTCCAGTTCCGAGAGCTCGGTCAGTTCCAGCAAAGCCAGCAGCCTGAGTAGCAGCAGTCAGTCATTCTCAAGTAGCTCGCCGACGAGCGTTAGCTCGCACAGCACGACCAGCCAGAGCAGCCAGTCCAGTAGCTCCAGCAGCTCATTGTCCAGCAGCTCCGAGAGCAGCTCTCTCAGCAGCCTGAGCAGCAGCAGCTCCAGCACGTAGTGAGGTCCACCGATGGCACAGAAGTCGATCAACGTAGAGAAGGCAGTCCAGTACGTTCGGACGCTTCGCCCCCTTTGCAATTCTATATGCGGGTTGTACTTCAATATCGCATGGTTTCTAGAACTACTAATAGTAATCGATATTCATTTTCATTTTCAAAATTTTTACTCCCTTACGCTACATTAAAGAGGTGACACTTGCGGGCCGATATCATCTATTAGACCCAAACTTTTATACTTACTCATTTTATACGGTTCTTCTCCTGGCAGTTGAAGTTGCCTATGTTATTTTGAATATTTTTCTTTGTCATCCTTAGTAGAAGATATTTAATGTGCAAAGAACCAAGTGTGATAAACTTTCTAATCTTCTTGTAAAAAGTCCTTACCTCTGTTACTGCCTCTGTACTAACTTCTTTGATTAAATGAAAGGTGCCTATAAAAGAATATTTGATGAAGTTAGGCTGGACAAAGAGTTGTCATAATTTTGTCTACATTTGCAGAAAAATAAAGATATACATTCAGCTATACAATATTATTTTTCCACATTTTCCCTAATAGCATTCTTAAACGTAAAATGAGTCCTCACGATCAGCTTTAAAACTTTTTTCACTTTGCTATGAATATATGTACATTTCAGATACACTTATCTGTTTGTTAACGACAGTATAACAAAAAATTGTAAACGAAAAGGTGATGCCATCTATCCCAATAAAATAGTTTTTTTGTACTGAGTGTTTTCATGATGTCATACCTTTTTTAGGTATTCATCATCTTTGGTGCTGATAACAAATTTGGGCTAAGTTTGTGCCGTTTTTTTAGTAGAAGACCCGTTCTGTTTTCTTTGTTTTCCTATGGATTTTGCTTGTGAGGCAGATTTCTTTGTTGATATTGTACGATCTTCAGACAGCTCTGTGAACTTCACCCTGCCGCTTTCCGTTGAATGGACCGGGCTCGATATTTCCGGCCTGACCGACCTGCGATTCACCGGCGATTTTGCCGAATTCTTCGATGACCCAGGCGATATCGATGGGGCGGATTTCATCACGATCGAGGCGTCCGTCGACAGCGGTCCGTTCGAGACGATACTCGACTTTCGCGGTGCCGATTTCTCATCGACAAGCGGCGCTTTCAACGGCGTGTTTCGCGAGGACACAAACAATGACGGCGTTGGCGACGGCACGGCGCTCGGTAACGCCTTCCAAACTTTCCTGGCCGATATCGTGGGCACCGGCAATACGCTGGACCTGCGGCTGTCGACAAGTGTCAATGCCGGCGATGAGGATTTCGCCGCCGACAATTTCAAGATCATCGGCACCTCAAGCGGCACGCCGACCCCTGGCGTCATCGTCAGCGCGCCGAACGGCGTGGACATCGCCGAGGAGGGCACCACCCAGGTCGATTATCAAATCTCGCTGGCGACGACGCCGACCGATCCCGTCACGGTTACCGTCACCGCGCCCGATGGGCAAACCGAGCTCAGCATCGATGGCGGCACCACCTTTTCCCCGACCGTCGATGTCGTTCTCGATGACACCGACGACATTGGCGAAGTGCTAGTCCGCGCCATAGACGATGCGGTTGATGAGGCAAATCCCCACACCGGCCAGCTCAGTTTTGCGGTTGAAAGCGACGATACCGATTATGACGAACTCGCAATTGCCGATCGTACGGTCTCCATCGAAGACAATGACTTCACCATCACCCGGATTTCGGAAATACAAGGCAGCGGCGAGGAATCGGCACTGGTCGGGCAGACCCGGACGGTCGCCCAGAGTAACAGCAGATAAAAAAAAGCACTTGCAACTTTATTATTCTATTTAAAAAGTATTCTTAGAAAATTTAAAAAGCATTTCCCAAAAAACTGGTGACAAAATGCGGAATAATTTTGCCAATTTTTAATTCATTGATGATAGGCTCAACTTTGACAACCTTTTACGCTGTCTGAAAATTAATAATACCCAGTAGATTAATAGTAGACAAAAAAGCACTTACCACTTTGTTATTGTATTTAGAAAGTATTTCTTCAAAACTTAGGAAATATTATAAAAAAATTTAGAAAATATTTTTTTAGAAACTTGCGACAAAAATGTAATAATTTTGCCTGTTTATATTTGATTGATGGCAGATGCAACTTTGACAAGTTTTTCCTTTGCTGAAAATTAACAATACCCAGTAGTTTAACAGAAGATACAAAAAGCATTTGCAACTTTATTATTCTGCTTAGAAAGTATTTCTTAAAAAAAATTCGAAAATATTTCTTAAAAACTGGCGACAAGAACGTAATAATTTTGCCTATTTATATTTTATTGATCATATGTGCAGCTTTGACTGCCTTTTACGCTGTCTGGAAATTTACAATGCTCAGGAGATTAACAGCAAATAAAAAAGGCACATGCAATTTTATTATTCTATTAGTAAGTATTTCTTAGAAATTTAGAAAGTATTTCTTAAAAAACTAGTGACAAGAATGTAATCATTTTGCCTATTTATATTTCATTGATGATAGATGCAACTTTGAGAACCTTTTCCGCTGTCTAAAAATAATAAATTAATATAATTCGGCGGGTTGAAAATAGATAAAAAGATAATACTTCCCATTTTTTATCATTTTTAGCTTTGTTTTGTTTTTTGCTTTTTTTGAGATCGCGATCACCAAAGACTTCAGTGCGTTTTTCCTCAATCGGATTGTAGGTGCAACCTTAGCTTCGGCTGGTTTAAGGCACTGGTGATCATTTTTAAAATAAGGGTGTAACAGTTCACGTTCGTCACTTACCGGTGGAAAGCACCGGTATAACCAGTTTTGCACCGGCATAACCGGTGCAAAGATGTGAAACAGCCATGGAAAATTTAACAACAGTTAGCCAAGTACTGTCAGATAAAGCGGGATAAATTTTTAATAATCCACTTTTTAAGGCTTAACAGATGAAAAACCATAACCAAGATTTAAGCTAATTTGAATTTAAAACAGCAGATATTAGTCAGCATAGTCACGATCATATATATCTTAGGATTAGTACATCTTGGGATTAGTACTAAACCGAGTACGATCGGCAATTTGTCTCAGGAAGTTAATACTAATTCATGTTTTTACAGAAATAAGACAAAGAAATTCTTTTTTTCTTCGGAGTGTAAAAACAAAGAGACAGGTTCATTCAGCGGTAAATATATGACTGTTCATATTATTGACTTACCAACATTTTGATTTAACCTAACCTAAACTAACTTTATTATAAATAATTTTGGCGCTGAGTAAATATAGTATCATTTTGTCGAAAAAGATCAAGAAAACGGCGCTGCGAAAACGTATATTTTGTCGGAAAACGAACCATAACTCATACTTTAATCGAAAATTCGTCATTTATAAGAGTTCAAAAAGTGCTTAAATTTAAATTTGCAATAGAAGTGATTATTATCAAACAGTTCGTGGTAACGAACTGTAGTAAGGAGCGACCTAGCTCAATGTGGCGGTGGACCAGTGAGCCGGCCAATCTGGACGCGCTGGAGCGCCTGGAGCGTATCGCGGTCTGAATTGCCGCCTGCGGTGCCGCGCGCACTGTTCAGCGCCGCCCCGGACTGCTATCTATTCCATGCAAAGATGACGCGTCGCGCCGCGATTAGCGGTGTGGGGATCCTTCGGCCGTTAGCCGGGGCGGCGACGCGACACAGGCAGGCAATCATGTTTCGCAGGTTGGTGGGATGATACGCACAACACTGGCGGCGCTGCTGGTTCTGGGGCTGGCGGCATGCGAGTCGACCGACGACGACGTCTATGTCGAGCGCCCGGTCGAGGATCTCTACAACACCGCGCTCGACAGCATGGCTGTGGGCGAACTGGAAGAAGCCCGCGACGCGTTCGAGGAAGTCGACCGCCAACACCCCTATTCGGTGTGGGCGACCAAGGCGCAGTTGATGGCGGCGTTCGCCAGCTACCAGCGCGGCGAATACGAGGACGCGGTGGCAGCCCTCGAGCGGTTCATCGAGCTGCATCCGGGCAATCCCGACACGGCGTATGCGTACTACCTGAAGGCGCTGTCCTATTACGAGCAGATCGTCGACGTCCGCCGTGACCAGCGCATCACCGAGCTGGCGCTGCAGTCGCTGGACGACGTGGTCACGCGCTATCCCGACACCGACTATGCCCGCGACGCCCAGTTCAAGATCGACCTTGCGCTCGACCACTTGGCCGGCAAGGAGATGGAGATCGGGCGCTACTACCTGCGCCGCGACCATTACACCGCCGCGATCAACCGCTTCCGGGTGGTGGTGCAGGACTTCGGCACCACCAGCCACGTGCCGGAGGCGCTGCACAAGAGTGAGGTGTTTAGGAGGAGCAGTCCTCCTCATATTGGTAATAATTTCTGTCCGTTTTAAGTTTTAATGTTGCTCCTTACTTTCAGTTGAAAAAACTTGTTTTTTTTAGTTTAATTATTTACAGAAAGAAATTCAAATCGCATATAGCATGCCACCAAATTGCGAAATGTGTGTTAATTTCATTCATTGTACTGTTCCATTATATCCGTTTATACGTTCAAAACAGCCAATTTTATGTTTAGTAGAATAAAGGAAACATTTTACCTGACTTTGGAAATGTAACGACCCAAATGTCAGTGCTATCCAGTGGAAAATTGTATATATCTTTTGCATAGTTTTTATAGTTGGAGGAAATAATAAATCCTTCCTTTTCTGTTTTCATCATATTCGCACTTATTGGAAATGCTTCAGCAATCCTGCGCTGGAGGTCCTTTGGTAAAGGCTGAAAGTTGACGTCAGGTCCTTGGCTCGACATCGTGAAACTGAAAAAAGAAAATGATGCTAGTAACGAATCTCAGTGTGTCTACGAACAATATTCTGGCACTCTTTCACCTTTTTAGTGCTGTGAAGCGCTGTGCAAATATGAAATATAACTCATTTAAAATTGGTGCAGGTTTTATGGCTTCTTTTTGTAGACTAGACTTTGAAAACTGTTTTCAACGATACGTGTTGAGAGAACGAACATTAGCTCATTGTAACCGAGAATTTCAAAACGTGTTTTGAAAAAGCTAACAAGTGAGGAAGAAATAGTATTTTGAACCAGATTCAGGAATGACAATTCTTATTTCGAATAATCTTAATGATCAAAATTTGTTGCGAAAACTTGCTTTCTTTGGGAAGTTTTCATGTGGACTTTCAAAAAGATGACAAAGCAATATCTGAAGAACAACTTATATTATTAATTTAGACCTTTAAAGATAAGTTGGGGGGGGGATTTTGAACTTGCCAGAAGGCATTGTATGTATACTTTGAATACTACTGCTACAGTTGCTGTAACTAATGACGCTAAGGATATTAAGATGAAACTTTTAGGGGACCTTTAGGAGTTTCAGTTAAACAAAAGAAGTGTATGCATTCAGGTTTTCAAAAGGGTATATTTAATATCATAGTCTGCACCACTCTATAATAGCTATTTATATCATTGAAACTTTTAAAGGAGCTAATTTGATTAAAAATTGGAAGTTCCTTATGCCCTTTTTAAGAGTAAAAAGAGATTGGAGGTGCAAGCATTCCTTCTCTCAAGCCCATTCATTTTCGAATCGCACCAAGTCAAAATTTTGAGACAGCTATTTTGTTCAACATAGTAGAACGATCCAGCAACTACGTCTTTGGGGATATTAGGCATGTCGACCTCTCACAGTTATGCACTTGGATCGTTATGCTTTAAAACTAAATGTTGCTTTAAAATTAATCAAAAGGTATTGTTGTTATTGTTTCCAAAAAGATACCTCAGCAATATATCGAGAACGACTGGGGGTATTAAGTTGAAATTTTCGGGATACTACTTCTGCTCTTACATTTTAACAAATAAAATGTGTTTATATTCGTCCAGGTTGTCAAGGAGCATAGATGGAATCTTTTGGAAATGATATTTTTATTTTCAGGTCAACTTCAGAAGCTATGAAATTAAATTAAGAAATACTGTTTGGTTTGGGATTAAAATTGTTGAAAAGGTTTCTCCAACATACAAATCTTCAATGGTTTCAATAATGTATTTAATCCGTCTTGTAGTCTTTGTATATGCATTATTTTCACTTTTGTTGTCCGACATAACTGTGCTTCTAACTTGAATTTTCCCGTTGCTGTCACATATCTTGCAAACATCTCATCCAATTCAGGGGTTACTCCACAACCCCTTATAATTTGTACTGCAACATTCGGTACGCTTGGTTTCATTGCACCACTGCTAGCACCTTCAACTTCCAAAAGTGTAAAAGCATCCATTACTAAAAATATTCCAAGGATAAAATCATGTTCACAGTGTTGACACTCTGAACTTATTTCCAATACTGAGTTAAGTGGACGAAGTCTTGCGTAAGCTGTCCCAAAACAAGTGTCGTTGACCAGTGAAATTACGTCATCTTCACTAAATTTACATTGGTAAACAATAACATCCCCTGTATTATTACGTAACAAACAGGTGTGTGTAATAAATCAATAATTAATGATAATGCCGTCTTGAGTGGCTAGCACTTTCAGGTATATCCCCATTGCTGTCTTTAAAAGCCTTATGGTGTTACCACTCTAGTTCACATTCGATGCCAAAAATGCCCGTAGTTGTAGGGTAAAAGTTTAGCACAGCAGAGTCTTCTTCGAGTAGAAATTCCAGTAGGAAGAATAAATCGTTTACAAATTTTTATCTATTCTTGAAAAAGCAAAGGATATAATTTATGATAGCCAGGAAAATGATCCCAGCAAGTTTTATACCTTAATGGACACCTCAGGTAGTTGGAAGAAATGAAGAGGTATCCTTTCATTTTCGTTTATGGCAAAGACAAACTTTTCACGGAAGCAGCAACAGGGAATCAGCAAAAACTACGAAAAAAATTACAGTCACGGGTCTGAAGGATTAAACATCAATTTCGACTTCATCCTCCCCTCGTCTCTCCCTTAGAACTAGTTCTGCGTTAATGTGATACTTCAATGAGAGCTGGGATGTTTTGGCATTAAAATACACCCTTTGAGGTATCTCCCTCCCTCCCTAACCACAAAAAAACAGAGAGCCCCACTGTAGAAGTTGAAGTGCTTTTTTAAGTTTTGTAATTTGTCCATGAAACAGTTCGTGGTAACGAACTGTAAGTAAGGAGCGACATGACTCAATAGTAACCGAAACTCTAAAAAACGGAATTTTGATATTAATAGATATACCAAAAGATTTGGCTTATTATGCTGATTTCAAATATTTAAGATTCATTAACTTTAGTGTTACCCATCAAAAGCTAGGAGAAAATTTGTGTCATTTTTGAAAAAAAGGAAAAAAAATACACCTTAAAAGTAAAAGAATCTTAATAAAAATATCATCATCAAATGCGGTGTATCCGAGAACCTTCTTGTAAAAGTTTCCAGCTCTCATATTCAAAAATATGGAATATTTAAATATTCCAATATTCCAAAAAATATGGATTTTTTTTTTTGCCGAAAGAAAGATCAAGGAAGCGCGTTTTTTGTTTTTCGTTTTTTCTTTTGTTGTTGCACCCTTGTGATACCGTCTTCTCGAGGTAATAATATGGCAGATGAAGACCAGGGGACCTGGAATCTTTCAAAATCATATCCCTTGAAAAAAATTATTAACGACTTTCATGTAAGGTTTTTTTTTGTAAAAATTAATTTAAAAAAAACTTTTTCCACAAGACAAGTTTTTTAAAGAAAAGTAAAGAGCTCTATTGCAGGATCGTTGCAGTCGCCGGCAATTGCGGTTATAGGGATCGTGATTTTCTTCAAATTGGTGGTCTAGACCACCGCCCGTGCGGACGACGCGGGCGAACGAGAGGACTTTATCCGATGGCCAATCAGTTGCTCATGCCCAAAGCCACAGCCGTCTGGCTGGTCGACAACACCGCGCTTTCCTTCGATCAGATCGCCGATTTCTGCGCTTTGCACCCGCTTGAGGTGAAGGCCATCGCGGACGGTGACTCCGCACAGGGGATCAAGGGCCTCGATCCGATCAACACCGGCCAGCTCAGCCGCGACGAGATCGCCAAGGGCGAAGCCGATTCAAATCACAAGCTCAAGCTGCTGGAACCGAAGGTTCGGATTCCGCAAGCCAAGCGCAAAGGACCGCGCTACACGCCGCTGTCGAAACGCCAGGACCGCCCCAACGCCATCCTGTGGTTGGTGCGCAATCACCCCGAACTGAAGGATGCGCAGATCTCGCGGCTGGTCGGGACGACCAAGGCGACCATCGAACAGATTCGCAATCGCACCCATTGGAACGCCTCCAACCTGGTGCCGATGGATCCGGTGACGCTTGGCCTGTGCACCCAGATCGACCTTGACCTGGAAGTCCACAAGGCGGCCAAGGACCTCCCCGCACCGACCGGCGACACGCTGCTGCCGGCGGCGGCAACGGAGAACCTGGAAACACCGGAGGCGGAAGCGGAAGCGAAAGACAGCGGCGAGCTCGATGCGGATGCGGTTTTCGCCAAGCTGACGTCGCTGAAAAGCGACGAGCCGGAAACGCCGTCTTCGTCCTGAGCAAACAACTTCAGGACATCGGTTCGTCGCGCTGCTCCAGTTCCAAATTTAAATGGAAATTCAGTTAAATGGAAATTAAGATATGGCATTGAATATGGTTAGGGCATGGATTATGGTATGGTATGAAAATAGGCATTTCGAATTACTTCTCCTGCTAACAGCTCACCGTAGCACCAAGCCGCGTAAGGCTAACATAGCTGCGTGAGCTCCTCCGTCCTAATTCATTCAAAGTCTCCCTCTTTACCCCCTCCAAGGAAGTTCCCATTCCCTTAAATATTTTTTATGGGACCCCCCTCCCTCAAATACGGAAGATGTTTAAAAGCAACACATTTTTTAGTGAAAAAGATATCTTGTGTGATTTGAGGCCCGTGACAGAGAAGAGAGGCGAAATGTATTTAGAGGACTACAAAAACGTTCCTGAGACAAGTGAAAAAACCAGGAGTGAAGAAGCAATTGCCAATATTTGGCCTCCACGAGACAACACGTCTTTGGCTCGGATGAAAAAAGAACACGAAAATTAAAAACACAAACATGAAGAGAAGCAAAACTTCAGAAGAAAAATAAATAAAACTCAAAATAAAGACAAGACAAACATAGTCCAGGAATAATCCAGTCCAAGTAGTGAAAAAAACATACAATTTAGCAACAATTTGTACATACCAAAGATAATCGATATAAAAGTAACATTCTCAAAGAATATAGCCTCTTTCTGCATATTTTTTCTAATAATTAATAAAATATTGCACAGAGGGTTCAGGCAAAGCTCTAATAACGTGATCTTTTTTCTCTCATGTAAAATAGATCGTCCTATTTTTATTCCTGTAGCCAATGTATTTTTTTTATAAAAATATGATGGAGGTTTTCTGTTTTTTAGTCAAGGAGGAGGTAGCAGTTTTCAAGCAAAAATGGCAGTTCCGAGTCCCACATATTTGTTATTAGCGTTTGGCAACGTTGAAATAATTCAATTCAGACATGAGTATTTATTTGTAGCTTATTGGTTGATTTTCGTTTATTTGCAAGGATAATTACAGCGTTGTTCACGGAGAGTTTTGCCATCATTACAGATTAAAAGCAGTGGTGCAATTTTGTCAAAATCCTGGGGGGGGGGGGAAGTTGGAGCCAATTTTCCCAAATTAAGTGAAAATTGAGCAATATAGTAACATAAAAGCAAAGATATTCTAAGGAAAACTGATTCGCTTCCCTGAATGTTTCAATTATACAGGCTTTTCTTGGTTTTAATAAGATTTTTGAAGAAAACAAATTTCAGCTGGGAGGACAAAGTAGAGTCTGGAGGGGGTGGTTGCCCCCCTGCCCCATAGAAAATTATCGTCTTTATTAACGATCGATGTATTCGTTGTTTCTGTGTCATGTGATCTTTTTTGGTATTTCATATACTCGTTTGGGATGTATTGGTCTTATTTATGATAGTTCTGCTATTTTATGGGAGACAATTTAAATAGTAAATTAATTTCTTGCATCAGTCATCTAATGAACAAATTTACAGTTGTTTGTTTGCGTTTATGCTTGAATTTTCCATTCTTTTAAGTCTTATCTTAATGGAGTTTAAAATAGACTGTTAAAAGTCAAGTATGATTATGGGCTAAAAACTAAAATTAAAAACTTACGCTTGTCATTATCTTGGTGACTATATCAAACAGTTCGTGGTAACGAACTGTAGTAAGGAGCCACCCGGCTCAATAGTAACCAAAACTCTAAAAAATGGATTTTTGATTTGCTTAAAGATTTTAACCCGTTTCTTTAACCCATTAATTTTTTTTTAACCGTTTTCTGAGATTTACAGCCTAATTTAACCTAACATAACCCAGCCTAACTTTAACTCTTACCATCAAAGCTTGCAAAAGACTTAAAAGCTGATTCGCAAAGCTATTTGAATCTAAGCTAGGCAGAGGTAAAGGAATTTTGGACATTCACCACTGAATGTTGACATTAGCCAGATTTCGGACATTCACAGTAACACATACACTGTCTTCTAAATAGCAGTTTTTAAAGTCCTGCATACTATTGACAAATACCACTTTACTTACCTTCAATACCGAGAACGGTTTGATTTTCATGACAGTTCTAGAAAAAGAATATTTTGCATATCTTGTTTAAAGTTCATACTCAGAGGGAAGGACCTTCGAAATCCCTGCTTCCTTCAGTATCATGATTGTGTCATTGTTGTCAGTGACCCCCCGCGGCTTTCATGGGAGACAAGAAGATAGATATAGGATCATTTGTTTCTATTCTAACAAAATTGTTCGTCGCCAAGAATTTACGACCCCCGTAACACTTAACTCCTACACGCGTGCCTGCCTGTAAGCATTTTGAAATCTCCCTTTCCTAGAGCCACTTATTTAAGATGATTTTTTCTAATCACACGGTTTTTACCAAAAACAGTTCATAAATTCTGCTATTCAAGGACGGTGATATGAGTGCGTAACTACCCCGGAACGGTTTAGTAGATTGGCAACTACGGAGGAATTTATCTTGCGGCCTTGATATTTCTGATCTATCTCAGATTTTCTTAAGATGAGGGACAAAATTTTGCACCCCCCCCCATAAAAGCTGGAGAATTATGTATAGCATGGCATTCATGAACTGAAAATAATTTGGAAGATCACATGCACATTTCAGAACGATTGCGACATTTTTTTTAGATTTCAGAGGTCAGAAAAGACTTGAAATGGTTAAATTTCATCAATCTTGTACACCAATTGCTCAAAACTTGATAAGATCAATAAAATTGTTCCATCAGCCAAAATATAATAATAAATCAATATGTATAATACTTCTATCATCATCTACTTTTCCCTTCTCACGAGATAAATCTTTCCCCGCTGGCTTAAACATATCCCTTATTTCGTAACATGGAGTGACTACTTGTTCTTTGTCAAAGACGTTTTTTAAAATTGCAATTGTTTTTGATGATTTTTAAAGATCCAGTTTTCTGCCTTATGGACTCTCATAAACACATTGTGATTTTTTTTATTGTAAATTTTCCCATTTAAAGTATCAGTGGCAAAACATACTTTAATTTTCGAAAAATTATTATCTGGTTTTGTTTAAGGTTCGACATTTGCGGAGAGAAGAGACCAAAAAAGTTACTCACCCAGCAATTTGCGACAGTTAATTCCCGCGACAATTAAATTTTCCAGTGTTTGCGACAGTTTCCTCCTTCAACAGTTTCTTCCCTTAAATTATATTCTTTAAAGATTTTGTAATATACTATGAAAATGCTGGCCTACAAGATTTGATGGTATAAAACCAAACAGTATATATTCCTTAAAGATTTGGTAATATACTGTGAGCATCCTGGTATAAAAGATTTGATGGTATAAAAACAAACTATATATATATATATATTCTCAGCAGACACATTGCAATTATATATAATTCTCAAAGAGTGGAGCATTACCACAATAGTAGCTTCGTCGTCCATCTTGGGATAGAAGAAAGAAGCTACCAGAAAAGTAATCAATAATACGGAGAAGAAGACAGGTCCTCTGAATTTCATGTCTTTGACTTTTTGTAAGATAAAAATCTGCATTTTGTCCTAATTTGGGCAAAACTCCAAATAAAAATACTTTTTTTTCCTTAAATTGTTTGGCCGCGCCCTAAGATAGGGCCATTTTTAACGTAATGGTAACTATTCCGATTAAATATGCAATTTGAACTAGAAAAAGCGATCGAAATTTTAAGTCGCACGCCAGAAGTCATCGCTCCTTTACTTCTCGACCTTTCCGGAGAGTGGATCCGGCAAAATGAAGGCCCCAATACCTGGAGTCCTTTTGACGTTATCGGTCATTTTGTTCACGGGGAAAAAACAGACTGGATTCCCCGAACCAGGCTCATTCTTGAAAGCGACGGCAATTTGCCGGTTTTTACGCCCTTTGACCGCTTCGCTCAATTTAGAGAGAGCAAAGGGAAGACGTTAAAGGAATTGATAAAAGAATTTAGCCGTTTACGAAAAGAAAATATCCTAATCTTAAAAAATTTTAATATTACGGAAGCCGATTTAGACAGAAAGGGCGTCCATCCGGAATTGGGCGAGGTCACGCTGCGGCAGTTACTCGCTACCTGGGTTACGCATGATTTAAACCACATCGCCCAAATTGCCCGAGTTATGGCTAAGCAATACCGGCGGGAAGTGGGGCCGTGGATTCAGTATATTGGGATTTTGAGATGAATTTCTTTATATCTCTGATCCCGCAGCGTTTTCATATGGCTGGATATAGAACTATTTTACCTCGCTTAGCTGTTATCATTTACACGACGTTGCATTTCCATGTTTTAAGCTTTTCAAAAAAATTTATGCCGCAACATCAAATATTTGTTTCTTGTCATCAAACGAAACCTATGTGCACCTCAGCCTGGCCGGATAAAATGGCACATATGTGTCTAAGGCTTAGACGTGTTTGCACTCACCTAGGGTGCAAACAGAAGAGGGTGGTGTAAAAATTTTCTTTCCCCATAAAAACAATAGTAGTTCCATACCACAAATAATAACAAAAAATAATAATGTTCGTCAGCTTTGAATTAAAGCCATATCAGTTAGGGTTCAAAACACTTGTCATTTTAGAGTCCAATCCCACTTTCAACTCTCAGAAAAAACTAATCAAAGAGTTCGTGGTAACGAACTGTAGGTAAGAAGCAAAACGACTTAATAGTAACCAAAACTCTAAAAAATCAAAAGATGTATAAAAAAATTGGCTTGTTATGCTGATTCCAGATATATAAAATTCATCAAGTTTAATGTTACCAATCAAAAGCTACAAACCTGAGAAAATTTGCCTAATTTGGAAAAAAATTGGGAAACACTCTAGAAGTCAATGGATCTTAATGAAAAGCACATCATCAGATTCGGCGTATCCAAGAACCCTGTAGTACGAGTTTCAAGCTTCCATCTGCAAAAATGTGCAATTTTGTATTTTTGCCAAAAGAGATCACGGATGCGTGTTTATGTGTTGTTTTTTTTTGGTTTGTTTTCCCCACGGGTGATTGTATTGACCCAATAGCTCTAGAATATAGAGAGAGTGCTCATTTGAACGAAAATTCATAGTTCTAGTGCCCTTTCTACGGTTTACCTTTTAGATGGGAGGGCAACTAGTCCCCCTCCCCTATACCTTGGGTTGGGTAGATCTCTTCAAACTTCAATGGCGGGTTCGCTTGCTTAACCCATCCTCAATTCTTGCGAGAAGATATCCTTGGCTTCCCACTATTGGACAAAATACGCTGAAATCCCTTTGGAACCGATGGCACAATCGATCACTGATCAAATTAAAGTGCCCCTACCAAGCAAAGTCTCACCCTGAGAACTCTTTTGATCCAGGGGTTTATGAATGGGTTAACCATGCTTTTCCCAACGGCATGCAGCGCAATCAAACTTGGCAGAATTGGCGTTTTGGCGACCAATCGCTACATGATTACCACCGGTTGCATTTCAAATCGCAAGAGCGGACGACGAGTGTAGTCTTCCGAATCGATCAACAACCTGGCAGACGTACTGCTTTGATTGCAGAGTGGCTCGCGGGCCAGGAAAAAGGCCAATTCGCCGATCTCGTTTGGGGCACGTTGAACGAGTTCCAACACTGGGAAATAGACATCGCAGCCTGTCTCAGTATCGCGGATTCACCACAGGACCGCCAACTGGCCTCCTGGGGTTTTTGGCGGCATTGGGGTGCGTTTAGTGTTCGCGTCAATTGCCTCAAACCCCAACCCGAAATCGCCAGTATGCAACTGCCGGAACATTGGTTTTTAGCGGGGAGCGATTTCGATGTGGTTTAAGGTTTACCGGTCCATTCGCAAGTGGCTCCGGCCGGTAAAAAGAACCGCAGCCTACCTGACCCAATGCATTTGGCATTTGGGTTTTCGTTTTCTATTCAGGAAATACGGAAACTATAAAAAATCGGGACACTTGTTTACAATTTTTGTACACAACATGACACTTACGAAAAACTATTTGTTGCCATGAATAACCTGACTCCCACAATGGCCCCTTTCTTGGGACAAGATTTGAGCTGCACGCTTCACACTGATTGCCTAGCAGAGAATGTCGCCTTCCTCAGTGGAGCACACGATGATGCTATCGGCATCGTCAACCCAGATTTCATTAATGTCTTTGCTCAGTTAATCACGAATGGCGCGGATGATGACGTCGCTTTCCTGGTAGATGAGGAAAGGGGCGTCTTTTTCTTCAGCCGATTGCTTAATGCTAGACCAGACATGCAGCAGATAATCCAGGTCCCACTGTAGTTCTTCAGTGGTCTTACCCACACCCGCTGTACGCAGAATCAGGCCTACACCTTGAGGAATATCGAGATTACTCAAAGCCTCTTTGGCCTCGGCGCGATCGCTGCCTTCAATTTGGCGTGAAACTCCACCTGCACGGGGATTATTTGGCATCAGAACCAGGTATCGACCGGCAAGACTGACGGAAGTGGTTAGGGCCGCGCCTTTATTGCCGCGTTCTTCTTTTTCTATCTGGATGATGAATTCATCACCTTCCTCCAGAAAATCTTTGACATTTATCCGGCCTTTTTCAGCACCGGGTTTGTGTCGCAAGAGACTATGGGCAATTTCCTTGAAGGGCAAAAAGCCATGGCGTTCGGAGCCATAATTAACAAAGGCCGCTTCAAGACTGGGTTCGATGCGAACCACACGACCTTTATAGATATTGGATTTTTTCTGTTGGCGGGCGGTAGCTTCTATATCAAGATCATATAAGCGCTGGCCATCAACGAGGGCTACACGCAACTCTTCAGGTTGAGTCGCGTTGATCAACATTCTTTTCATTTAAAATTCCTAATACTGCAACCTTTCAAGAGAGCCAAGAAAACGGAAAAAATTTTGTCGGTTGTGATTGCTCTGAATGATGAGACTAATGGGGATAAAAGGAACATATTATGTACAAAATTTTTATGCTCTTTTCAGTGGTTATAAATTAAATTCAAATTCAGTTCCCGGCGATACTGACTCAGAATTTTTATATAGCAATCTGGATTAAGCCAGACGAAGGGTAAAGTAGCTTTTTTATGTCCTTGACTTCTGCACAATAATTTATAGTGTAGTCTTTTTAATGCTGAGTGCCCTATTGGCTTAAAAGTCCTAAGGATTGTTCGAAAGGACAAAAACACCCGTTTTATTGGGATGGATTTAGGGAGTCCAGAATTTAATTTTTGGACAGCTTGAAATTTACAGGTGTGTGCTTCTTGGCACACCTAATCCGAATTTGCAAGGAAAAAAATGGACGAGAAAGGGCTCCAGAAGCAAGCTGAATTCCTTAATGAATTTATACGCAACCACAAACTCCCAGGTCAAGAAGAACCTAATAAGTAAAAAAAAAACTTGGTTTGAGAGTATGTCCATTCCGAAAATGGAACCCAAAAAAGGACCAAGAGGACCCTTATGCAAAAAATAGAAAATAATAGGTAATTCTCCAAAAATATACGAAAAGTGTTTTCTTCAAAGCAGCTTGCAACATTATCCGCAAGCTGTTGGGCCAAAGCAATCCTCAGACTCTAAAGAAATTAACGGAATATGGGATATCAAAGGGGATATGGACCTTCAAAAGAAATTGACCCTAAAGTAATAAACTATATTTAATTAGGGGGCAAAAGGTCTCTCAAAATCAAGGATCACAAGCTTCTTTTCTGATATGCATCGATAATAAATTAGAAAGCTTAGGTTCACAGGCCCAGCTTGATCCAGTTCAAGGATTAAATTATAAAACCAAGGACATTTTCAAGAACTATTTTATAGATGAAAGTGTTATAGAAAGTGTATAGAAGACACTTGCCTCAATACCAGAATGCTATCTTTGTTCATTCCCCTCTGCAAACAATTCTCTTTTTACAAGGATTTTGTCTTTTCACCATGCTTCAAGCAGCTATATGAAGAACTCTAATATAAAATTTCTTAGTCACTGAGTTACAGCATTTCAAATCTTACTTCTGCTCCCTTGTTTTACTGTTGATACTATATTAGCAGAGGTTTGTAACAATGCTGCAAAACTATGAGCAATTCTGTGTCTCTAGAACTATTTTCCTTGCTGAGCTTATTGTCTGGCAAACCCAATGGAGGTCTATAAAGTCTTTTTGTCCCAATAAAGTTTCTAAAACTCTTGGTGCACACAACAACTGCTTTTTTCCAACTGTGGATCCACTCTTCATTGTTAGTGTTCACTATGTCTATCAATTGTGATGTCAAGGTGATTGGCAATGTTTTAAGTGACTTTGGGAGGAAATCAAAATGGATTAAAATATAACAAGTATTTACAATGCTTATGTTATTTGTATTTGATTCAAGGATTAGCATGATTAGAGCTCTTTAATTTGGTTCATTGAGCTCATTGTTTAGTATAGTAATAAATAAACTCAAAAAGAGAACTATGATGGCATTATAAATAGTGCTGGTTAGTTCCTGGACTTCTGATAGCTTTTAGCTGGTGCAAGCCCACATAGGCAGAAATCCTAAATATAATACTGCCCCTACTCAAATTTTGGTTGAGAATTTGATTTTTGACATATTTCAGGACAGTAATTGCGTGGGCCTACGTCAGAAAAATCTTAGACTTGCTAGAATTTTCATTTAGACTGACATCTGCAAGTGTCGTTCTTTTAGCTCAACTACTTTCTCTAAAATATTTAAGAACATAAACATAAATTTCTTTTTACCTATTTACTTCTGTTGGAGTTAAGGGTGGAGTTAATCGCTGACGTTTTGTCAACGACTTGACTCGACCAACTGGTTCGACTCATTACTGTGCATTACGTAACGAGAAGTTCAAAAATCTGCCAATGTCCTTCATCTTATTTCTAACTGCTCACGTGGTAAGTCAGTATTTAATTTGATAGTTATTTCTTATCATATTTGTGCAATGATATTTTCTTGAAATCATGTTATTTTGCAATAAAATGGTACAAATTCCTTGCTTTTGCACATATTTTAGAAGAAATTGAAAATATCTTATCCCTGGTTTTCCCTGCGATTTATTCCATTTTTTTTACAGTTTTTGCATTTGAATTCCTATAGATTTTGGGCAACGATATTTTAATTTTCCCTCTGAACAAAAAATAGTTCAACCAACAAGCTAAAACTTTATTTGAAAATTAAAATGTAGGGAAAATCTTAATTAAAACAAGAGGAGAATTCCCTGCCCCCCTCCCAGCCAAGAAAAGTAAACAAAACAAAGAACAATGATCTTAATGTGTAAAAATCATTGGTTTTTTTAATTTCTTCCTTTCTTTTAAACTAGAATGATTGTACTAAGCTAATATTTGAGAATTTTAAGGCAAGGTTCATTTAAATTGTAATCAGGCTATGAAGTGCTGTTTTTTTTTCTTTTTTACTAACCTCTTTCATTTCACTTTCTAGTTTTCTTATTTTATCCTCATAACCGGTAGCTACTGTCCGATAATTTTCAATTTCGACAGTTTTATTTTCAATTTCTGTTTTATATTCACTTGCATAAGAATCTTTAAGCTTATGCTCCACCCTCAGCTCCTGTGCCAGCAAATTGGCATTTGCCAACTCATGCCTCAGATCATCAATAACACTTTCTTTTATTTTTAGTTCACCTTTAAATTCTTTTATGCTGTAATCTTCTATTTCTCCCTTAGGAGCAGCTGAAAGGGTTTCAATCTTTTCTTCTTTAACGCTTAAAAGTATATCTAGCTCATTAATCCTGTAATCCTTCTGCTTCAGCTGTAACCGACAATCTTCTAGAGTAAGTCTTAATTTCTCAGCCTGCTCTTTATAAGCATCGGCAATTGTCCCAGACTCGTATTTTACCCTTTTCATTTTACAATTCATATTATTCTCTTTTTCTTTCATTTCTGAGATTATACTTTCCATTTTTGTTATTTCGTCATTCTTTTTGTTTAGAGTTTCGTTGAATGATTGGATTATTTGTTCTTTTTTATTCAGTACTTCATTGTGCGACACCATTTCAGTTTTTAGTTGAGACATCTCGTATTCAATGTCACATATCTTAGTCTCACAGTCTTGTTGCAGCTGCAGAGATACTGCATGACAATCTTCAATCTCGCGCTGAATTTCTTCTAAGCAGCCGTCAGCCACCTATTTTAACAAAAAACCAAAAAAAAAGAAAAAAAAGAAAGTAAAACCAGGAAAAACAAAAGTAAAATAACTGAAAATAAATTTACAACCAAATATAACTTGCCAATTTAGTAAGTTAACGGGTAAAAGTAATGCTATTAACAAAGTGTCTTTTGGTTACTTCAAAGTCCTACTCAACATGCCCTGAAATTTCCAACTAATGCCTTAAGCCGTCATTAGGATATTGCTGATACGTTCTTTTGACAACCTACACACATTTACTTTTTATTTAGTTCAATATGCTCTTAAAGAGTTTCCCAAAGTTTGGGCTTAATACCTTAACACTTTTTTACACAAAAAGGATCAAACATGTCACCTCTTCCCCAATAATACAACTTCTGTAAACAACAGGCCATTGGCTAAACTTGGAGCTGTTTCCCCGATGATTGTTGGGTCTTGTTACCCCCAAAGGCACAGGGGCAGCATAGGAGGGATATAATGTCATACCCCAGGAAAATACAGCAAAATGGGACTTGAAGGGTTGCCCTCCAGTCACTTTTAGCACATTAAAAAGGCACTGGAACTTTTATTTGAAGAAAATTGTGGTTTGTAAAACTATTTCTGGTTTCTGATTGATTTTTTATTATTGGTTGCCAGTCTAGTTTTTGCTAAATGATCAGAATAAATTCTTTTGAACGGCGAAAATAATTCTCTCCCTATTTCTTTCTCTGTGGCTCTCTCAGTCTTTCTCCCTCTCTCCTTCCCTATCTATCCCCATTCCTCTCTCTGTTTTTTTTTGTGCTTGCTTTGTTTTACTGATTATATGTTAGTGTTCAAATAGTGTCGGTATTTTCTCCCTCCTTTATCAGCCGTAGGGTCTTCGTGAGGATCAGTGTATTGTGTTGGTTACATGATTTTAATTTTTTTTCAACATGTTTTGTCTAAATATTTATTAGTAAATTTTCAGCCGATGCTATTGGCAACTATGGGCGGTTGCAATTTTGGCCTTGGCATCTACCAATGTCGCGGCCCGGAAACTGGCGTTAATGACGAACCGCGCCTTGTCCAATACGGTGGTTTCCACCCTTGCGCTTTGGATTGGCGGCATGCCTGTGTTCGTTTGGGGTGTTTGGGCCGATTGGCCGCCAACAGTGGTCGGCTGGCAGAACTGGAGTATCATTGCACTCAATGGTTTGGTTTCGATCACCATCGGCCTTACGGTTTGGAACTATATTCTCCGAACGCTGCGCTCTTATGAAGCCAGTGTGCTGGCCATGTCTTCCGTTGCCTATACGGCATTTTTCGCCTTATTAATTCTGGATGAGCGGCTCATGATTCATCAAATTATCGGCATCCTGCTCATGTTTTTCGGTATGGGTTTCACCCAAATGAGGAACTTGTTCTCCAGGTCCTCCAATCAGAAATTTTCTTCCTGACGATGCTTACCTGAGCAAGTCGAATTGAGCGGTAGCTTCGACTGAAAACTTGTCAATTTGCCCGATTTGATCAATCGTGCTAAAACCCCATATCCCAATAAATCGCCCTAAAGAGGCTGAAGGCCTGCCGGAACCCATTGCGGAAAGAGAAAGCACTATGCAACGTCCACCGACCTCAGTGAGCCCTGTAAGTCATGGTGTTCCGTTGGTGGAAGAAGTACTTGGCCAGGTTGGACAACTCGCTGCGGAACTGAGACCGGGGATCCAAAATCGCCTGACGATGAGCCTGGATACAACCTTTGACCGGGATTTGGGGTTTGACAGCATGGCTCGCGCCGAACTACTGCGCCGGTTGGAGCCATTCTTTGATCGACCTCTACCCCAACAGGCTGTTCTCGATGGGAATTTAACAGCTAATGTATCTATTGTTTGCTGTCAATTCAGCAGGTTTTACCTTTTGATAAGAAAGTAATGATATTTCAGCAGGGAAGTTTTTGACACGGGGACTTAAGGCCATTTAATCATTTCTTCGATGTGACCCCATAAGGTCGTCTCTGACGTTTTCACATTTTTGAGATATTCACTGAAAAGCATTTGCTGGGTTGTCCTTAAAAGGTGGATGAACAGCTTTAGGGCAGGGATAGAGGGGGGACTTGCCCCGGATGCAGAAATTTTAGGGGCAGAAGATTTCAAATAAATAATCTAACGGTTATAATTATTTTTAATTTTTGAAATTTTAATTTACTGAAATAAAGCAGAGTTCACAGTTAATAAATGGAAATAGCTAATAAATTATCAATTATCTAATAAATTAAAATCATTTTGTTAATGAATGAAGATGTACTAATAAAGATTTTACCCGGGCGCAAGATAGGCCAGAACCACCACTGATCAATCGTGCAACGTGAATGAAGAGGATGAAATTATGATTGAATGCGCATTGCGCTGTTGGTTCTCCGTCTGAGCACAATGCAGCTAAATGTTCGTGGTAGCCTGGTAGCTATCGTAGTAATGTGAAATTCCCAAGCTTTAGAGGGTGATCAATTAAACAAGAATTAGCCGAGCAGTTAGGCATTGTAACATCGATATTTTTTTTATGGATTTTGAAAGGGAAGATCGTGTCACAGGAAGTGTGTGTAGGAAACGTCGAATCGGGCTGAATTTTTCCATCTTGAGGCAGGGGCGGATCTAAAGCGAAATCTTGGTGGAGATCCAATGTGACAAGGGCGCTAATGAGCAGCATCTTGGATCAACTAGAATTTTACCATTGGATAAAATCAGGTAAACATATTTGGCAAAGTAAAAGATCATTCTGGAATCTGAAATTAAGAGCATATCAAGTCAAGATTCAAAAATTCCCTTTTTAGGTGCAATGACCCTCACCACATTAGAGGCAACCAGCTAAAAGTAGTAACTGAATGGAGGGACTTTCAAGTTATGTATGATTATGAGCTGCAATTTCATAGCCTCATGGAAGTCCAGGTAGCCAAAGCTAAGCAAGCCCCTGGGCTGTTAATTGTACATTTATTACAAGGAACCCATTTCACAGCCACACAAAACACCAGGTAGCCAAAGCTAGCCAAGTCCTTGGGCTTATTAAGAGTGTATTCATTACAAGAAACACATATGTAAAGAAATTGCTTAAAGCCCTTGCTCTCCCCCACTTCAAGTTTAGAATGGCTCTAGCCTCCCTTGCATTACAATGTGAATGCTAATGACTTAGAGAGTGTCCAGAGAAATGCAACAATACTTACCTTCAGCCTGCAAAATACTCTTTGTTAACCCACAAGTCCTCCCACTGCCCACCCTGACATATTGAGAAAAAGGGGATGATTTGATTACAACTCAAAAGCTGCTAAACTTTAAGACAATAAAAAAAATCTTCTCTTTCTCAGGCAATACTAGAAGTCACAGCAAAGAACTCCTATTGTTCTGGTCCAACAAAAAGAGCAGCATAGCTTTATAGCTGTGCCATAGTGGACAGAGAAGACAACATAGTCAGCCACTCTAGATTTATTCAAAGATTGGACTGATTTTGACTGGCAGCTGAATTGGAGCTTAACTTTAAATAAAATTGATGCTTCAACACTAGCAGGTACTCCGTTTGATTAAAGCACTCCCTTTTGCGACCCATTTTCCGGGATCTTCTTCGATTTGCTCAAACATCCCTTCAATCACAGTAAGCGGCGTCCGAAACTCATGAGAAATATTGGTAAAAAAATGTGTTTTGGCCCGATCAAGTTCTTTCAGTCTTTCTGCCTGCTCAGCCAGGCGATCTTTTTGTTCAACAACTTCTTTGGTTCGGACACTAACCAAGGCTTCCAATTCCTGGTTACGCTTTTTGAGCTGCCTGGATCGCCACTGAACGATGCTATAAATCAGCCCCATAACCATCATCAAATAAATCAGGTAGGCCCACCAGGTCCGATAAAAGGGAGGTAATATTTTAAACCTAAAGACAGCTTCCTGACCTTCTGTCAGGTATAGGTTTCGAGCTTTCACCCGAAAGGTATAGGAACCTTCCCGAAGATTGGTATAATCTTTTTTGGTTTCTTTAGTCCAGGAAGACCAATTGGGATCAAAGCCTTCCAGAAAAACCTGATATTCATTGGCGGTAAGATCATCATAGCTGGGCGCAGCATATTCAAAGCGAAGGGCATTTACTTCATAATCCAATACTATTGGTTTGCTTAACTGATCTTTTAACTGCCCTAAAAAAAGAATGGAATCCTCCTTTGCGATTACCCTGCGAATTTGCGTATAAAAAGGGAGATCATAGTTTTTCTGTATAGAACGATCAAAGCGAATAAGTCCTTCACTCCCAGCAATCCAGGTTATATCAGGATGATCCGGATCTGAATAGAATTGGGCGATCTCTCTATTATCCTTCAATTGTCTAAAGTTTCTTTCATTAAGTTGGAGGCTGCCATTAGTACTCTTGTATTGGGGAGATACTGGAGAAAGTCTGTAAGATTTTTGCCTCCGGCGTTCATGAGTTCGCCGTAACTTTCCGCAGCGACTTTGGTGATCCAGTAGATTCCAAATTTTTCTAAAATGACTTCTGCCGGGGCGCCAAGGACTTCCACCGCCGCGCCGACCAGATCGTAGGTAACGGAATCATCGTAACTTTCGTTGCTAACGAAGAGATCAATGTTGATGCCGGCCTTGGTCTTGATGGCTTCCCATGTTTCGTCGCCGTAGTTTTCTACGACGAGCCCCTCTACTGCTTTGTTTACTAGCCCGTACATGTTTGCGTTGCCCTTTGTTCGTCGGTGTGTTGAATTGATTCGCTCGATATCCGGTCTATGTGCGCAAGAGGTAGTCGGCGAGTTGGGTCATCTCAAGGATCTTGGTGATATTCTGTTTGGCGTTCTTAAAGGCTAGCCGGTAGCCGCGGCGGTTCAGTCGCTTCTTCAGTTTGATCATTGTGCCGATGCCCGTGCTGTCTAGCAGCGTAACTCCCGCGAGGTCGACATTGAAGACCTGATACTTGTCCTCGCCATTGCGAATCTGATCCATGGTGTCGGTCCAGATTTGATCCACCGTTTGGGCGGTAACGTTGCCACGCCAGAAGATGGTTTCGCTATCGTCGTCATCCGCCTTGGGATGATCCCACGTGGCCGAGCGAGCCAGATCCTCGGCGGCGGACGCGTTGTAACGCGTGGACAGTACTTTGGACATTTCCGCGTATTGCAAGTAGCGAACCAATGCTAGGGGTGGGTCTTGGATGACTAAATGGAGGCCTCGCTTACGAAGAATCTGTGTTAGGTGGACCAAGGTTCCTAGGACTAAATAAAATTTATTAATCACTTCATCATTTGAATCATAAAGAATATATATAGTCGACTCTTAATAATTTGAAATCCAAGGGGTAAGAGAAAAGAGTCAAATTGCCAAGAGTTCAAAATAGCTTGAGTTCGAATAACTAGGAGGAAAGGAATAGACTATTTAAATAAACAAGAGCTCTATTGAAATTCTATAATTTCTTTCACAATGTTTGTACTATTCTTAATTCATACTTATGTAAGGTAAATCTACAATACATATGCAAATGCTTCTTTTGAAAAAAAAACAGCTATTTTCTTTTAAGTTTGGGACCTCTATTTAGGATTGTCCTGTGAATTTGTTATATTGATGAGAGCAAAAAACTGGCTTGTTCCTTGAACATGAAACTGCCCTTGGGTTGGTTTTATCCTTTGTATTGGCGAACGGGGTTGCCATCAGTAGGATGAAAGTGCTATTTTAGTACTATTACAGTAAAAATTTTTTTTACTGAAGCACTGAAAATCACTGTGTAGAACACAAATTTGGATAATTGTAGCGCCTCAGAAACTGATCGTTCTGGCAACTCTGCTGACGAATCCACTTCAGTAAACATCTCCCCAAGACAGGGAAATTCATCATGGCGTGAGTTTTTCTATTTGCTCTTTTGAAGTATTTTTAGTGACGCAATATTCTTTTTCACAAATCATCAACAACTTGATAGAAGACTGCTGATCGGCTTCGTGGCATCTCTTTTTTATGCCGTTCACTTCCCACGGGTTGAAAGACGTACGTTTTTTCACCTATGAACACGTTTTTTGTTTTGATCTCTTCTAATATTTAAAGATTCCGAAAACACAAACCCATCAAAATACTCCTTACTTTCAGTTGAAAAAACTTGTTTCTTTATTCGATTTCAGTTAGGGAGCGGGTATCCTAACTAAAGTATTGATATAACATTTTAAAGAAGAAAGAATAACTTGAATTGATCAAGGATTGTGGGAGAAGTGAAAACAGCAAAATTGATTTTGTATATATCTTTGCCATTTGTCTTTTTTTTTCAAGAATTAAAAGAAAACAGTTGTAAAAACGGTGTAAAATCAACACCTAAAATCCAACTATCCTTAATTCTGTGCTTTATATTCTGGTAAAAATTACATGCAGAAAAAAACAGAAGTGGTCTCACAATAGCTATTTTTAATGGAAAATTGCATTTTCGAAGAACCGGCAAAATTTTCCAATGAGACTCCAACAGCATAAAAGAGCTATATGCTCCTCCCCAATGTTGATAGAAATACCAGAACCGTATTATTAAGCTTTTGTGTCTTCCGCATCAAAATGAGAAGACAAAAAATGTAATTGCATCAGTTTTTCAGTACTTTTCATTTTATTTTATATAAGTATTTTAAGAATACATACATTTATTATATATTCTTACCCTTGAGTCCCTGATTTGTTGCAAGAATTAAAGAAAAAATTGACAGGAAAAAAAATCGCTTTAAAAATTCAACCAATTGTACGATCTTTGCTAAATTAAATGGAAAAAAAAAGTTTTTTCGCTGGAAGCAAGGAGCAACATTACATCAAAACGAACAGAAATTATTCCATATATAAAGGGACTGTCTCCCCCCTCCTCAATACCTTGCTCTTCATGCTAAAGTTTTTTGCACTTTTGAAAAAGCTTCCTATTCTAATTAAACAGCCCTTGTGTTTCAGAAGTCGGCCCCAACCCCTCATTGCACTTCCTGGCTGAAGGGCCATGAAATGGAGATCAGCACCGTCAGTAGGGACAGTAAAATTTATTCCGTATTCTTTATTCTTTACCTTATTAGTTCACATTCTATATCGATTTGCCGAAGTTTTTAGAAATTTTCGGCTTTATTTTAGATAATTAATAATAATAATAATTTATTCTTAACCGACTAAAATGCAAGACAAATTTAGTAAATAATGGATAATGAAGAAAAATAACACAACTATACAAGAGATAAAACATATACAACACAACCATAACTCAACTAACGAAAGAACCGATAAAAGAGGCTCTAATGATATTTTCCGTTTAATGGCCCCACTGTGAAGCTTCTAGCCTTTTCAATGTTATAAATGATGCTAGAAAGATTTGTTTGTTATCTTTTAATGGGCACGTATTCAATTCTCACCTGAGGCAAAAAAGACCAATCAGTTACAAAACAATATTGACATTGTCGTCAATCACTTGATCCAACAGTAGGATGAAGGTTACTCATCAATTAGATGATTGGAGAATGTCCTCAGTATTGGACGGGAAATAGAAGTTTTGTTGGGTGCTTGGAGCATCCGCGAAGTTTTGTTCTAAACGCGACTAATTATTCGACAGACTTGGTTTTTTTACGCAATTAATTTGTTTAATTAAGGTAAAAACTGCAAAAAAACTAAAATGCACTAAAGCCGAAGGTCACCCCTCTTGTTATACTTAAATGAAACTGGGTTAATTGCATTCTAGTTTTATGCCTGAAAATTTATGGATATTTGCCTGTTTTTCTATAAACATTTAGAGCAGAATAACTCATGAGTGTATTTTTTACTCTTGAAAAATTGGTCAGTTTGTCTCTAATCCCATATCACACATATCTCTAATCGCATATCACACATACTAACCTTTCTCTTTCTACCGGGGTTTTTCCTGATTTATTTAAAATTGCTAATACTGTACCTTTTACATACTCTCATATTTCAAATAATCGGTCTATTTCTCGTCTTTTCGTCGTCTTTTCGTTGAAAATGTAATGTATCTTAGATTTTCTTCATTTGTATTTATTCTAATACGACGCAGGAAATTCTCTCATAACTAACCATCAGTATGACTTTTGCCCCTCTGTCTCTAATTCGCATGAACTTTCGGGTGTCACAGAGTTTGTACAAGTTAATCTGGGCAAGTGGTTGTGTGTTTTGCATCTATTTCTTGATTTTTCGAAGGCATTTGATATGACCGACCACTCTGTTCTTCTGTCTAAACTATCTTAATTTGGAGTACATGGAATCCAATGGAATGGTTAAAGTCTTACCTCTGAGGGAGATCTCAGTATGTTTCAGTTAATGGCACTCCTTCCTTTACTTCGCCTAAATCGAAAGGTGTCCCATAGGGCTGTGTTCTTGTACAACTTTTGTTTTTAATTTATATTAACGATCTTGTTGATGATCTTTATCCCAGTGTACACCCTGTCCTTTTTGCTGACAACAGTAACTTTTTCATTGCTGCGGTGGACCTACCATCAGCCACTTCCGTAGTTCAAGGTCTCCTTGATAAAGCGAAGTAGGGGTGCTGGTGAAATGGTATAGCTTAACAGCCGGAAGAGTGCCAAGGTACATTTTAGGACCCTTTATCGTTTGTGTTACGTACAGAAGACAATCATCGGTACTTACGGGAATGATACTGTTTCGTATGCTGACCAATGGTGTGCTGTACCAATCTCCTAATTTGTCTGCTTTCCGTTGGGATTGCAATGCGTGGTCGGGGGCAAATAATCCGACTCTTTCCTGAGTCAGATAATAATTTTATAATGGTAACAATTTAACAATTATGTTTACTGGGTATAAAAATTAATGATAAAAACATACCAAAAACAATTGAATGGAAATAAAATCTGAGCCGTAGAACAGCCTGGCGGCAGAGAAGGGCTATTGGTTCAACTTATGTTAATTGGTGTTATTTCCCAATGTTTTTACTACCGCTAGCTAAAGCAACCATAAAAAATATGGTGGTTGGAAAAACAACTGATAAATTAACGGAAAATTAAGGAGAAATGGATAATATAGCAGAGAATTTAAAATGCAAAGGTGAGAAAGAAAATCTTGAAAAAAGTCAGATTTTGCATTTTGCATAAAAATTATATGATATTGATATGATTATGTATTGATTATATATTGATATTGATATTGATATGGTATATGATATTTTATCTTATATCTTCCATCATTGCGACTCTTAGAATTATAGACTGGAAAGTTGATTTGAGCAGCATAACAGTAAAAGAAATTGAAGTAAATTTTGGTTATGCTATAAAAAAGTACGGCCGTGATGCTTGCTTGGCTGATGCGGCAACTCATTTAGTATTCTCTATATCCTTAAACTTATGGTTAGAGCCTGCTCTCAAATCTATATATATAAAAATATATTGTCTGTGTACGTGTGGGTCTGTCTGCCGGGTGACGTCATGTTTGTGTGTCGACTGACGTCATGTTTTCAACTGACGAAATTACAGACCGGGACATCGGGACACAAAATGTGCCACTGGCCACTGCCATAAAACCCCATAATTTTCAAATATCCGAAACAAAATCTTTCGTAGAATAGACCTGAGATCGGACCCTGGGTCAAAAATTTCTTCGTTTAATATTCTTGGTACTTTAAATAAGACAATTTCGAAGCATTCAGAAAAAAATAAATAAAAACATAAAAACGTTAAACCTGTTTCTAGCCAAAGCAAGGTGTTTGACAGTTCAGGAGAATTGTTCATATAGCCTATATGGTAACCTGCACATAGTAACATGCCAAGGTTACTTTGAATTATCGATCCTGATGCGAATAATTTAGTTACATCTTTGCAATTACACATGCCGGGTGTCTTGTTCAGGATATCTCATATTCAAGTTCAAAACGACATCTATATAATACAATACAGAATCTTTTAATCTAATAACACCGAATTTACTAAATTGTGTATTTTTTCCGCTAAGGATGATCCAGGATGCTTTTTTATTCTTGTTTTTTGCTTCTATGACTAATCCTAAAACTACTAACAACACACTGCACCACCAAGCTACCCGAGGACAACAGAGCTACGAACGCTCCTTTTCAGCCCTGCTATGATGAGATCCTACTTCTTTTAAATCTTTTCTTATGAACTCCTTCAACCCCATTCGGGAATGTCCTTTTTTCACTTTGGCCTCTGCTGGATTCCAAAAAGCCAATTTTTACCCTTAATACCTGACCTGACAATCTGAACCTTTCCTTTGTCATAGCCCTAAAAGTAGGATCGAATCACATATTGCTTGGTCTTCAAAAGATTATTTAAGACTATCTTTAAAAAATTCTTCTAAAAAATACCCAGCCCATCTTCCTCATCTGGAGGGAGGCATGTAGAGGAGAGATGAAAACTTTGAAGTCGTGTCCTCTCCATTTTTAAGTTCCCCAATATATACCTATTTTTGTCTTATCACTCGTCCGCTTTTCGAATTCTTCCCTCCATTGCGAAATTAATCCAAGGGTAGGTGCCTAAAACCTTCTGCAGTGCCACGGTAACCTATATTTAACACATTGGAAAGCTAACTTTGCCGTAAAAGATCAAGTGTTAAACTACTTGCTGGAAACTTCCCGTTCCAAATTATCGATGATATAAAATATACTACCTTGTAATACGTACAGTTGAAACATTAAACGAGCAAAGTTTATCATGTATACGAAAAAGCTGTAGACCTTAGAGCAATGGTTCCAAACCGATTTTGGGTCATGCCCCACTCAGGCGTTTTTAAAATCCTGATTCTCCCTTGAGATATTTTAATTTTGTAATCCAAAATTTTTCGTGGATTTACCTGAAGAAAGCTTAAAAGGTCATTACTAAAACTTGTTTTTTTGGGGAGCCGCCATAAAAGCAAATTTTCTGCTAAGAAAATTATTGTCTGTATACAAGACCTTTAAAGCGGTGTATGACGTCATTCACTTCTATCTTTTTTTGCTCTAAATGCATATGAATGTGGCATCATTCACATGAAAAATTTTCCTTTCAAAATTAAGGTTCTAAAGTATAGTCAGCTGAAGGGTGCACGTCCTGCCCATGACCCACCGAATATTGTCATATCACAACGGTGGGGCCTGTACCCCACGTGGGGAATCATGACCGAGTCTCCTGGGCCTCCGGAAGCGCCTAGGGTATCGACAGTCTTTAAAGTCTCCAGACTTTGCAATATATTGCTGTATCCCACCCCTTCTATCCTACATAAGCAATGAAGCCACGGTTCATTCACATTTAATGGATCAAACAGTAAATCACAGATAATGCACATTAGATTATGGCAAAAACGTGACACATCCTCCTATTCTTCCTTTTCTCTTTTATTCCATATTCTTCTTTCCGTTTCTCTGGTGTGCATGTGAGTAATTGAGCTCACGTCTCCTGATATGAGCAATAGTGGCGCGTTTCATTCACGTGCAATCGTTCAACCAGAACAACTGAGATCATGTGCAAAATGTAATCGTACATGCTATGCTTTCTTTTCTTTTTTATTCCACATTATTGGCTGCATTTCTCTGATTTACTCTTGAGTATCGTAAAATCTCACCCCCCCCCCCCCCCTGACAGCAGCAATGGAGCCGCGTTTCACTTATGTGAAATTTTTCACCAGGACAACTGGGATCATGTACAAAGCGTACCCCTGCCTACTATGCTTCATTTTCTTTTTTATTCACATACTTGGTTCCACTTCCCTGGTGTACTGGTGAGTATTGAAGTATCTAACCCCTTGACATGAGTAATGGAGCCGCGTTTCATTCACGTGTAATGGTTCAACCAGGACAATTGAGATCATTACCGATCGTAAATCACAGCATGATGTGAAAATTTCCCTTTTTTAAAATGTTATTGTTACAATTTTTTTATTTTTTTGAATAACGATAATTGATCTGGTTGTGGTTTCATGGAAAGAGTGAAAATCTTGTTGGAAAAAAGTACCCAAATAAATAATGTTTCCATTCTTGTTTATAGCTTCCCAAGCTTAGAGTTATGCCTAATAAATCCAATGATTTCCTTACTATAATAAGCAATAAAGTCTGATTATTTTCCTTTAATTAAGATTATCATCTTCACAATTAAATATAATTTTAATTCATATTTCCATCTCTGTGAGGTCAGGTTTTAGGCCTTTAATTAAGTGTCACATTGTTTGAAGACACCCATTGAGTTTTCGGAGTTTTCTTCGAGTTGGTTCAAAGCTACCCCTCTTTTAAGGCTTAAAAGTTTGTTAATAAAATTCTCGATATTACGTAGTTTTAAAATTGTTCTCTTTTTGCCCATTTTTCTTAATTTCATCTTAATTGTTTTTCTATGTTTGTTTCTCTTTTGTGGTGTTTTCTTTTGTTGAGTAAGTGATGTTGTATTTCTGTTTCCGTCTTACAACTTTCTTCCCAGTCATTGAGCCTCAGGGGAACCTTGGTATAGTCTGTATCTTTATATATTTAAGTTTGTTTAAGTTAACAAATTGAATAATTGACTGATAGACAGTTTAAGAGGGGTCCCTTAAGGGAAATAAGTAATTCCCCAGTAGGCTCTAATCAAGGAACGACGTCCGTAGAATTAACGTTGAAGATAAATTTTTAGCATTAAGGATAGTTATGCAACAATCCAAATGATTAAAGTAGTATTCTAGAATCCTGCAGTAGTGTACTTTAGTGGTATTAAATATAAAAAAACTAGTTTTTTTTAACTGAAAGTAAGGAGTGACATTAAAACTTAAAACAAACAGAAATTACTCCGTATAATGAAATGGATGATCCCTTCCGCAATCCCTCGCTCTTTACGCTAAAGTTTTTAATTATTTTAAAAAATTAGAATTGTGGCAAAGAGTCAAACTTTAGCGTAAAGAGCGAGGGATTGCGGAGGGAATCACCCCTTTCGAGGAGGAAAAGCCCCTTTCATATACGGAGTAATTTCTGTTCGTTTTAATTTTTAATGTTGCTCCTTACTTTCATTAAAAAAAACTTGTTTTTTTATTTAATTCCTTTCTAAGATAGAAAGATGGATACTTTATTTGATAATTGCAAAAAAAAAAAAAAAATGCAAAAGAAAATATTAACCACCAACAGAGAGCAGAGCTCATAAGGTTGGGTGTGTAAATAATAAACATAAATCCTTTACAACCTTTTGACAACCCGTATGCATATAGTTCGTTTTGATTTAGTTCAACATTCCCCTCAACATTCTATGAAAGCTCCATCTTGATACCTTAAGTCGTTTTCGGACACCTAGGGTCGAATAAACCCCCCTGCTAATAAAAAAAAATCATAACTTATAGCCTTTACCCTCTAAGAATGTTTAGAGGGGGGTCAGATGTCATCAACCGGACAGACTGCATACCACCATGTACCACAATGAAAACATTCTATAAAAAAAAATTGTTTTTCCTCTTATATGGGGCGTTCTCCTAACACAGGAAGCTCTTCTTGTGGTAGCTTTTCTTTACCTTTTCAGTCTTTTTCAAAATAGTGGCCCGTCATATCACCTGCACAGAAACTAGAATCCTTTTTTTCCCCAAAAAGCAGAAACATCGAACTAGCTTAATTAGTAAAAACAAAACTTTTACATTTTTTCACTGGAAACCACTGGGGCTATGTAAAGCGAACATTTTAAAGTAACATTTTTTATTTAAAGCGAATATTTAAAGCGATATCAAACAGTTCGTGGTAACGAACTGTAGTAAGGAGCGACCCGGCTCAATAGTAACCAAAACTCTAAAAAAATGGCGTCTGTTTTTTGCTTTCAAAAAACAGTTGCTCAAACGTGAAGTATATTACACTGAAAGATATGGGCGTTCACCTGTGTTTAAAGCAGGTTTGCATGGAGGCAGATTAATGGTAACCGAAGTGGGTATTATCAAAAAAGAGTTGGCATTTCATGGAGATGTGATCAATACAACCTCCAGAATTCAAGGAATGTGTAATACATACAAAGAAGAATTTTTGATTTCTGAGCCCCTGTATAATAAATTGAATTTGGAGTATTACTTTGAAACAAAGGAGTTAGGAAATATTGCCCTTAAAGGGAAACAACAAACACTAAATATTTTGGCGATCCATAGTTTAACTTAACCTCCATACCTAATTTCTGCCCATTGCGCATTTCCGCTTGGTATTATTCTAACCACTTTCACTACATCATCAGTTCGTAAAGTACCTTTAACTCCTGAGTTAGGAAAATCCGGATTATTGATGACCCCTCTTCTAATACTTCGGTCTGAAAGTGCTTTATAAAATTGATCTTCGGTATTCAGATTTTCGATTTTTTCCAATAGTTTATTTCCATTAGACTCGGTTACCTGAACATAACCTGTTTTTGTAGCTAAATCGTTTAGAATTGAAAGCGCTTCGCTGTAATGATCATCCTCTTCAATAGCACGTTCTAAATAATTGGCATAATCTTTCATTCTATTGGAATTTTGAGCCGCATTCCAAAAGTTGTCTATACTACCTCTTAATTGAAGCAGTTTATCATTTTGATGACTCAAAATAGAATCACTTTCTTTAAGTTTTGCAATAGTCTCGGCTAAAGCTTTATTGGTATTATCTAGCTGTTCATTTGTTGATTGAAGTTATATCCAGTTAAAAATTTTTATATCTGTTCACTGTCGATTAAAAGGTTTCATATTTTGAACTGTTAGTTAGAATAATCTGAAGTATCAATAGTGGACGCTGATATAACACCCATTTAGACACAGTATCAATTCAATGAAAATTAAGCCACTAAATAATAAACGTCTGTAAATCAATAACACTTGGCTATTGAGTTTCCATTGAAGGATAATTTGAACCTTTTCAAATTAGCCTGACATCCTTCCAAGCGTTAGTGAAATGTTTAAGTACTTCTTGTTTTCAAAATTACCTGGTACACTTGCTTTAGTTAATTTGATTTCCTTTGCGAGAAGAATGAATAAAGGAATCTCGGTCAAGGCTAATTAAATCCAAGAAGGTCCGTCATACCAAAAATTGAATCCGTTTAACACGGTGTATTTTATTCCCCATAATGTATCACCAAGCAACAACAACTCAATACAGGGAAGTCAGTAGTCAGGTCAGTTTGTGACTTATCAATTTTATTTTTTTTTGACCAGGGACTCTTGTCCAAAATCCATAGGACGATGAAAGAGGTTCTGGATGGAGAGGTTCTCAGGCAAAGAGTTCGCAAAAGTCTTTGAAAATTTCTTTTCTGAAATATAGCTTCAAACTTCTAAAAAAAGGAAAAAAAACTGAGCAGCAACATACTGTATTTCCAGCAGCAGTGACGACTGTAGCTTAACATTTTACAGAAGGTCCTAAAGACAGAAGGTACTAAAGACTAAAGAGAAGGTACTAAAGACTAAAGAGAAGGTACTAAAGACAGAAGGTACTAAAGACGGAAAGTACTAAAGACTAAAGAGAAGGTACTAAAGACAGAAGGTACTAAGGCGTCCTGCTGCGCAGCACGCACGCCGCGGATGGCACGGGGACCCTATCGCTCACGACCGATGCGGGCCCTGTCAGCATCGACGCGCGCGAGGTCGAGACCGGACGGCCCGCCGCCGGGATCCTCGGCGAGGCCATCTCGGACAGCGAGGAAGCGGCCGTCCTTCCGCTCCATCCGCTGTACCTGCCCATCCCCCGCTGCGTACCGGCAGAGGACCAGGACCTCCCCATCCACAGCGTCTTCTACCGCCGCCAGGGCTCCGGGTCGTACCAGGGAACACCACAGCCCTGCGGCATCTCGGAGCTCCCCCTTAGGCACGCCGAGCACCTCCTCCAGACGACCTTCGAGTTGCACGTCCGCAACGCGGACTGGCGTAGCGCCACGCGGGTCCTCAACCAACTATCGCTCGACTGGACCGGAACCCGAACCACCCGACGGGCGGAGACGTACCTGCTGCTCTTCGTCCCGATGCGGGCCGCCGACGGCAGCCTCGCGATGAAGGTCCAGGTATTCCGGGGGGACGCGGCGCACCTCGGCAGTTGGTTCGGCGAGTACTACACGCACGCCTTCGGCCGCTCCGAGTACACGTTCAACGTGTTCCGCATCCGCGATCCCGATGCGCGGCTGGACCCCATCGACATCGTGCCGAACATCGTGGGCGGACTCGAGCCGCTGGCCGGGTCGGGCACGATCTCGGGGCAGATCACCGCCCCGGATGACACGGGCATCGCCGACGTCCGCGTCACGGCGATCGGCTTCGACCCGGCGTCCCCCGTCCTACCCCCGGTGTCGACGGACGCCGCGGGACGCTACGTGATTCCCGGCTGCCCCGACGGGGAGTATGTTTTAAGAAACAATCAGAAATTAAATAAAAGAAAAAGTTTTTTTTCTACTGAAGGTAAGGAGAAATATTAAAAATCAAAACGAACAGAAATTATTAGTTAAATGAGGGGGTTCCCTCGTCAGTATCTCGCTCTTTACGCTTAAGTATTTTAGTAATTTCAAAATAACTATTTATTGTAATTTAGCAGCTTTTGTCATTCAGTGGGCATTCTCAAAGATTTAGAACAAATTCGAACTTAGCGCAAAGAGCGAGGTATTGACGAGGAGCCGAACCCCTCATTTTATGTATTTGAGGGAGTTTCTGCCCTCGTCAGTGCCTTGCTCTTTACGCTAAAGTTAGAATTGTATGTTTTTAGCTTGTGGTTGTTATTAAATGAAAAAAACAGGTTCTTTCCAACTGGAAGTAAGGAACCACATTAAAACTTAAATGAACAGAAATTGTTGTATATATGAAGGGGTTGCACCCTTCTCAGTACCTCAATCTTCACGCTAATGTTTGACTTTTTGTTCCAATTATTTAAGAATGACTCATGACAGACAAGGACCGTTTAATTAGAATAATAAGCTTTTTACAAATTCACAAACATTTTAGGGTAAAGAGCGAGGTACTGAGGTGGGGGCAACTCCCTCATATACTTAAAAACAACCAAAAGAAAAATCTGAGAAAATTGCGATTCAAACCGTCCGTGGTAGCGAACTGTAAGTAAGGAGCGACCCGGCTCAATAGAAACCGAAACTCTAAAAATAGATTTTAAAAAAGTATTTGATGTCAGTAGATATTCTTTACCATTTGCAATCATAAAATAGTCTAATATCTTCATTTTTTCAATATACGTAGCTATTACCCTCCATTTATTACGCACTTAGCTACGTTGTAAATATGGCGAGAATGTAAACATAAATCAACTGAGAAATGAAAAGCACTCTCATCCGTTAAATCGCCCTTTCTGTCTTCCAGCTCTGCTGCCTTTATCTACATTTGAAAACTAGACAGCAGCAAATTTGGTGCTCAACTCGAACTTAGGGCTAAATTTTCTAACTAAACTGCTTAATTTTCATAGCAATAAATATAGTGCTACATTAATGATTGAATGTGGAGTCCAGGCATTAGAAGCCCACTTATAAGATATTTACATTATTTTAAATTACAACTTCAAGTTTTATCCTGCTTGAAGGAAAAATATTTCATGCGGAGCATCATGTTAAGTTTTACTTATGAAATTTATTTAAGGTTTCTCTATCTCCAATGAAGCTTAAAGGAAACCTTTTAATGCATCTGTTTTGGCTGATGGATCGTTTTTAGGCACGTACGTATGTATCGAACCCTCCTTACTCACATTCCAGGGTGCACCAGCCTGACACCTGAGATTTTGAAGTGTTCTTCCATGCTTTCCATAATATCTTACAATAATAAATTTTTTTCCTGGGTTACAAAGCCAAAATATTCCCTCTCGTCCCTAAAGAACTTTACTCTTCACGTAAGCCTATTGAAAACAAAACCTAAATTAGATTAAATTAGTTTGTACTTGCTATTTTATTTTGAATTATCCATTTTAAACGTCGTACCACAGATTTGAAAAGTATTAAGTTAAAAAAAGAAATAAAACAAACCAAAATTTTACTCTTACTGAATTGTAGATATATCATACAAAATATTACTTAATTTATGTCCCAAAAATATAAGCTGTGTCAATCATAAGGTGTTTGTTCACAATTATGAATTGACTCGTCATCAAAGAACCCATACTGGGGAGAAACCTTATAAATGTGAAATTTGCGCAAAAAGTTTTATTTCAAGCTCCGGTTTATCTCTTCATCGGAAAACTCATTCTGGGAAAAAACCTTTTGAATGTGAAAGATGCAAAAAGCGTTTTGCTTCAAGGTATAATTTTACCTTACATCAAAGAAGTTATACTGGAGAAAAACCTTTTGAATGTGATATGTGTGAGAAACGTTATCCTTCCAGTTCCAGTTTGTCATATCATAAAAGAACTCACGGAGAACAAAAAACTGAAGGAAAACTTTACGAATGTGAAATATGTAAAAAACGCTATAATTCTGGCTTCGGCCTGTCATATCATCAAAGAACTCATACTGGAGAAAAACCTTATAAATGTGAAATATGCACGAAAAGTTTTACTTCAAGCTCTGGTTTATCTTTTCATCAAAGGAATCATGCTGGAGAAAAACCTTTTGAATGTGAAATATGTAAGAAATGTTTTGCCAGTAGTTCTTGTTTAACTCGTCATAAAAAAATCCATAATGAAGAAAAACCTTTCAAATGTGATGTATGTAAAAAACGTTATATTTCCAGTGCCAGTTTAACTTACCATCAAAGAACTCATACTGGAGAAAAACCTTACGAATGTCAAATATGTAAGAAACGCTATGCGTCCCATGCCGGGCTGGCTCACTCACTCACTCACTCACTCACTCACTCACTCACTCACTCACTCACTCACTCACTCACTCCCTCACCCACTCATTCACTCACTCACTCACTCACTCACTCACTCACTCACTCACTCACTCACTCACTCACTCATAAAATTTTTGTTTCGAGATTCGAGCTTCGAGATCGAGACGATCCTGAGTTGACTGCTCTATAATAAATTCATTCTCATCCGATATAATTCGTGCAGATTCTTTAATTTCTTGCTAATCAGAATTACAAGTCATAGTTAAGAAGAAATCAGCATGTCTAAGGTGACAAACAATAGCCATGGCATCTTCAAAATGTTCTGCATAGTATTATTACTGTCCTGAACTTCGTTCTTTGGAATGCTATGAAAGTCATATTCAAAATCCGCGACCTTTAAAACATAATAGTTAATTCAAAAGTTTCATGCTTCTGACTTTCGTTTTTTTCAGATCTGTGTGATCTTACGAATTTTTAAAAAAAATTCAAATTGATTTCTAAAAATTTTAATTTTTCACACGGCAATTCGTTCTGTTGATAAAAAAAATATCCCGGGTCAAACCCTTCAGTGTTGTGAATTTGGTTTACAAGGAATTAAAGCAACCAAATCCAGTTTCAAAAGAAAAGCTTCCTGTTTTAGCAATGGAAGGTACTTTAATAAAAATATTAGAATCCCTTGCAAAATCCTATTTGAGGAAAGTATAAGGTTATTAACTTATCTGAATGAAAGTAATAGCGTTCAAGTTGATAGTGTGAGTTGACTCGATCAGTTGAATCCAATCTCCTAAATCAAATAGCTTTTAAACCTCAGACTTTCCAACGGCATTTCTAGTTAGCAGACATATTTTAAAACAATTAATGCATTGAAGGCAATTCAGCAGCAATTCAAGTCAAAATAGAAGCTGAAGTAACGTGTCTACCCAGATATCAGTCAAGTGAGAAGTCTAACTGCACCCAATGCGCTTGCTTGGCAGGCAACCAGTTAGAACTTAACCTCTGCTAAAATTTCAATTTAAATTTCCGCTTTTACTAAAAACCAATAGAACAATTTTTGGGGTTTTCATTCCATTTTCATTTTATCATATAGTTTTTGAATTAGTTACAATTTGTATTATTATGCTTGGAGGATGAGTGGCCGGAAGCTAGGATTTCTGAACGAGGCTAATCAGCCCACTTACTATATATGTCATGAAAAACTAGCATGGGAGTGTCCTTCGAACGGACCAAGACCGTGTACCGAAAATGACCCTACAATGTAATACGCAATGTAGTAATAGACAAGTTGAACGCATCAAATTAAGTTAGGAAGAGGTTAAAAATGACTCAGAGTCTTTGGGAATTCCACGGCAGGTCACCAAAACAGAAGCTTTACAGAGAGTTGGCAGATGGAGAGTGCTTGCGTGTATGTCAGCCTCTGGCAGTTAAACGCGGCCAGAAGTTTAGAATAGCATTAGTTGGTTTAACTATGGAAAGGTACAACTACGATATGGTAATTATATTATATGGTAATTATTATAACAAATGATAATTAAACTATAGCGGTAATTATAAGTTCTAGTTATATTATATAATTTCAATTATGATCACATATAATTATAATAGAGTTTTATATTATAATGGTTATTAATGATAGTTATAATTAAGAGGCAAAATCTGATTTAACCTTTTATTGTGTCTTTACTCTTTCTAAATTAATATTATATGAGGAATATTGTACTAAAGTATGAATATTAAAGTATGAAGTCATTTCTGTGAGGGGAGGTTCAACTGTATGAAGGCTCATTTTTTACTCTATTAAGCCATTGCATAACTGAAGTGGTCGTCCCCGAGGATGTCTTCGAGAAGGCCCTGGTCGCGGACGACGAGGCTGAGCGGGTTGTACGTCGCGAAGTCGACGGACAGCGTGTCGGACGACCACTCCGTGGACCCCGAGGTGCTCCCGGTGTCGGATGCGGTGGCGTTCTCGCCGGCGACGCAGCCCGTCGCGACGAGCATCATCGTCCCGGCGACCGCGATCGCAGGGATGATTCGGCGGGTGGTGATGCTCATCTGGACTCCTCGGTGATGCGGTGGTGGGTGTCGACGCCGAGGCCTTCGAGAAGCTCGGCGCGCAGGTCGGCGAGTCCGCGATCGGCGCGGTCGCGAGGACGGATGCCCGGCACGAGGATCGTGCGCGAGATGGACGGCTCGTCGACGTCTGCACCGTTCAGCGTTCGCAGCAACAGCACTCGGTCGGCGAGATAGAGGGCCTCTTCGACGTCGTGCGTGACGAGGAGGACGGTGGTGGGCTCGGCCGCATGGATCTTGAGGAGCAGATCGTGCATGCGCAGGCGCGTCAGAGCGTCGAGCGCGCCGAAGGGCTCGTCGAGCAGCAGCATCCGCGGCTCAATGGCGAGCGCGCGCGCCAGCGCCACGCGCTGCCGCTGCCCGCCCGAGAGCTGATTGGGGTAGCGGCTGCCGATGTCGGGCAGCTGGATCAGGTCCAGTAGCCGGTTCACGCGGCGACCCATCTCTGCCTCGGTCGGACGTTCCTTGCGGGGCCGGGCGCGCAGGCCATAGGCGATGTTCTCGAACACCGTCATGTGCCGGAAAAGCGCGTAGGATTGGAAGACGAAGCCCGCGCGGCGGTCCTGCACCGACAGGCCGGTGGCATCCTGTCCGCCAATAAATAATAGCTTTTTCTTTTCTTTTTTTCCTAAGAACATCCAAGTGAAAATCGCCTTGATGACGAAAGATGTGATGTTAAGAATCGACTGAAACACTTGACCTTTCAAAAATTTTAAGAAGACAAAAACACCTATTTCAGACCCAGAGACAAAGGTCCCTTACCTGATCACGAAATTTCTCAATTTAAAAATTTTATACGGGAAGTCCAAGAATTAGAACATATAGTGATACACATCTTGCACTACCAATTTAGTTGTAATGAAAAAAAAAGTAATAAAAACAACTAATTTGGGAGTTTTCGAAAAAAAAGAAGAAAAAAGAAGAAGAACATGACTTGAGTTTGCTTATTGCCAAACCCATTCATAAATCTTATGATCTTGTACAAAAAGTCTTATAGCATTAGAATAGCGAACGAAAAATTTACACCAGAAATCAAGTCAGTCTATAATGGAGCATGGTTAAAATGAAGGAATTTCTATTTCCGCCACTGTGAATTCCATCCGACCAAACAAAAGATCATCAATTCCCATCATTCTACCCAACAGCCCAAAGGCCTTGAGAAAGTTTGCCGTCCCAGAAAACTACCACAGAATATACCCAACTTTACTAAGTGTTTGGTGGTATGGTAGAAGCAAAGACAAATCGGGTACCGTTGGACTGCCAGTGGGCTGGAAAGTGTTTCGCGGCTTCGTGCTTAATACCTTATGGTGCTACAAATTACAGAAACTATTTTTTCTCTTAAAATAGCTCAAGAATATCTAGACTCTTTATGTCATAAATTATACAGCAAAAAATTATCGAATGATATAGCAGATGGTTTGATAATTAGGATAGGTTACGGAAAACGCTAAATTTAGGTTTAAGCAAACTCTGAGCTCGCATTCCAAATGATGTAATTTGAATTTCTTCTCGTCAGTTGAATACTATGTATTTGTCTTAGTTTTTTAAATGCTTATTTTTATTTAATTATATCCTGCAAATGAAAATTGAAAATTATTCTCTGGAGTAGTGAAAAAAAGAAAACAAAAAAATAACATAACAATATCATTACCGACATATATTACACAACACACACCATCAAGTGCTGATAGTGCGGTAAAAGAATTTTTGAAACACGGTGATTGCGAGGCTAGACATAGATTACTGAAGCTGGAACTTGCTGAGAAGTTTGAAAGGAAGTTTGAAGTTTGAAGATGTACATGAAATAGAAATTTTAAAATAATTTATTTCGATTTACTTTTCGAGGGGGGGGGTGTAGGTCGAAACCTTTTTGAATATTTAAGAAAAAAAATAATTAATAACCTCTTTAAAAACCTCTTGCGTTTCACGTATGTTCAATTTTTATTCCATTTTTCAGTACAAGATAACTCACTTCAGTTCCTGTTAAGGTTGGGTTTTTAGTTCATTTTGAATTGTTCAGATTGTTTCATTGTTTGTATTGTTTGATAGACTAGGAAAACAATTTATAAATGATTTTTAAGCTGTGCCTTGTCAAATTCCGCTATCAATCTTTGAATGTGTTTCAAAGCATTTCAAAACTATTATGAAGCTTCTTGTGAAAGATTCTTATTTTCCAAATTTACTGTTGGAATGCAGATCTGAACAGCAAAGAGCTTAATAAATGTAGATATAAACAGTCTGAGCTTGCTTTCAAAAGGAATTTTAAATTTTTTGTTGTCAATTTAATTGAATAATGTCAATTCCATTTCTTTATATATTTAATTTTACTTTTTTAGCATTAAATAATTTGGGGTAATATTATTCCAATTAATCAAATAAGGTGGCCCTCATGAATACGGCCCTGGTCAGCCCTCACAAAGCTGGTCATATCCAAAGGCTCCCTTATTAGTATAAGGCCTGCGGCTTTTTGCTTTTTCTACGATAAATATTAATACAAATAAAAGAGGCGAATTACAAGAGAACAATATTGAACATCACCGATGTTAATCAATCATAAAAGAGGAGGTAACAAATAAGGCACTCAGACTCATATCTTTTTTAAACATTCAACTTGAATCTATTCTGAATCTGTCTTGAAGTAATAATTCCAATCTTTTTTCGAGTTTCAACGTAATTTTTTACGCTTTTTTCTCTCCTACAGAAATTCAGCAATAATTCAGCATGTAATTACAATTTCAAGGTTTATAAGGAAAATTGAATAGTACCTGAAAATTGATATTCAACTTTACTGCAATTCATGGTAATTAGTGATAGTGACCTTCTATCTGTCTATATAAATATTGATTGAGGTAAATACTATCATTTCTTAGCTTTCGCAATTTTTACCATCTTTGGAAAAAAAAAATCAAAATTATGCGGTTGACTTTATCACACGCACGTGCATATGAATTTATGACAGAATGGGGGAGGGTGAAAAAACACATAGAATAGATGAACTATGAAGAAAACCCAAATAAAGGTGCGCGTAAAAAGTACCACCGATATTACCCACCAATTGATTAGCCTCTTTAAATTACCATTTTTAAAAATTGAATTTACTTAAATATTTTTTTTAATTTTAGTTGCTCTGCTCTGAACCGAAAGTGTATTCTTTTAAAGAATCTCCCTGTCATATGTCCCCAATTATCATATATAAACAATTCAAGTGGAGTTTTTTAATGTGTGTCACTTTATACAAATACGTTCGCATGCCACGTCCAAATTTGACTGAAAAGGGGGTACTCGAGCATTAAAATGCACTCAAAGAATCGCTTGGCTTGAGACGAACTATTTTCTGATACGGTTTAATCGAATGGGAAGCTAATGTTTAGATCTTTCAAGGAGACGGAACCATTTATTCAGATCAATAGAAGTATATTAGTATATGTGCATCAGTTACTAAGCAGGTTGGAGGTGAACGGGTTTCTAATCAGACAGGAAAAAGAATAGATCCAAAATTTGTATGAAATTCTGAAATTTTTCGTATCAAAAACCAAATATTATGCCGGTTCTATTTTCAATTGATGGACAACATAATAAGTATTTTATCTAAGTAGAGATGCGAACTTTCCACAACGAAGTAACGATGGGTGAAATATCATTCACCCAAATTAACCCTGCTGAAAACGTGAAAGTCATTTGGCATTCAATACAGGGCTGTTGCTGAGTATTAAACAGTATCTCAAAAATCTCATGAGAAAAATGCCAAGGTTTGGGAAAAATGCCAAGATACTAAATGACGATAATATTTTTTATATTGTTGTTTCTAATTTGCTTGTTGTAATTTAATAAATTTTGTGTATTAAATAGTTTTTCGTCATGGATTTTTACTTTATCTTTTCCTAGATCAGGCGTATCCTGAACGCTCGTGTACCAATAATCAAGTTTTTGCACGAATATACTAATGTTGAATGCGATCTTTCATCCTTAAATATGTAAGTGTTCCTTCAAAATATCGCATCCGGGTCAACACCGAATGTAGCAAACCACTTAGCTCAATCGAAAAAATTGACTGTTAGCTCAATCGAAAAAATTGACTGTTTTTCTGAACTTTTAAAACACTTAGTAACCTCTGATCCAGGGGTCACCACAGCACAACCAGTCCCAGCCCCTGGTCAACAGCCGTCAGCATATAGTTTAGTGTGTCCAAACCATGATGTGCCCACTTAAGCTCAATAAGGGGTTGAAGGTTATTTTCAAGACCTGGACGTGTTCTACTAACCAAAAGAACGTCATCCGCATAGGCAGCATGACTCATACCAATGTGACTGCATGATGCATTTCAAACCTCATCACTTGTCATCATATGGCATATGCTACTATAGCTGTTGCTAAACTTAAAGCTTTTTTCTTTTGTTTTTTTTTTTTGCTTTTTTTGTAGTGTTCCGTAATATCTTTTCTTATTAAGACGGGTTTTCAATAAAAGTATCGCCATAATATACGCTATTCGGCGAAGAACACAAACAATTACCTAGACCATTTTTCAAAATGTATGGTGACAATACCCCACATTGTTCAGTGGCTTGTTTAACATAAATCTGATCAGAAATACTATTTTGCCACCGCACACGAGCATTTAGTTACCAATAGATTTAAATACCAATAATATAACACTGACACAATTGACGAATCAACAATAGCAAGAATCAATGAAAATAAGAGTCCGAAAATGAACAACATCATAGAAATCACCAGAAATGTCAACAGTACAAAAATACCGTGCATTTTTCTGTCGAGTAGCCTGCTTTAACAACTCCTCAAGAGCATAATGAACATGAGCGTCACCAAATCCCTCGCCGCAGCAGCCAATTCAACGCGGTTGGCAGAAGACGCCAGCCCTGTACTTCCCGATTAATCGATTGCTCCGGATGGGTGCCATACACCACTTTGGAGAGCACATGATCCTGCAGGTGTTCACCCACGTCGGGTGCGTTGTGCACCACGGGAATTCCCAGAGTGTGCAGTAGCTCGCCACTACCGATGCCGGAAAGCTCCAGCAGCTGGGGTGAATTCACGGCGCCGCCGCACAGAATGACGTGGCGTCCTTGCACAATTTCGCTTTGGCCGCGGCGGCGAATGCGCACCCCACAAGCCACCTTGCCGGTAAACTCCACCCGCTCTGCGCGAGCATGGGTCAGGATAGTCAGATTTGGTCGCTGTCGCGCCGGGTCCAGATAAGCGGTGGCGGTACTCCAACGGCGGCCTTCGTTCTGGGTGAATTGATAATAGCCGCAGCCGGCCTGGTCAGCGCCATTAAAATCCGGGTTGGGGGGAATACCCACGTCCTGCATGGCGTCCAGAAAAACATCGTGGATGGGGCGCTTGTCACGCACGTCCTGCACATGTTGCGGACCCTCGGTGCCATGCAGGTCATTGTGGTGGGTCTGCTGGTTTTCGGCCTTGCGAAAATAGGGCAGCACTTCGTCCCAGGACCAGCCCACGGCTCCGGCCTGAGTCCAGTCGGCAAAATCTCGCGGCACGCCGCGAATGTAGACCATGCCATTAATGGCGCTGGAGCCACCCAACACCTTACCCCGGGGCCAGTAGATGGCGCGCTCGTTCAGTTCCGCTTCCGGGCTGGTGTTGTAGCCCCAGTCAACTTTAGGGTTGTTGAAATTGGTTGCCCAACCTGCGGGTATGTAGTGTCCCATCCTGTCCATTTGTATATGCACTTGCTCGGCTAACTAATTCTTGGGCTGATTAATGTAAAAAGAAAAAAAGAAAGTATAGAATGCGGCATTAGACTTTACAGTCCCTGCCGGCGGCGGGCCGACCATCTTGATCAATGTATTCTGATTAATGCTGATTAATGTAGATATTCTGACGTTAAAAAAAGACCATGGTTGCAGGGATAGCTGCAACGTAGTAAAGTGTGAATCACAACTCATAATAAACAAAAATCAAAAAACGTGTCTAAAAGAAAACTGGCAATTGAGGGAAAAAAATGCTATTTATAACTCATTCAGAAATGATAACCATTATCTAAATTAGTATTAATAGTAAAATGTTATTTTGAAAATTTATTAAAGAGATAAATGGAAAAAATTGCCATATATACCAGTGATGCCTCGTCAAAACGGTTAAAACGTAATTTTAACTTCTATTTCAGGCTCTCGGAAGGAGGAAACCTCAAATCTTATTAGCTGGTGGGGTTTATGCAAGTGAGCCGATTGGGAGAGAGCTCATAGTTCGGCTTGGGAGACATCTAGCGGCTGGCTATAAGAACAATGATACTAGAATTTGGTCAATATTGACTAATTCAGATGTTTTTCTTCTTCCAGTTGTTGATTACGAAGGTTTCAAAGTTGCAAGTTCTAATGGTAATTACTTAGCTTTGCTTTAATGTCTCGTGTTTTCGTCTTTTTTGGTAGATCACCTATAAAGAATTGCGCGGAAAGCTGTCTGAGGACGCTTACTCCAATATTTCTTTTTAGAGTCTTTTTGATAAGCCACTGTCTGGAAAAATATGGTACTGAGACACGAAATCTCTAAGGGTAATCATAGCAAACCAGTAGTCCAAGAATTTTGATTAATATTTGATACTCAGTTACCAATTAAAAGACTTGTAATTTACCGATTGGCAGACTTCGGTCTATACAAAAGTGCTTTTTTTAATTGTTAATACTCAGTCATCAATTACATGACTCGGAATTTACCAAGTAGCTAACTTTTTCCATCCAAAAGTATTCTTTTTTATTTTTTGATATTCAGTCACAACTTAAATGACTTGAAATATGACAAGTACCTGAGTTCGTTTTGTTCAAAAGTGCATTTTAATAAAAAAAATTTATTTTCAGTCACGAGTTAAAAGACTTGAAATTTGCTAAGTAGCTGAGTTTGTTGTATGCAAAAGTATTTTCATTAATTTTTTAATTATTCTCAGTCACTTATTAAAAGACTTGTAGTTTTACAATTGGCTGAGTTTGTTTTGCGTAAAATTGCTTTTTTATTAGTTTTTTGTGCCCAGTCTTCAATTTAAAGACTTGGAATATAACAAGTAGCCGAGTTTTTTTTCTGTGCCAAAGTGCTTCTTTTTATTCAATTTCGTTACTCAGACACCAATTAAATGACTTGAAATTCACTTAGTAGCTGAGTTTGTTCAAGGAAAAAGTGCTTCTTTTTTTAAATTTTTAATGCTGAGACTCCAATCAAAAGACTTGAAATTGGCCAAGTAGTGAGTTTGTTCTATGCAAAAGTGCTTTGTTGTTAGATTTTGATACTCAGTCTTTGATTAAAAAACTTGGAATTGACCTCTTAGCTGAGTTATTCGCAAACTTTCTGCCTTCTACAAATTTTTTATACTTACTCACCAATTAAAAGACTTGGTATTTACCAGCTTTCCCGGTCTATGTGCTGGTCACCAAGTCCGATCGGCTGACCGGGTTCCGGTCCTTCGTCCAGGCCCTGCCCAGTCACCATCTGGACGGCATGCTTGGCTGGTCCAGCCCCTATAGTTTTGAGAGCCAGTTCCGCAGCGAATGGGTCGGGGAAGCCATGGCGACCCTCGACCGGACCCTGAACGCCGTGCAACTGGAACTGTTCTCCGATCTCGCGGATCCGAAACGGGTTGAGGACATGATCCGTCTTCCCGAGGCCTTCGCGGCATTGGGCGAGAACCTGACGCTCTACCTGTCCAGCCTGTTTAAACACAGCGCTTATCATGAGGATTTCGCCCTGCGGGGGATTTACTTCACCGGCGACGGCGGCGGCACGCGGGAGTTTTCGCCGAGCGGTATTGTCGCGCTCAGTGGCGCCTATGCGGGCCCAAGCGAAGAGGCGCCGACGCCCGTTTTCCTGCGTGATCTGTTCGACCGCAAGATCTTCCCCGAACGCGGTCTGGCCCGGCCGGCGCGGCGGGCCCTGTTGTCACGCAATCGCACCGTTCTGGCGGCCCAGGCGGCGATATTGTTTGTCGCCATCGCCGGCAGTGCCGGTCTTTGGTATGCGACCAGCACCATTCGCGACGGTGTCGCCTCCGTGAAACCCTTCGTCGAGGAAGTTCGCGCCGACCTGCTCGAGGCGGAGCTGCTGCGCGATGCCGCCGGCGATGACCACGCCGTCCACCTCGTTCCAGTCGCCCGAGCGTGCGGCCTGGATCGCCTTCTGCACGTCCTTGCCGAGGCGCGGACCGGCCGCGCGAGCGTTCACACTCAGTCGGTGGTCGATGCCGTACTCGACCGCGAAAGCTTTTTAAAGGAAAGTAAAGAGCTTCATAAAGCTGAAAATGAACAAAAATAAAGTCAATTAATATTCTAGTGGTAAAAGTACCACAAGCCACTATGAACAAATGAATGGAACTCGTAACGAATAGAAACCACAATTAACAGCCAAGTCCAACTCGAAACGAGTAAAATTAAAATAAATAGAGATAATATGCCCCATGCCTTCTCAATACCAGACTATAATTTGTATTTTACAGAAAAAATAAATGACCATTGCTTGTGAATTTAATACAAAGACAAAAATATTTATTCCTCAAAGTTTTAACATTTATTTATTTATCTAAATGAACAAAGTGAACAAATTTCAAATGTATTTTGTTTTCAGTAAAGTTCAAATCATTTTTTTTGTCTTAAGAAGTGAGCCCTACTCGAATTAATTTTAGCTTGTTCTGAGTTTGACTTGGTTGACCTAAAAAAAATTGCTATCATTTCTAAAAGATCCTTTTTATGCTTTTTGACAACCTGGATACTCCTACACTTTTTTATTTATCAAAATTGTAACAGGAGAAGTAGCAATGGTAGTAAAGTTTCAGCTTTATACTACAATTCTTTCTCCATATATTACCAATTGAAAAAAAAAATGAACGATTGCATAATTGTGGGGGTTTGACATGCCCAATATCCCCAGACATGTTATTGGACTGTTCTGCTATGATAGACCAAAAGGCTGTAATACAGTGTTGACAGGGTATATTTGGAATATGTGTCGGCTTTGAAGAATGGCTGCTTGCCTTGAAGTCTTTTATAACTCTTGAAAAGGTTCCTAGAGCATTTAGTTTTGAATTGAATTAGCTTCTTAAAAGTTTCATCGACGACGATTTCCGGCAGATCGTTCGCGAGGTCGCACGCGATCTCGAAGCTCTCACCCTTGCTGCCATATCCGGCGACATCGACCGCGGTGGAGATGACCGCATTGATATCGGTGCTTTCCATTTTGGCGGGTTGCTGGCGGGCCATTGCCAGGAATGTCTTGACGATCTTGGCACAGCGTTCGGCGGCGTTGCTGATCTTTTCGACCCGTTTCAATGTCCCCGAGTCGCCGGTTTCCTCGCGCAGCATCAGCGAGTGTCCGACGACGATGGACAACGGGTTGTTCAGTTCGTGTGCCACGCCGGCGAGCAGTTCGCCAAGCGCCGACATCTTCTCGTTCTGAAACAGCATCTCGCGCTGGCTCGACAGTTCTTCCTGCAGCGCCATTTCATCGGTCAGATCGCGTGTGTTGGAGACGATCACCCGTTGCCCCCTGAACTCGATCAGCCGCGCGGAAATGGCACCCCAGAACGGCTCGCCTCTTGCGTTTCTCAGCCTGACCTTGTGCTCGTTGACCCATCCCCTCTCGTGCAGCTTCTTGAGGTATTTTTCCCGTTCCTCCGCGTCGACATAGTACGATGTCGCGAAGTCGACGGCGCCGAACAGCGCCGTTGTCTCGGGGCTCCGGAACAGCAACTTACCGGTATCGGCCTCGGTCATCTGCACCGGCACCGGACAGGCCTCCAGGACCTGCCGGATCATGGCTTCGGCTTCTTTTTGTCCGGTCAGATCGATCGTCGTGCTGACGACAACATCTTCGCCCTTGTATTCGGCAATGCGGCCGTAGGCTGCCGCTGGAAACGGTTTGCCGTCTCCATTGATAAGTGTCAGTTTGTAGTCGTCCGGGTTATAGCCTCAAAATGTAGCTATTTAAGGGAAAAGCTTCATCCTCCAAAATAAAGTTAAGAAACAGTGCTGTTGATCCTAGCAGAATGGCAGGTGGTAGGCGGAAAGCACCACTGTCAAGATCTCGGGCAAACTGAGCATGAGAGAAAACTCTCCCATCACTTCCACTACAAGGCGCACCAATGTCTACAAAAAAAAAAGTAATCAGCATCACAAGCTACCATTAGGACAATGTTGAGAAATTCTTGTAATCGTAGTAAGTGCTCTAAGACTTGTAAGGAGCAGCCACACGAATATGTTTGCATCAATTGCACCATAGCAGTTTGGTGAGTTCCAGCGGAAGTAAAAGTAGTTAGCAGCTTCCTTCATGTCCTCAGTTGACAAGTTTAGTAAATAGTTATCTTTATTTGCATCAATATTAGGGGCCATAGTTTGTGTGGTAATCCCAAAAATTGGGCAATGCCCATATGGGTGCTCATACATCAAAGACTTGTGGGTTCTCCCATCTACTAATCAAAGAATCGTATCGCACAATCGTTCAGCAGGAGATATGGGTTTTCTCATATTCGTTGTAATCTTTTCCAACTTATTGAATGCCTTGCCAAGAAGGTAATTCCAAATTTTCAGAGTCATTCTGACATATTTAGCAAACAAAATCACATTATTTTTGAGATGTTTAGCTATTTCATCAGGCTGGTCTTTGATCTATCCTCTTTGAAACATCAAAAATCTGTCTAGTCCACACACTTCTTTTTGTTTTTCTGGTTTTCTCTCTCCTCTTCAAAAGAAGCAGCTGAAGCAACTGCAGGTTTGAAAGTAGCAATAGCTCTTCTTCCTTCTTGACCTCAACATTTGGGATTATTCTTACTTTCAACCAATCAGCTAAAAAGATTTCATATAACTTGGAAAATACCGGAGTAAGAGTAATGGGCCGGACACCAGAAAAATCTTGTTTTGCTACCCTTCTTTTTTACAGAAGCAATAAAACCTAATTTCCAACAATCAGGGAATTTACTAGTAGAGGTAATTTCATTTAAAAGTACTGACAAAGGTTCTGAGTGAATGTCTGTAAAGGCTTTATTTAGTACAATTGGGATGCCTAGTGGACAGGTGCTGCACTTTTTAATGTTTTTAATTTTTACCTCAACATCTGAGGGCAAAATAATAGGGAAATTAGTGTGGATCATAATCAGTGTTTATAGAGAGGAGAGGGAGGCTTTGAACTATGGAGGAAATTTTTTATTCAGATCATTGGCTGTAACAAGGGACTCTTCTTGTAAATGAAAATCTATAATTATTATGTGTTTTCCCACAAAAACGTCAAAAGTGATTGGAGGGCAACAAGCCCACCCACGCCTATCAATTCCCGAAACACATCTAACCAAAATTTTTAGATAGTCATTTTGTCAGCATAGTTGAAAGGTCTGAGGATGGTGACCCCCCTACAGCCCACAGCACAAGGGTTGTGTGTTTCCTCGTCGTGTTTTCCACAAATGCATCAAATGCATCAAATGCATTGAGATAGCTATTTGTTCAAAAACAGTCCAAAGATCATATAATAAGGCCTTTGGGGTTGACAGAGTGTCCAAGAATCTAGGGGTGAGGGTTGTAAGTTATACCCTAGGGGTAAATAAGGTTTTTATGGAAGGGGTGGCCGTGTGAACTTTAGAAGCGGCTCAGTTATCAGAAATGAATGCCCTCTCTACTTCCCTTACTTTTCTCTTATTCCCGAAAGATTTATTACCCATGAGCATTTTTTACAAGCTCTATCTCTCTTCTACTAAAACCTTTCCTGCTACTTCACACACTATTATTCTTAATTCAAACTTCACAGGTTTGTATGATTTTCTTTAAGATAGCTTGACGTTTTCGGGGTGTTTCTCCCCTTTTACGAAAATTACACAAATTTTCTCAGGCTCGTAACCCTCTTTTTATGTTAGGCACTTTTGGCTCATAGGCTACCCTGTTAAAAACAGCAGCAATATCCGAAGGATCGCTCTCTCAGAAATAATGTTCACCATGTGTAGCGTACCAGGGATTTTAGAGACTGTGCCAAGCATGGCAGAATTGTACCAAGTGCGGTGACACCTTGCGGCCTAATTGGCGTTCCAAGGTCCACACCAGGTGGTAGGAAGTAAGCACCACCTCGGCAACATCAGAAGCAAAACAAAGTCGAATAAGTCTTGTATTCCTTCTGAACGAGGTCTATACAGAAGGAACTTGCAATACCTGTAATAACTTATACGAATTCATTCCACATCCCCAGACTTTTTCAATCCCAGAATTATATAACCGAAAAATTGTGTATTTGCTTTTCGGAGGTAGATGGATGGATTCATATACCCTGGGTTAAAAACCTATTTTTTGAAAGAATTAGATCGCTTTGAATAAATTTTCAATTACCTCCCTGAAATTGTGGGTGCAAACAATGATGTGCTGAAAGTACGACCGAGAAAATATGGGACAGTCCTCTATTTCAGGGTCCGGTCGTGAGAAAACTGTCAAAACGTCCCGGATTCCCATGGCCTAAAGAAAAAATCGAATACGATCTGACAGACCACTGGACCCTGGTTGCCGCATTACGCTGGATCCACGACGAAAAAGACCACGTGTACGCCGTGAATGCCGTGGACTTTATGCCCGGCAGTACATTTCGCAACGGTATTCCCAACATTCTGCAGAATATTGCCACTTACCGCGGTGACCGGGAAGATGATGAGATTGCCGGCCGCCTGGGACTGAACTGGACGGTCAACGATGATGTGCTGTTGTACGCCAGCTTCAATCGCGGCGTACGCAGCGGCGGTTTTAACGCGCCGGTATTTCCTCTGTCCCCACCGTTAGACTACAAGGACGATGTCATCAGCTTCGACCCGGAACAGTTGGACGCTTACGAAGTGGGCTTCAAAACTTCGCTGCAGGACGGTCTGCTTCAGGTGAACGGTGCTGTCTACTACTACGATTACAACGACTACCAGGCGTTCCAGATTGTCGGCATCGACACCATCACCACCAACGCTGATGCTGAGTCGACCGGCGCAGAGTTGGAATTGCTGGCCAGCCCGGTGCAAGGTCTGGATATTATCCTCGGCGCTGCATACAACGACATTGACGTGGACCTGGGCAACGGCTCCCCTGGCACCACCTCGATTCAGTCGCCACAGTGGAATTTGAATGCCCTGTTACGCTACGAATTTGGCCTGTGGGGCGGCACCCTGGCATTGCAGTATGACGCGCACTATCGCTCGGAACATTACTTTTCACTGACCCGCGCGGAAACAGTCACTGAAAACGGTTACACCCTGTCCAATGCGTCTGTCATGTTTACCAGCGGTGACGAACGCTGGAGCATTTCCGCATTCGCTCATAACGTCACCGACGAAGAGATTAGGTGTTTACTTTTGGTAAACTCTTACTCCAATTCATTGGATAACGGATAAATGGTATTTTACACTTTCTTTTATTTTGATTATTAACGCTTGATTAAAAGTTGCTATAAAAATATTTTTTCATCCGGCTTGAGCTCTATTTTTGCAACCCATTTTGTCAGGTTTATATTCCATTCCACTGTACACTTATGTTTTTTTCTATAGTGTTCTTTTCTTTTCAGTTTATTTTTACAACTTTCAACAATTGATTGTACATTGTGGTGTTGATTTATAACATCAGGGATTTATGACAGTGTTGATATATTTAATCATTCTTTTATTTAATTTTCACTAATTCTTTCACTATTCTTTCATTTAATTCTTTTCACTATTCTTTCATAATTCTTTTTTCACTATTCTTTCATTTAATTTTCACTAACTTGTTAAACCACTTATTTAATCAATTTATTTCTTGTTTGACAGAAACACATATTTGGTATTTTTTTTGCCACGTGTCCGCATCCGTAAACAGTAAGCTTAATTACAACTAACTGAATTCGCTAATGCACATTTAAGATAATGGAAGAATCGTATTATAATGGTAGTAACATTTCTGTCTATTGCCCAGAGTACCAAATTACCCACATCTGATAAAAAAAAATCTATATTGGTTAAATACTGTCTATAATCTATCTAGAGTAGACACCGTGTTTCCACACTTCGTGTAAGAATTTTTTTTGAAATATAACTATTACCTTGTACATTATCATTATTCTATTCTAAACACCGCACTGAAGAATCAGTTGAGTGAACTATCTAAGTTACACAGTTCATTTCCCTTTATATGTTTGAGAGTAATGAGTGTAAACTTAGAAAGGAAATTAATTTTACCGTTTGAAATTGTAGGCGATTTGTGTCTTTACAGTGTGTTACTCAATAATGTGGCTTCATTTAGGTTATTGTACACAAACTTATATCTGGCAGTTTTTGAGAAAAATTTTGCTCAAACACATATGAAGTATACCTAGGTACTTTTAGCACTTATGAAGGGAACGGACAAGTCCTCCTTCCCTGGCACTACATACGCCGGACGTATTTATATACGTCCGCAAAATGCGAACTAGAGGAGTAAAGTAATATGTTTTTTTTTAAAGAAAAAAAAAAAAAAAAAAAAAAAACTCCAAGATGCGCCCTTTGGTCTTGAGCGAGATGGCATATTTATCTTCATCTTTCTTTTAGGTCAAATGACTCATGATGGACAACACTGGCACGCGACTGAAACCTGTTTCTGTTGTAGCACTTGTCGAAACTCTCTGCTGGGGCGCCCTTTCTTACCTAGGCGTGGTCTCATATTCTGTTCAATCGGATGCAGTAAAGGTGAACCACCAACACCCACGGATAGCACCTTAAATTCACCTACCAGAGGTGGGCCTCTTATGCGTAGTCCAAGAAAGAGTCCACGTGTCAGGCCCCTTGTACGGCGAAAACCTGGTTAGTTAATTTGATATGTAGCTTTTCGTGTAGATTACGTCAGTCTATATTACCTCCTATTAACATTTTGACGCAATGATGTAATCCATGTTCCTCAAGCAGCTTTATATTCACCATCAGCCTTAATGTCTATTGAATTAAAAAGAAAACACAAATTACCCGTTTAAGAATTAATATACTTCCATAAACATGAAGCCTTAAACAATTCCAAACTGCTATACTGCTTACAAAGATATTTTTGAATATTTTCTTTTTGTGAATTGTGGTCCCCATGGCTCAGGAAATCAAGGAAAATTTGGTTGACTTTCCCCTTCCTCTAGGACTTAGTGAAAGTGTCTCTGTAGGCCCAAAGTTCTTTTCCACAGTTCTGAGCATGGGTGGGCACAGTTCTTATCTCTAGGGAGGAATAAAGAGGTGTTGCAGAGACCTCAAATGGGCTTTCTGGGATAACGACCACATTATAAAAAGGCAGTTAATTATACAAAAACAATAGGAAAACATAAGAAAATATGTTGAAAAAAGGTTTGAGGTAAGGATATTTTTGAAGACCTTTTTCTTTGGTGCTTTCTCCAAATATCTAAATAGCCATTCACATGGCTGCTTTAAAAACGTTATCCTGGGTTCCATGAAGGTCCCATAAAGGGGACTTGGATAGGGGAGTTATTCCTCCTATGCTTCCACAGGCCATCTTGCGCGTGATATTTATGTCTCTAAGATATTTAGCGACATCAGTCTGCCATGCAGTCATGCGGTTCCTAAACAGTTTTACCTTCATTATGTTTCATGGTCTGCGTCATGACCTGTTGTCTGAATCAAACATTGGTTTCCATGTAAAGAGAGACATGTATTTTACAGGATAATTACTAAAACCGGTGTGAAACCATTTAGGGCGAAAAATTCAATTTGTTCAAAGAGTTGGAAATCCTGCATCCTGACGAGTTACAGGAAAAGGTCTCAATGAACAGTTTTCTTTTCACTTTTCAACAAGATATTCAAATGTAAACAATGATTTAAAAGAGCATTTAACTTCAAAAAAGCAGAAAAATGCAATACAAAACTATAAACACAAGCACACACAAACAAATCTGAAAAGTCTAGAATTTTTGAAGGTAACTCAGGGAAAAAAAGGTATGGAGTGTATTTTTCTCGAAACTTGCGAAATAATTGCTTATTTTTTCTTGTAATTCACAAACTGTATCTCTCGGAGTATGCAATAGCACTTAGGGAGTAAAAAACTTCATCTCCTCTCAGAGTAGCTTATTAATGCATACTTTTAGTTTTTTTTTCTTTTTTTTTTAACGCTCATAAGGTAAGGAAGACCGGGACCATGGTTGCAATCACTGTCAGTTCCTGAAGTGCTACAACTGCCCAAATTTGCGTACTACACAGCGATTTTCGGTGCAAGGCCATAGTAACAAAAAACTGGCTTAATAGTGCTAAAATAGCACTTTCACGGTATTTTAGCACAATTTTAGCAACCCTGAGCACGTTCTATGCTAAAATAGCCCTTGCGTGCTACAAGTGGCAACCCTGACGGGGACATGTTTAAATCTGATCTGTTGTAGCGTTTATTTCGTCTCACATTCATTTAGAGGTTGTAAATAACTTTGAACAATAAATTCTATCATAGCCATTTTTGGCTGCTAGATTTAATCCTATCTTATTTGCAGATGTATGTATATAATCATGGACATTGTATTGCGCAAAGTCATATTTTTATTCTCTAGTTTCTACGTTTAAATAGGTAGGATTTTTAAAAGGAGGTTTTATGTTTTTACTACCCTAATTGTGGACTATATGAACATGAACAATAGTATACATCATAGGTGCATCAAGTTAAACCTTTTAGGGTATTGGAAGAATTTCGAAAGAACATACAACTTCAAAAAAGTTGCGTTTAAAACCTGAATATTTTCCGCTCTTTACGCCAAAGTTTTTTGCTGTTTTAAAAAGTAGAGTTGTGAGAAAGAGTCAAACTTTAGCGCAAAGAGCGATGCGTTGAGGAGGGAACTGCCCCTTTTATATACGGAGTAATTTCGTTTCGTTTTAAGTTTTAATGTCGCTCCTTACTTTCAGTTTAAAAAAAACTTTTTTTTATTTAATTCACAAAAATAGGACGAAAGGGCTATTAAATAGTATTAAGTTGAACATTAAAGACATATGCCTTTCCCTCCTGTGAACTACGTAGGAATAAAAATGACCTACCAAGGACACGTCAATCATGTTTTGCACTGTTAGCAACAATTCAAAAATAACCAAACTGAATTTTCTTTTAGCAACAATTTAAAAACTATAAATTTAAATTGCAATAGTAATGCTGAACCGTGAAGAGAAGGACTGAGAATATAAAGAAACTCAAGACAGTCATAATATTACATACCAAAAGCTGGAACTTATAGCAAAAGACTGATCTTTAAATATATGGGAAGTTTTTAAGGCCATGGCTTAGCTGAGATTAAAGCGTAGCTTTAAAGCAGGTGGCTTTGAAACCAGCTTAACTTTACAGAGAAGTAGAAGATCATCAGCAAAAATTAAATGGGAAACATCTATAAGCCGAAATAAACAATTTGATCTAAGTACTTCTACTACTACTACTACTACTACTACTAATAACTCACTACAGCACAAAGCCGCCTGAGGCTAACCAAGCTATGCACGCTCCTCCTCTAACCTAATCTATTCAAGGCCTCCCTCTTTACACCCTCCCAGGAAGTTCCCTTTTCCTTTAAATCTTTATTTATGACATCCTTCCAACCCAGACAAAAAACATTAGGGAATCAAATTACTTGAGTATACTTTTTCTTTTCTAAAACATCTCAGCGTCAGAGCATTTGAATGACTTCTAGCTCTTTGTATTCGAAATCTCGTTTCTTTGTTTGGTGATGATTGCTCGCCTTTTAACTCATTTGGTATACTATTTGTAATGTCCTGATTATAAATGAATTATAGACAAAATGAATGTACAAATTCAGCATGGAACTTTTTGGAACTTTTGGAACTTTTGCGGGTTCAGAACTTTCAGGGTTTTGGAATTTTTCCGAATTTATGGTTGCCCTAAATCTCCCCCAAATTAAAACGTTCACAAAATTAATAATTTGTGCTTCGGGTTAATGTTTGTAGGCCTATATTTGCGAACATTCTTCGACGCTGAACGAAATTCAGGAATCAGCTTGCTTCAGTGAACACCCTTTGTTTTAAAACCCTTTGTTTCTTATCTTATCTTATTATTCTTATCTTATCTCTTATCCTAAGGGGATAAGGTACCTTAAAGGTTCACCCTACTCGTCCTGGTTCTACTTGTCATCAATTACGTTCGTGCAGTTATAGCCTAAGGCTTCAGACCATGCAGGATTAAATCGCAGACCTTACCTCGGATAAGAGTATCTTGCTGTTTGACAACAAAGGGTTGTCATTCTGTCACCCTTTGTGTTAAAATTTCATCATCAAAGTATTTAAGCGACTCCTTAATTTTGAGTTCGAATCATATGATTCGTTTGGTGGTGAGTCACGCCAGTATAATTCATAAAAAATTCGAAGAAAATAAGTTTTTTAGTCTTCTCTCATTTTGTGTTTTATTTTACAAATGAAAAGAAAAATGTATACAAGGGGCATTGCAATGACGTGTGGAGTGTTGACATAATTGGCACGTTCACCTAAACATAAATTTGAACTTACTTTATGAAATACTTACAGCGGCGTAGCTAGGGGTGAAGGAAAGGGGGACCTGTCCTAGGCGCAGCCTCTAGGGGGGACGTAAATTTTTTTTTATCAAAACAGCTTAATCTAGTCCATTTGATCGCCTCAATAACAGTTATATTCATGTAAACAAAACAAAATTTCTTAATACAAACACTGTCTTTAGAAAACAGAACGGCTCTTTAAACTTACTGACAGTTTGATTTGTGAAAGCTAAACTTCATTAGTGCAAAAACTTTCCTTCTTTTTGGAAAATTTTGGTAAAAAAAAAAAACTATTGCACATGGCCGTTTCAATAACAGTTGTTTATTTCATGCATGTAGTACACAGTTTCATAATGGAAACCTGATTTTCAGTGGCATGAATTAGGGAAGGCAGGGGGAATCTTTCCACAAGATTTTTACCCCTCTTCCATAGATATTGAAAATACCACTTTCGGGACCGTTTTATTGAAAACATTTTTGGCATTTTTATCAAAAATTGGAAAACAACCACATCAAATATTTTCGATGTTATAATCGTGATGTTATTACCACTTTGAGATTACAACGATATTGACCAAAAGAAGTTAAGATACTAAAAACAAGAGTTTTTCTTTAAATCGTTTTCGAAGTCGACTGAATGTCGAAGATATTCGTTTTGAAAATCTATGATTGATACAATTTATGAACGCAACTTAGATCTACCTTATAGCTATTTATGTTTATTTATTTATTTATGTTTTATTTTGTTTTTTTATTTATATTTTATATTTTAATTACATTAACAATCAAAATATGCCTCTGTCAGCTCTCATGTTTCAAACTTTGAAATAAGCCAAAAAGCACACATCAAATTTGATTAAATCGTATCAATTTGAGTTTAGTTCACATGCTTTAAGGATAAAAACACAACTCAGGAACATCCATCAAACAATCCATTCTAAAAAACAATCAGCTAAGTCGGATCTTTAAAGTCATGAAAGACAAGATTCATCTAAAAAACTGGCTTTTAATAATTCTAAACACGCAAAATTCAATAAGTTTAGTTATCTATAAAAAAAAAAAAAAAGTTGACAAGTTCGTAAAATAAAAAAAAAGTGGGACAAAGTGTTTCAGCCCTGTATCTACATCTAAAAATGTCTTAGGCATGACGAGGGGATGCCAGAGGACCAGTAATAGTTTGAGACGGTGGTGTGAATTAACGTGCTGTATAGCGGAGGGTGTGCTTGCAAAAACACGAACTGATGGATTTAATGAAGGATGTTTAGTAAAAAAATATCTGTAAAAAGCCTTAGGACTGATGAAGGGGTGCTAGAGGGTGCCAGAGGGCCCAGTAAAGTGTGGGATGGTGGCTTGAACTAACATGGGGTATCAGGGAAGGTTGGGTTGCGGAAACATAAACCAATGGATTTAATGCATGATTTTTAATAAGAATATATCTGGAAAATGTCCTAGGAATGATTAAAGGGTGCTAGAAGGTACCAGAGGGGCAGTCATAGTGTGACGAAGCGTTGTGAGTTGACAAGGTGTATCACACAGAGTTGGCTTACGAAAACATGAACCAATGGATTTATTCCGTGATTTTTAACAAGAAAATATCTGGAAAATGCTTTCAAACGATGATGGAGCGAAAAGAGCGGGGCGTTGAGGAGGAAAAGCCTCTTTCATATGCGAGTAATTTCTGTTCGTTTTAAGTTTTAATGTTGCCCCTTACTTTCATTTAAAAAACTAGTTTTTTTTATTTAATTTAGTGAACAAAGTGTTAAGGAGAAATGGGCAGAACATTTTGTGAGTCTGTTAATCGGTGATATATTGATAGAAAATAATATAAAAAATAATAAGAATATTTTGATAGCTTTTAAGTGAAGGTAGGCTTATTTGTGAAAAAGGGTTAAAAATGGTGCTAAAATGATTAAAGATAATAAGGATTCTAAGTTAGAAATAAGAATTTGGAATATGGTCGTTACAAAGTTACAAGTAAGTTGCGGAAAACTATGAATATGGTATTTAATAAAGGAATAGAGTTGTTTTGGAACAATTTGTTTAAAAGCCTTCATAAGAACAGTAATAAGAGTAAGTTTAGGAATTACAGGTATAATCTTTACTTTTATATTTAAAATGAAAAAAATCGGTAAAATAAGAGACCTTTTACATAACCTCTACCTGGCTAAGTTGTCTGTTTCGGGCCACCCTCCCATTATAGTATATTTGTAGGAATATATACATAATGAACAGGAGGATAATAGGAAAGTGAAAGCTCTTTCAACTCTTAAAAAGAACGCTAAAACTTTTAACTTCCAATCGAATGATCAGAAGTTTCTACGACCACTCCTTCGCTAGGAAATTTACCTGAGAAAAAGAAATAGTAAATTGAGGGAATAATGCTTTGTACTTAGCCAACGCTATTACATGGCCTATGCTATTTAGTGTTGTCAAGATAAATGGGATAGTCTGTGTATATTTTCTTAGTCTTATTGAATTTTGACTCTGTAAGATTCCCAAAGGAAGATACACTTGGGGTAAAAATATTTTCAGATCTAGTTGGCAACTTTCTAGCCCTGGAGCTCAAATCATAAGGGGCTTCACTCACTTGTTTTGAAGCTGACAAGTCAATCGGTTCCAAAGTAGGCTTAGCAGAAAAATGTCTTATGGGGAACAACAAGAAGTCATCTTCCTCAGTGTCTTTTTGCACATCACCTCCTCCAAACAGATTTTCAATTATTGCATCACAGTTAGATTCAGCTACTAAAACAAGAAGGATTGTAAGCTACAACCTAAGAAACAACCACATCATTCTCGAACGTCACTCTTTCAGTCGTGAATTTGCATTTGACTTATATATTTTTAGTCAAAATGTTTTAAGTTTTCGCGCAAATTTCGAATTATTTTTAATTTAAGAGAACTAACAGAGAGGAAAACTCTCATCCTCGACTGCTATCTGAATACTAAAAATCATAGTTAGAATGGATAAATAAAAAGAAAAAATAGAAATATATAACTACAGTTAAGACTTTGTGAAAAAGAGAGTACATAAAAAAACAATAAAGAGCGGAACAGTTTTGATTTTTTGTTATTAATGTTCTAACAATCTCAGTTTTTTTTTATTATATTAGCATTTTTACCTAATCCTAAAACGATAAAATATAGACCCGTAGGCTCAACTTAGATAATTCCTTAGGCCACTCGGCCTTTCCATTAATCAATTATACATGGAAAAACAACAATGGGTAAAACTTTTTAACTGATACATTAAATAAATTCATGAAGCACGAAGTGATTTTTTGGAAAACTATCGAAAAATAAAGCAATTCAAGAATCGTGTATTACGTGGATAAGAGAAAATGTCTATTATTTGTAACCAAAGTTATTGATAAATATTGACGAATTCCACTTTATAAAACAAAACTAATATATTCAGATAAGAAGAAATGTTTCTACTGCAAAAATAAAACTAATACCAAGCCATTGCTTGTTCATAGCCTAAAAAACTCAGGACAGAAAGAGCATAATTATTAGAACACTTCAAGCATTGATCTAAGCACAGAATTATAGTTAAGGTCTTCTGCCTTTCCTACAGCCACGCTGTTCTTCTCTTAAAATTATATTAATAATATATTTTCGTTAAATATTTTCATACTAATAAAATTAAGTTAATGCCTCTTATTACGCTTCTTATAATATTCTTCTTGTACCATACTATAACAAAACTTCTTATAACATTCATTACTGCATCTTATTCAATCCTAAAAGGAAGGAAAAAGAATAATTTCAAAACTAATGAAGTAGTTTTATCACCAATTGTACTTAAACCATTGAAAGGGATAGCACTTTTTTGTTGTTTTCGAGTCCCACGATTTTGACACATAGTAGTGTTGCCAAATAAGAAATATTTACGCCACTCGAGCTCTTTCTTAGGGTGGTTGCCTTGAATTCTTCAAATCAGCGCGTTTTTCAAAAGATAATTAATTGGAAGAATTGTACTTCCAGTGCGCATTTTCGCTCAAAATGTTGAACTAGGCGTATTTTTATGATTAGACTTTTGTGTACCAGGCACCTGGTAACATCAATAAACCGCAGAGGCATTACTTGCCAAAATGTTTGGAGGTGAGGGCAATGGATTTTACCACTGGTTGATAATTACTACGTACTAGTTTTTCGATACTGCTAGACCAGATGACTGATGGCGTAAGCCAGCGTTGCGGTACCATGCAGGATGATGTCCGGCAGGCCCGCCGCCAACGCGACTTTTCTGTCGGTATGGATAGGATTCCAGATCCGTGCACATTCGGTGTAAGTGTGGGCAGCACCTCCGGCGATAGGAATGGAGGTGGTTGTGCTGGGGGGTGTCTCCCAGATGGGCAGCGACGGAATTTCTTCGCTTTGGCGGTCCCCCCCATCCACACTTACGCCGCGGTAGATTCCCAGCTGATACGTTCGCGCCACCAACTCTCCGTTCTGGTCGAGTGTGTCCAGACGCATCGTGTACGCAGCACCAGGTCGAATGGAGCGCACGCCTACCATCGTGGCCGAAGTGGTTAATCTGTCCCCATCTTGAATCGGTCTGTAGATATGCAGGTCATGTGCAGCGTGGACCCCGCGCACCGCCTCCTCCTGTGTCAGCGATTGAGTGCCCGCAACTTCGCGCATGTTCAGAATCACCGGCCACTCCACGCACACTGGGAAGACCGGATGCCCTATGACCGTGTGCACATCGGTTTCAAGATAACGCGGGTTGTAGTCGTTAAGGCTCGCGGCGTAGGCCATCAACCAGCGCGCGTCCACGGTGTGTTCCAGAGGCGCGATGGTCCCGCCCACAATTGAGCTGTCCAGTGGCATTGCTGTCTCCCTTACCTCAAAGCTCCCTGTACCAATGGTAGGGGGAAAATCTTCGAATTCACAGGCAGTCCGGTTGGTAACTTGGCTGTGATATAACAAGTCTCACCTGGAGGAGATAATAATCATGGCAGAGCCGTTCGTTCCATTTGATGTCTATCCGCAGCCTGGCTCAGACGGGGGTTTTGAGTATGTGCCAGTATTGTATCTGCGTCTTCCTTCCACTGACAGTTTCTTCATCCTTCTGTCGACGCTTAAATACTTGACTATTGTGGCAACAACATATGCTGTATCGAAGAAGCACATATTCAATGGTTTAGCTATTTTCCATTAGATTTATTTGTAACAGACAAAATTCGAGCAAAGATTTTTAGCAAGTTTTGCTAATTCGAGTACTTTACAAAGGAAGTCATTTTACTTTTTTGTAAAGTCGTTTTGGTTTTAATCTACAACTTTATTTAGTCTTCTCAACCCAATTTTCCGTCTACCACCTGATGTAGTAAATTCGTGTTATGCTGGTTCCTTCTAGAGCGGGTATGGGGTATGGTCCTAAGATTACAATTACTGGGGTAGCGTTCCACTTAGGGGTTGGTCTGACTAATTATAGTTGCCGTGCCTACTGGAAATAGCTAAGAAGCTTAAATAATGTTGTTGAGGGGCTGAGTATAAATATGATTAATTTTATTTAATTCTTAGTGGACAAACAGTACAGTACTGGAATCAAAAGATTATAGTGATAATCACTAACTAGTAGACTACATAGAGTAATTATTAAATCAGGTAACCATTACGATACCAAAACAGTCCAGATCCCGTGGTAATAAAAAAATTCAAAGATTGCGACCGCGTTATGGCAAAAACAGGTACTGTATACTATATGCCCTAACCACATATCCTGTTTCAAACAAGGAATTGGGTTTTACAAAATTCTGTATCTTCACAGCAATTCCATCAGCTTTTAGTTGGTGGTTATTTCAAAACTCGTTATTTCATTAAAAAATGTTTATTTCAGAACCCTCTTTCAAAATGTGATGCATTTCCGGACTGGAAGCACAATGCTTTCGTCAGTTCATTGCGTTATGGTGAATTAGCGCGTCTAGAATTAAAAAATAATAATGTGATTGAAGAAGAACGTTTAGTTAACGGCGAAGTAGGCCGCATACGAGAGGTGAAACAAGGGCCAGATGGATTTCTGTATATTATTACTGATGAAAGAAAGGGAAAACTACTACGGCTAAGACCATCAAGTTGATACCCTTTTCATAATATATAGAGACAGCTTTTTTTCATAGTTCTTATTTAAAATCCCTGTAATATTCATCTACTTACATACCCTCAAGTTATGTAATAATACCGGTTCCAGTTCACGGTTTTATCGTTCAAAATAGGTACATTCATAAGTCGTTAATTAAAGATTGAGACTATGTCCAAGGAAATCGAAAAATACATAGAAAGCATCAGGTTACTGGTGCCTATCAATGAATTATCCCCTCAGGTTCAGAACGAAGTTGCCCAGAAAGCGAACTTTGTTACCGTAAAAAAGAACAAGTTTCTCTTCCAGCAGGGGGATACGGATAACTTTTCCTATTACTTGCTCGATGGTGAGCTTGATTTAATCGCCAATAAGCAATTGCAGAATTCAATCCAGGCAGGGTCTGACCGGGCCCGATACGCCATGGCCCAGTTACAACCTCGTCAGATGTCTGCCAAGGCCAAGGTGGTTTGCACCGTATTGCAGATCGAACGCGATGTGCTGGATAAATTTATGGTCGCCGGGAATTCTGGTGGGATGGAAGTGGATGACGGTGGCATGGGTGTTGAAATGGAGGTCGCCGAGATCGATGATGAAGACGATCTGGATTGGATGACACGCATGATCGCTCCTTACTACAGTTCGTTACCACGAACTGTTTGATTCAAGCTGACTACATTAAAGCGAAAAATAACCGAGAAATGAATTACAACTGTACAAGAAATCAGAGGGATAATATACTTTGGGTTAAAAGCAAACAAGCACACGATATCGAACATGAGCTGACATAATAAAAAAAAGAGGACAAAATCGTGTTCATCTGACATTTTTTTATGCAAGCATAAGTAAACTGCGACAGAAGAATGCAACTTTTGCTCTGTCGCGATTATTATGCAAGAGCCCAAGATGCTCGTCCTTGAGAGAGAAAAAAACTTAAAAACTCACGGATCAGGATATCTTAATGCATAGGAAGAAGCAAGAAATCCTCCCATACTGTGACCAATAAGAATGACTTTTTCCAAGCCCATTATCTTTCGCCATTCCTCTAAAGAATCAATAAATTGGTTCTCAGCTTCTAGTGGATCTTTGCTGAAAAATGGACGCGAACTCCTAGCAAATCCTAAAATAATTAGAGCTATCATCGCGTCCAGAGTCAAAATTTATTACTTTTTTATGGTCTACAGGCAGGGTTTAGAGAGACAAAAATCAAGAAAATGTGAACACATACAGACTATCTCAATATAAAGCCTAACATAAAAAAATTAACGGCTGATATATAACGTGCCGCAAAACGTATAAATATTTCTGATATATAGGAAAAGGAATTGCACAATAGTCCTTATGGTGATGCTTCATAAAAACAGAGAGAGGATACAAATTTGTATCTCTTCCTCTCATATTTCCTTCCTTGTACTTGTTTTTTCTCCTCAAACCGTTACAATTAAAAATTCCTAATCTTACAGAAGAATGCCCACTTCCCCAACCTCCCAGCATGGAATTTTCTATCTTACAGTTGAACCAAGCACCATTCTAACACCCCCGTGTATTCAGTGTGCACGTGTTATTCAGTTGCACGCAATTTTGAACAGATTTTGACTCTAGAAGATTAGATTTGTTTTGCTAATCTTTTACTATGCGTAATTCATTGAAATATTACTTATGACTTTCTATTAAATTGATTTGGTAGTGAACACGCTGCTTTATATTAATAAATAGCATTAAAATAAGCGGGCCACATAAAGCAAAAATGCAGGATAATTCAAAGTTTATTACATATAATTCCAAGTCTAGCATTATATTGTAACATGAACCTTACGGTATTTCAAAATTAGACGAATGTACATCTAAAATAAACCTACAATACACACAGACTTGTTACGAAAATTGTAGTCGTCTATGTTTTTCTATATTAAATTCCTTTAACACTTTAGCAAGGTCAGCTTGCAACTCACTTTCAATTGCCAACAGTGCAAGTGAAGGGCACGGGGCAAGATAATCTTTCTTGCCCCGTGGTGTTGCGGCAGTACACCTTCAACAATCGAAGGCAAGGAAAAGATCTTTCACACGGCGCAGATTTCATAGGAATAGTGAAGTACAGTTTAAATAGATCAAATATCAGAGGAAACACACATTTCAAGCGTTTTTCAGCAAAACAGATGCTCTTTCTAGGATGTTTTTGTTTTTTATATCATCAACTCCATAAAAATACTGTAACTCACACAAGCAATGTTAAAAATCGAGCTAGTATTTACACACACAGCTTACACTGTCTTTGTTCATTTCGTTTAGGCCTATACCTAGCATGACACTTAAAATGGCCTTCAACCCCTCAAGAAAGTCTTCCACGCTGCCCTCACGCAGCGCTTCGGGGACTAATGAGGCAACTTCCAGTGCCTCGAGTTCCAGCGGCATGCCAATCTCGCGGCCCAGGATTACCAGCTTGCGCGCCACGTCCATGCCCGTCAGGTCATCACGCGGATCGGGCTCGGTGTAACCCTTTTCCCAGGCCTCGCGAACCAGCGCGGAAAACTCGCGCTCACCGTCAAAGAGGTTAAACAGGTACGCCAGCGTTCCCGAAAAAATCCCCTCGATGACCTGCACCCGATCGCCCGTATGGCGAAGGTCGGACAAGGTTTGCACCACCGGCAAACCCGCGCCCACCGTCGTCTCGTACAGGTAACGGGTGCGCGAACTGGCGCTGGCGCGGCGCAGATTCTTAAACGCATCCAGCGGACCGGCGGCGGCCTTTTTGTTCGCGGTAATCACGTGGATACCTCGCTGCAGCCAGGCGGCGTGCAACTCGGCCACGTCATCGCTGGCCGTGCAGTCGATCAGTACCGCATGGGGAATGTGCTCGGTCTGCACGTGATCGGCCAGCGCATCCAGGTCTGTCGCTTGCGTGGGGCCCGCGTCGTCACGCCAATGGGTGAGGTCCATGTCGCGGTCCGCCAGCACCATTTGCTTAGATCCGGCCAGACCACGAATCCGAATGTCGATTTCTGAGTTGTCGCGCAGCTGGTTCACTTGCTCCGCCAATTGGTCGAGCAAGGCGCCGCCCACGTTGCACCGGCCAATGCTGCCGACCGATAGTGTCTGCGGAGACAGATAAGATTTTGAGTGGACTGCGCTCAGGTCGCGTTGAGCCTCCACCTGCGGGATGATCGGGAAATGGTTTGTTGCACTAAAACCTTAAACTAAAAAGAAAAACCTTGGAATATGGCAGCTTTCAGGTATGAATATATCTAAGATGGGCCCAGTAGCGAGAAAATGTTTTATTTTGATGTCTTTGGGGCTTAAAATACCGAACGTTGTGTAACAGCAAAAGGATTGAATCACTAAAATGATCTGGGCAACAATTGAGAATTTTGAAGATCTTTGTGCTCGACAGATTCGCATAAATTTGAGCGGAACGTTTAGAAAGTAAACTGTACACGAAGGCATTGGTCTATCACCAGCAAGAACAGCTATTGCCAGCCGACGATAATGGTCTACCACGAGTAGAATAGTAACAGTACCACTCATCCTATTCTTTTGGAGGTGGTGAAATTCGAAAAACACGGCAAAACATAGGCTGGAAAACACACTGGGAACATACTGGGAAAACACAAGAAATTAAAGCTCACATCAACATACTCTGGATGTTAGAGGGGAGGAGCATACCCAAAGACCCCCTTCTGTCTTCTGTAATTTTACCTACGTATAATGTTCATTTTAATTGTCATATCTTCTGAAATTGTCACTGAGTAAAAACTTATCATTTCAGCCCAACTAATTCAGGTTGCTCGTATTCAATAGCTGCAACATATCTGCGGATTTCCTCAGCTACTTTCACATTTCAAAGTAAAAACAAACTGAAATTGCCGTCATTGGCAAGTCATCTCGTAGGAAAACATAAATATCCTTCCTGGATATATTGTTTTTTGTTACTTATTTGATGGATCTATTATGTTAAGTGCACTTTATGATTTAAAAGGTGCAAGACATTAGTCATGGTAGTATATATTCTTCTACGTGCTGCAAGTTCGGTTTCTTCGAAACGTTTCAGTTGCTCATTGAGACGCGGTAACGCGGCGAGAGCAAGATCCAGCTCTGCGATTTCGTCCTCTAGATCTATGATTACCTTTCGAGAAGCACGAAGGCGTTCCATGATCCCATCCGCGGTCACGAGCGCTTCACTATCCTCGCCGACAAAGCGACCCAGAAGTTCGGCAAGCTGCCCTTTTTGCCGCGTGATTTCGGAGATCTCATGTTGTCCATAGACTTCCAACTCAGGAACAAGGTCTATGGGCCTAAGGTCTTCTACGATCTCGCCCAAGCCGTTTTTGACGCGTGCATCTTGGCCGTATGCGCGCTCTAGCAAGTAGTACCCTGGAGACGGATGTGGTGAGAAGACCAGCGCTGAGACCGAGGACTTCGGCCCTAAAAGATGTTTGATCATAGATTCATGACTTTTGTTTGTATCCTCTCCAATCGGGGGAATATCGAACACAAAACGCAAGCTTTCGACGATCGTTGACTTTCCAGCTCCGCGTCCTCCGATCATCACATTCAGACCAGAGTTTAGTGCCACGAACTGCCCGTCCAATAATCCGCCATCCCAAGTGACGGCGACAATCT
>JAAAKM020073195.1:204988855-205019900 GCA_010016025.2 Alatinidae sp. Z8VKAUB7J3
ATTCAGACAGGCTAGCATCAGAACTGAGCATTATCCGACTTTCGCCATCCAGAAATGCTTGTCGCAGGCCTTCGATCGACATTTCGGTCATCTTAAGTAGTGTCGTACTGCCCTTCTTCGCGAAATCCTCCGGCGCTGTAACGTCTGAAGCGTTTACAAAGCTGACCGGGCGATCCCGTTTGTAAGCACCATCCTTATTGAGGCAGTTTTGCCTGTACTCAGGTGGCACGTTTGTCTCATATGGGAAGACTTGAGAAAAAAAAAAGTTTAGATTTTCTTTGGCTTCTTCCTAGGTTAAAAATCTATGTCTGAAAGCCCCAACCCCTCCACCAAAATAAATTATCTAAAAGTCTGAACTTGAACTCACAAATCATTTCCAAGATATTGCGCATATGGTAATTCGATAACCTTGCAACAAGAAGAGCCTTTTGATTTACCTCGTCTCGCAATTGTGAAAGGTTACGAGTCCCTTGGTGGCTTATAGTGAACATTTTTTAAAGTTACAAGAGACAAAACAGAGATCAGAGACAATTTTTTTTAGCCTTTTCCCAACCCTCAAACAAAAATTTAAAAGTACCTTTTCCCCACTATCCTTCTTCCTTTCCCCAATAGCACCGGAGAATTTCAGCTCCATCCCAAAGCTATTACCGAGATATCGCAAGTGCTATTTCTACGGCCCGGGCACAAAAAGTGTAAACCTACCCCTGTGCCTCCCTTAAGTCAAATATTGAGGCCCATTTGACCCTCCCCAACACTCTTTAAAAGTTTTGCGAATTAACAGACAGTATACCTACTATCATTTCTAAATGTATAATGGTTGTTTTTGGAACATTCTCTAGAAAGTATGTCTGGTCAATAGATAATTTATCACCTTTTATCTGCAAATAAAATGTTTTCAGCACTTTTTAGAAATTGTGTCAATCCTAGACTACCACCTACTATCATGAAATAAAATGTGTCACTGGTATCTTTTGAACAATCAGTAAAAAGTTATACTTGATCAATATATATGCCTTTATCACCAAAGACAATTTTCAAACAGCCGACGTTTTAACGAATAAATGATCCCTTATGAACCATAAACCAACATAGTTGGTTATAGTACCGTTTTCATCTTTCACCGCATTGATAGTTATCCTTACAGGGAAAGCCTCTCCGTTCTTTCTTCGATTCCATATTTCTCCTGTCCAGTGGCCGGTTTTATCTAAGCTTTGATACATTTCATTGAAAAAGCTTATATCGTGATGATCTGATTTTAATATGTTAGGATTTTTACCAATTACTTCTTTTCTATTGTATCCGGTTAGTTCCGTGAAGGCCCTGTTTACATCAATAATGTTGTTTTCATGATCAGTAATCATGATGGCTTCCTTGGTGCTCTCAAAAACTATTGATGACTGTTTTAATGATTTTGTGTGTTGTTGTTTAAGAGTGGATGAATTTTTTTCATGCCTATATAAAAAACCAAGGCCTATTAGGCCCAGGAACCAAATACCGCCATGGGTTATTTTTAATTGTTCAATTGTTTTTGATTCCTCATCTAAATAAGGTTGCATAGGAACACTAACGCTTACTGCACCATAAACATCGCCAGGCTTGTAGTTTTGGTTCATATGGCATTGATAACAGGAGTTTTCAAACATGACCGGGCGTATTTCTTTAATAACAGGTGTGCCATTAACTTTGACAATTTCGCATATATTGTGATTTTTGGATTTTATCTGTGACAGCGCTGTTTTTTCCCATTTATCTGGTTTGTTCGATGTGTTAAGAGGAGTCGAACTGATCATTCTGGCAGTGACGTTTTCATTATCACCGTAGAGTTCTATTAATTGTCTTAATAAGTAAGGTGTGTTAACCAGTGTTAATCGTTTGCCGGAAGGAGTAACAACATCCCTTTCGCTTAAGTGAGTCAGTGCCGGGTTGTTGATTCCGCTGCAAAACCCGCAAGGCCGAAAATTGGGGGGATCAAATTACCTTCACCGCCCTTCGAAACGCTCTCTGAATCGATTCTCGAAAGCCGTTTTTGAAATATTGTCTTAGGACTTCTTAATTCTAGAAAAAACAGGGGGTTTTGCAGCGGAATCGAGTGTTGAGACGTGACCCCAAACCTCACGGCTGCCGTGAATGTTACGACTATTCAACTAGCGCGGCAACTTTGTGTGAGTTAGAACTCGCGACCCACGGTTACCGGCGATATTCCTCATCAGGTTTTGAAACGGTCCCCAATCTCGGATTTCGGGGTTGGCAGTCTCAAACGATGTTAACCTGTCGAAGGCTTCATTGCAGAGAGGCGGCGACGGAATAACCTCTAAGGCTGTCCAGATGTGAGCCAACCGCGCGGCGCTGCGATGTTTGCGCCACTGATGTTCCAGATCATCTTTGCACGCGTTAACAACGCGTTCACAAAGTTCTTCTACAGTCGTGGCGATTTCCGACTGGACGCCGTAGTCTATTCGAGCACGCAGAACCTTATAGACATTTTCTTTGGTCTTTGTCGGACACTTTGAATGGTAGCTCGCCGCAATCTGTTTGGTGAGTCTGCAGTGCCGGTTAACATGGGCATACGGTAGATACAGTAGATCAAATCGGAGGCGCAACGCGCCTTTGCTGAGAAATGGCGGCTCGAGGGCTCTGCTAACAAAATCGCCTGCGATGCGCCGCCCACTCTCTTGGGTTGTGGATGCGAGCGCGCGCAGAGTAGCAAAGTGAAAGAATGTCTGGTGAGATTCAGAGAGGATCAGTAGCGCGGCCTTATTAGCCGCCTCCTCGCTGTCATTAAGATCATACCTTCACTCTCAACTCCTCTCAATTTTCGAGGCGCAAGATTTACCAAGACCGTCACCTTTTTACCAATCACTTCTTCGGGTTTAAAGCTTTCCGCAATACCAGACACAATGGTACGAACATCAATACCTGTATCTACTTTAAGAATCAATAGTTTTTTTGCTTTTGGCATTTTTTCAGCTTCGATAATGGTGCCTACTCTAATGTCTAGCTTGGTGAAATCATCAAAAGTAATGGTGTCTTTTTGCGGCTCTACTTTTTTATTAGCAGCTTCATTAGCCTTTTTACTGGCCTCCAATTTATCTAATTGCGCCTGCACTTCTTTGTCCTCAATTTTATTGAAAAGTAGTTCAGCCTTATTGATTGTATGACCAGCAGGAATTAGCTCTCTTCCTTCCGTAATGCCTTCCCAAGTGTTCTCAACTCCGCTCGAACCGACATTTAATATTCTGTTCAGTTTGTTGGATGTAAACGGTAAAAACGGCTCACTCAATACAGCCAATGCCGATGCAATTTGTAATGCTACATACATGATGGTTTGTACACGAGCTTCGTCTTGTTTGATGACTTTCCAAGGTTCCTCATCTGCCAAATATTTGTTACCTAGTCGTGCTAAATTCATTAGCTCCTGACTCGCTTCTCTAAAACGGTAACGTTCAATAGAACTTGAGATCACATTTGGATATGCTTTTACTGCCGCCAAGGTTTCCTGATCAACTTGCGTCAACTCGTTTGGTGTTGGTACAACTCCCTCGTAGTACTTGTTAGTTAACACCACTACTCGGTTTACAAAATTTCCAAAAATGGCGACTAACTCATTATTATTTCTGGCAGAATCAATACATCTTCAACTTGATGAGATTTTTGCATTTTATAGTTTAGAATTTGCATGGCTCTACTGCAGGCCTCTCCCAAGTATGCAGATTCAAACCTATACAAGGAGAAAACCGCGAGGTCTGAGGTCAACCATGGGCTACCTTTATAGCCTAAAGCGTCGTGTGAAAACTCAGCTCACACTCGGGGTCAAGAAAAGCTACTAACATCTTAGCCTGGCATACCTTAATAATCGCCCCGGGCTATACTTGGTGCTAGGGCCGCATCAAGGTTTTTGTTTGGGGGGGGGGGTGAAGAGGATTTTTTCGGAAGGTTTTACAAAATAAATTTTTTAAAAGTATAAAATTGACTATATTCATTTAGTTACGCTTCACGAGTCGAAATTTTTTCGGGAGGGGGGTCAAAAACCTTAATCCTTCTGGATACGGCCTGGCTTGGAGCTGACTCGGAGAAGGAGTGTAGGCCATGGGAAAAAAGGAGAAGAAATTATACTTATAGACAAAACTAACTTAATCTACAATGTCATACTTCTTAAGTAACCTCTTAGTCAGAATATACCCAACTCGCAAAAGTAGTGATGCTTTCATGGTTTCTGGAAGACAGAGAGCGGATGTGCAAATGGAACCACTAGCCTCTCAAGACATTATTACGCATATCTGTAGTGCATCTGTAACGGTATAGTACACCTACGTAATAGGGAATGTTTTCTAAAAGATACAGGTGCCTTTTACGTAATATTCATTAGTTATTCATTTAGTTACGCTTCACGAGTCGGAATTTTTTTGGGAGGGGGGTCAAAAACCTTAATCCTTCTGGATACGGCCTGGCTTGGAGCTGACTCGGAGGCTCCACACTTACATTTCATTACCACGAACTGTTTAAAACACTTAATGTAAAGTTTCATTCAATAAACTTGTCATCACTTAAGAAAAAAGTTGTCATCACATCAAAGTTGTCACAGTTGTTGAATGTCAACAAAGTCATCCAGTTTTGATGACATTCTGCACAGTGATGCATAATTTTGTATCAGCTATTAGGAGTAGGGGTGGGTTTTTTGAAAAGTGGTGAGGGGTACTGGTGTTTGAAGTGCCTTGGAGGAGCTGCTTTTCCCTGCATGATTTGAAAACGATTAGAAATTATATAAAGAAAACAAATTTTATCGACTGAAAGCACGGAGTAACATTATTACTAAAAACAAACAGAAACTCTTCGTATAGGAGCTCTATAGGGAACTCTTCGTAAGGAAATTTCGTTCGTATTCCTTCGCAAATTTCTTTCGTATAAGAAACTCTTCGTGGGGGCCTGTCCCTTGAGGAAGGGGCGAACGGAGTAACAATAAAACTTAAAACAAACAGAAACTCTTCGTAAGGAGATTTCCTTCGTGTTCCTTCTTAAATTTTCTTTGTATAGGAAACTTTTCGTAAGGGCCTGTCCCTTGAGAAAGGTGCTGTCCCTTTAGGATGGGGCATGTCCCTTGAGGAAGGGGCTGGTTCCTTGAGGAAGGGTTCTGTCCCTTGAAGAATGGGCCTGTCCCTTCCTCAACTCCTCGCTTGTTATACTAATTCTTTTAGTGTTAAAAAAAACTTCTTTTTCCAACTTGATGGCTCTTACGTTTCCAAAGTTATTCTTGGATAATTATAACAGAAAGTCAAACTTTAGCGCGAATAGTGGGAAGGCGATAAAGGGGTAGCCCCCCCAGGACGTCGAAGGGTCCCGATCGTGCAGCAACGGGAGTCCGGGTAGGTCGTCGAGTGTCGATGGCCTTCCGAGCTTGTTCCAAAGGCCCGGCGCCATGACCGGGAAGATCCGCTCATCCATCAGTGGATCGGGCTGGAGATCGCCCGGCGGGCGGGCGCCCATCCGGATATTCAGGTCAGCGCCTGTGGCCACCGGGCTCTTGCGTGCCTGGTCGACGAGGATGGAGAGCTCAATGGTCGGATGGGCCTGCGTCAATGAAGGCAGCCGCGGCAACAACCACCGCATAGCAAAGGAAGGCGTCGTTGCCAGGGTGACGGAGTTGGCGCTCGACCCTTCACGGGTGCTTGTGACCGCGGATTGCAACTCATTCATCGCCGCCAGGGCAGCTTTGCCAAGCGCAGCACCCTCCGCGGTAAAGGCAAGCGCTCTCTGACCGTCTCGTTTTTCCAGGAGCGGCACGCCAAGCCAGGCTTCGAGAGCGCGCAATGATCGACTGACCGCGGAGTGCTGGATGCCGAGATGCCGACCGGCGGGTCGAATTCCGCCGGTTTCATAAACGGCCGCAAGGGCACGCAGGAGGGTCAATGGTAATTCTCGCATGGTGACTAGAATAGACCAAAAACCGTGTATTTGTGAACATACAGATTGAGCGGATCCCACTAGGTTCGTCATCAGAAAGGATCCGATATGGGTATGTTGATCGACGGCGTCTGGCGCCATGATGCAAACCGATACATGAAGGACGGCGACTTCAAACGGGAACCTTCGGCGCTCCCACACCGGTCGGTCTTGGAGATCACCGAACACTTTTGTAGCAGCACCGAAATCGTCATCGTCGCCTAAATGGGGTGGGAGGATGTCATAGGGAACGATTAAAGGAAAATGGTAACTTCTTGGGAGGGTGTAAAGAGGGAGGCTTTGAATATATTGAGATGAAAGAGGAGCCTCAGGTGGCTTAGTGCTGTCGTGAGTTGTATGTAATAGATGCAATAGTATTGATGAAAATAGCGGGGATTTAAAGCTGCAGTGAGTTGTTAATAATAGTTGCAGTAGTATTGGTGAAAGTAGTGGGGACCTATTTTCATAGGTCTATATGTGGACCAAATGTGAAAATTGTGGGTATTTGTGAAAATCTTCTATGGACCTACTATACCAACGATCTGCAGCATAGTAAAAACGAAAATATTAGATTCTCCTTATTCTTAGGTGACTATTTCTATTTCTAAAAGACTTAGTCATATTTTTCTCACATCTTCGAATAGTAATGTCATAGTTCCACTATAGTTCCTCTGGTCGGTACTGAAGACAAAATTTAAGAATTATTCTTTGTTAGTTTTAACATATGGCTTTTGTTATAAAAGTAAAGAATTTAAATGACCGACAACTTGAATATTAAACTTTATATTCCTCCTTGAGTATTATCAAACAATACCTTGTATTCATGTCGGAACAATAATAGCTAATAGAGAGGGAAATTACATCTTCATTCTTTGTGGGTTTCTGATTTAAAAGGTGCCTTCAAATATGCGTCAATTTTGTTCAAACCTAATGTGTTTTGTTATTGATCTGCCGTCAGTGAAGTTTGATGACCTGGGTGTGAACATAGTGGGTTTACTACTGAACTTTGGTCATATATAAAAGGACTTTGACAGAGTCCCTGTAGAGACCTAATAAACTTGAAATTACCTCGGAAAAGGACACACGTGTGGAGATAAGAGTTACAAACCTTTGTAGATTTTGTCCAAAGACCCTTTGTGTAACTAACTACCTTATGGATGTATTATGGGATGACCGACGGAAACGACTAAGGGATAACAAGATCCAAAACATCAAATCGAAACACCTGAAGTGGGTCTGGAGACAAACCACAAACTATTGACACAATGAATATTCAGCCAAAGTAGTTCAAATCGGTGGCCGGCGTTACCCCCCCCCCCCGGAAAATATCCCCTCGAAAAATACCTCCGAAAAATAAGGCTTTCCCAATTTGAGAATTTTATGAGTTTTTTTCGTAGAAAAAACTTCCAGAACCGCTAAAATCGTACCTTACACAGGCAAGTCTCAAAACTAATGCCGGTCTGAAGGCTGGGAAAGACAATTTTAAAGATAATTTTAAGTATTATACAACACGACATGGGAACATAAGAAAATTTTATTGCTGAGTTTAGCAATTTGGTTGCCAAGTCAGGCGAATTCTTGATTTGGTTTAAGTTCGTATTTTTATATTTCATCGAGCAATTGCAATTAATGTCAGGAAAGCAAGTAAGGGGCCTCCCCCAAGCCACTCAGCGTGTCCCCAGGTGGCAATAGGGGAACACGTACCTCCATAAGTGGCACGGACCAAGGTGGGACCCTTATCCCCGGGGATCCATAATAGAAACTGGGGTGCCCTCACCCGGGGCCATAAATATAGGTGGAGGAGGAAGGAAGCCCTTCAAATGTAAACTAAAGAGGGCCCACTGGCGTATACATACGTCCCATGAGTTACAAACCTTCTCCCAGTAATGGGTTAGATTGCATGGTGACGCAGAACACTAGCCATTCAGCGTGCATAACTCCGGGGGCCTTAGTTTCAGTTTTTTTCTCTATATCTCCTCCCAAAAATACTACGCACAGTTCGTCGTGGTAGTCATCTCTAAAAAAAAATCTTTGTCCAATTCTGCGTTATAAAGTATTAACAAAGCTTGAATATCTGTCTCGAAAACACGTCCTGTTACGAAATTAAGAGGTGTTTGCGGATGTTTATGGTGGAAAGGCAGTATGGTCTTCGTCACTATTTACTTTTTGAAGTCGGGAGGCACCTCTATATCAATTATCTTTACAAACAGGATCGAAATCATATATAGACGATGGTTCAGTGAAATTTCTAACCTCCCAAAGAGTTTTGGACGGTAGCTGGCTTTCGATGGTGTTCCCCAGGCCCCCTGGTTCTACTCTTATAAATTACCCTTTGATGCTACTTAAAAAAAACAAAAAACAAGAAAAATAACTTCAGGTAAAAATATCTGTCTGCAATAAAAGTTTTGTACTAATGATGAATCAATGAATTAAAAGTTGAAAATATACAGCAAATCTATTTGATTAAGCAAATGTAAGCAATTAATTTAGTTACAATTACTTACCCTTTGATACCAGCTCTGGCTGTTTGGGTCCTTACTTGAGGTCTGCTCTCCTTCGCTGATCTCAAACAAAGATTTTTACGATGGGAAAAAAAAAATCATAAACCTAGATATCAACTCCAATATTACGTCAATGGTGTGTCGGAAGCAGTAGAGCTTATCTATGAAATAGTTCAAAGTATAAAAGAACAATTACCCGAGTCCAGAACTGCCGTCTTTGGTTTCAGAATCTGGACCAACTTAGAATCCTGAGAAAGAACCTGTCTATGACTTTTAGAGGGGTTTCCCCTGGTTTTTTGAAAATCAGGCAACTTTATTTAGGCTCGTAACCTTTGATGGGTAAGACTAAACTTAATGAAACTTACATATTTAAAATCAGCATAAAAGTTCTATTCATTCGATATATCTACTGGTATCAAAACTCCGTTATTTAAAGTTTCGGTTACTATTGATCCGGGTCGTTACTTACAGTTCGTTACCACGAACTGTTTGATTTTCAAGAAATGGTGATGAAGATACGAAAAAAAAATGAAAATTTCGGTTTCGATTTGCTTATACTTACTGCCAACTGTGCCCTTTGTTTTGTTTTAGTAAAACGAAATTTATAAACTAATAAAATGATCATAACTGGTGGGTTATTTATTTGAAATTTTGCGCCCATAAAATTTTTGTGCTCGGGAAAAAAGCTCTGCCCTCCTTAAAACTGTCTCTATTTCTTACTCAATCAATGCCTGGCGGACAAACGCAGGAGTGGTTAGGATAACCTAGCCTTTTGGATTGCTTCTAATCCCTCTACACACTTTTAGCAGCTGTCATAATGGAATATGTGTCAGCAATAGCTAGGGCATAGAAGGTATTTGTCCTTTATAGTATCAAGAACAGCCGCTTACAGAGCGTCCAAGAGACTTGATGCCCCTAAGAGGTTCGCTTGCTTTGTACCACATTATGCCGTCCCCCTTTATAATACAAGGTCAGATTTGATACTGCTCAGCAAATTAAAATCAACTGAAAGATTTCCTTCTAAATATTAAATAATTGATGTATTTGCATCCACTTACCTAAGTTTAAACAGTAGAATCCATCCAGATGAAGATAATTTTTATTGCGACTGATGGAAATTGTCCTGGGACAAGTAACAGTTAGTCATCTTCCTGATTACTTGTCTATAGCGAGGGAACAGCACGTTGACACAACTTACAATTTAAGCGCTCTTGTCCAACCTACCTATTATCGTCAGTCGGCTAATATTTTGGAGTTGGATAGAGTAATGACTCCAGGTGATTTAAATTTGGATAAGAATCAGTTTGAAGCCTTTAAATTGGCACTAACTGAAAAAGTAGCTATTATTCATGGACCACCAGGCACTGGAAAAACGTTTATCGGATTGAAAGTAGTTCAAACTCTACTCGCAAATCATCATATCTGGAGAATCAATGAATTCTCTCAGTCGATTAAAAGTCCAATTTTGATTGTTTGCTACACAAATCATGCTCTTGATCAATTCTTAGAAGGTATATTACGCTTAGGCTTCACCACAGATGTGGTTCGTATTGGTGGCATGTCTAAATCTGAAGCAATCAAGGCTTGTAATTTGAGTGAAATAAGAAAAAAGTGTAAGGGCCGCTTGAATACAGCTATTGACCGCCGTTTTCTTTATGAGAAAAGACAAGAATTAAGAGATTTAACGAGCAAGTTACATGAAGAAAATTGTCTTATTAAGCTAGTGGGAAAAAAAATTGTTTTACATGAAAGTGAACTGCTAGAAAGAGATGTAATCCCACCCAAGCTTTTGGGAAGCTTTAACCAGTATGGGCAGGTGAGGTTTCATTTTGTACTAAAATAAATAAGCTGTTTAAATTAAAAAATAAAAAAAAAACGAAAAAAAATGTTCAGTAGCGATGTTTTTTGTTGCATATCAGAGGAAACCGCCAGAGCTTTGGTCGCGTTCTAGGAGACACCCGCTCTTTACGCTAAAGTTTTTTACTGTTATAAAAAGTAGAGTTAAGAGAAAGAGTCAAACTTTAGCGTAAAGAGTGGGGCGTTGATGAGGAAGCATCTCCTTTCATATACTAAGTAATTTCTGTTCGTTTTAAGTTTCAATGTCACTCCTTACTTTCCGTTAAAAAAAGTTGTTTTTTTATATTTAATCTGTATTGCAAAGAGCTAACTCTAAGTTGTAATGGGAATATATAAACATTCAAGTAAGCTTTTGAAAACGTTTGTAATTTAAAATTGATTTTAAAGCACATGTAGATCTTGTGGTTTAGATGGCTAGGGTGATTGGCTGTTAAGCACAAGGTTGGTGGTTCAAGGCCAACTGGAGTCAAGCACATGTATCATATGATCTCTTTGTTTTATAGTGGGATCTGAGACCCCTTAAAAGCACAAGAATGTTATAGCAAAATACAGACCTGTAATTTAAGTGTCGCTGCAAATTAAGCAAATCTGTGTGTTAATGTTGACAGAAAACACTTATTCCTGAAAAACAAATAGAATGCACAATTTTAGCTCAATCAGACCAATGCATAATCGATAAAAAATTCATTAAGAGATTTCACCATGAGGGACGAAATTAAATGAAAGGCTTAAAAAAAACTTATTCATTCATTGAACTGTTTGCCACTAAATCTATAAAAATAGTTAATATTACTTAAGTATTAGACCTTGAAGTCGCAAACAGATGAGTTAAATTTTACTATAATTGGATTTTCCGTGAATTTTCAATTTTGTGTGAATTTCTGGTTATGTGCTTTAGGAAACAGTCTGCCTGTGTAACGTGTCTACAGAAATCCTGATAAAGAAATATGAGGAAGCAGCCCCTTTCATATACAAAGTAATTTCTGTTCGTTTTAAGTTTTAATGTCGCTCCTTACTTTCAGTTGAAAAAACGTGTTTTTTTATTTAATCCTTAGACAAAGTCCATCCCAACAACTCATATGAAAAAGGATAATACAACCATACTTTGTTCTTAAATACACACAAACTGATTAATAACCTTACCTCTTGCCTTCTTTTCTTGTATTCTTACTCTGTCTCATTTCTGGCACTTTTCAATTATTAAGCTAAGGCTCAAAGTCTGGTGAATGCATCTTCTCCCTTCCAAATTATATTTATCTTGAAACTTTAAATGCCAAATCATTTAGTTTAATCAGTATCACCATACTCAGCAATTTGCTCCCTGAAGAAATCAAATAAAAGTCTCTATAATTAATAAAGATTATTCATATCACCTTTCTATAAAGAGGATTTATTTAAGGTTTTCAAAATTCAAACTAAATGCTAAATTAAAAATTTGATCTCCTCCTATCAAATGGCAGATTTACCACACAAGGGGGAGGGGGGATCTAGTTTCTGCAAAGTCGTTCTTAGGCTCTGTTTTCTTGATTATCTGTATCATGTTCAGGATTTTGTGTGATTTTATACATAACCTATGATAAATAATTTTTGGTAGTCTTGGAAGATTCTAACCAAGTAGTTTTTGGAGGATTTCGTTGTGTGCCTACTGCACTTTGGAAGCAATAGAGCGAACGCTTCCCTAAGAAGTATCCAAGGCCACACTTGAAGGAAGTTGTTACATTTTCAAAAATTTAGGAAACTATCCAACCCCCCCCCCCCGCACCCCTGAAGAAAACTAGTGCTATATATCTGATTAGGCAGAGACTGCGCCTCCGAAACCGGTTCCCACCACGATTGCATCCCAGGTTTCCATATGCCCTTTCCTCCTTAGATTGGTCTTTTGTGCTAGAAGGGGCCGAATTTCAATAGGCTTCCCGCGTACACATCCCAAAGCCGTCCCAGGAATAATTTTCCGAAACGGGTCAGGGCGCTGATGCGGTCGGCTAAGGTGGGCGCCTCTACTTTGAAACTGGCCAATTGCTTGAGAAAGTCGCCGAATTGAATGCGGATGATCCCTGAGGCAAAGACATCTGCCTCATCGTCGTTTTGATCAGGCGTAAAATGGCCTTCATAGATTTTGACGAACAGGGTCGTGGTATCGGCCCACAAATCCATGCCTGGGTCGTCTTCGACAATTTTTTGACCCACAAATGTCTTGGGTTTCCCTTCGCCGTCCAGAAATTGGAAAACATACCAAAACCTTTTGTTTTCAGGCTTATCTGCATCGACCAACAGATTGAAAACGCCATTTTCTACCGGACGTTTTCCACCGATGATATTACTTTCAATCGTTCCAGAAAGTGTTGCTTCATGATCGGGTTGCGTGACGAAGCGGTTGATGCCTTCGATATCGATGGTGAGCTTGACTTTGAGTCGGTCTCGCTTCTTTTTACCTTGCTTGAAACCATCCTCAGGAGACAAGTCTCCTTCCGCGGCATAGCCTTTCATCGTTTCCGTAAAAGCCAAGCTGGTATGTGTGTCGTGAATTTCGATGGGGTATTCCTTACCCGGATTGACCAGAGGAATACCCTCGGCTTGGCACCATTTCCTTGCCGCCACGACACCGCGATTGACAGCTTCGGCCAAGCGGTCCTGGCTGAAGAGTCTGACCTCGCCGACGAGGCTGTCTGGATCAATCCCGGGCTTGGAGGCGATGAGAGCTCCCAGCGTTTGCGCCGGCGCGGGCTTGTCGATCATCGCCGAAGGCAGGGTGCGAGGGTCCTTGCCTTGCAGGATCGGCGCGGCGAAGTAGGCGGCGGCGCCCAGAAACAGGATCAAGGGAAGCACGTAGAGCAGGCGCGACATGATGATCAATCCGCCCCGGCGGCTTGCGCGGTTGGCGTTACGCTTGCCCGCCGTTTCGGCGCGCCGACCCGAAGCCGCCTGTCAGACAAGGAGACAAGTCCGCCGATCACCATGACCAGGCACCCGACCCAGATCCAGGGCACCAGTGGGTTGTGCCAGACCCGCACGGTCCATCCCTGGCGATCGCCGCCCTCACCGATCGCGGCGTAAAGATCGGCCAGGAAGGTGCTGTGGATCGCGGCCTCCGTCGTCGGCATCTGCTGAACCGGATAGAATCGCCGCTCGGGCGTCAGGGTGGTGACCGGCGCGCCGTCACGGGTCACGCTCAGATGCGCGGTTTCAGTCTGATAATTCGGTCCGCGCGCGCGCTCGATCCGGTCCAGCGTAAGCTCGAAACCGGCGATCGAGACGGTTTCGCCGGGCTTGGCGTTCACCACCACTTCCTGGCGCCAGAAACTGTCCGCCACCGCGCCGCAAATGAAGATCGCCAGGCCGAGATGCGCCAGGGTCATGCCATGCGCCGAGCGAGGTAGGCCCGCCGCGCGTGCAAGCGACGCCGCGATTGGGACCCGGAACAAGGCGATCCGCTCGGCCCATTCGGTTATCGATCCGCCGGCCAACCATCCGGCGAAGGCAAAACCGATTTCTTGCGATACAATTTTAGTCGGAAATACAGCTAGCTCATCAGGAAACAAAATGATTGCACACGCGTTTACAATTTCTGCTAGTACTGAGTTTATTGTTGCCTTTTGCTTTCATTTGGAAAAAGCTTTTCAAATTTAATCAGGAACAAAAAACGAACGAATTATCTTTTCCTCAGTTTAATGATTGATCTTGTTTATAACATAATTTATAACAACCAATGTTGATCAATAAATAATAATGTTGCGATTATTTTTTATTTGAATACTCTACTGTCCTCTCATTATTTTTTATTTATTTTTTATTTTTTGCAAACCACTGCAGCCGCATATCATCGCTGATGACATTTTTCAGATAAAACGCAGATGAATAAGACGAAGCGGATCAAAAATGTTAATCAACTGACAGAATATTAAAGTCAATTCCCCAGACCTTCATAAAGATCAGCCTCTAATAAAATCAGACAATAACTCCTAGTTTAATTAACTATTGCGACAGAAAAGCTTGGAACTAAAAATTGCATCATAACACTTTTGGCTGAAGCAAAATGTTCCCTGGATATTTTTCTCCTGTTTTCCACGTCTAAAATTCTTTATTAGGCTCATCGTCTCCCCGTCAAGCTTGTCGGGATGTAAATTTCTAATCGTTAGTGTCGTAAATGTCAGAGATAAAGACCACTCTACTGGCATCTAATTTGAGCAAATATGTCATTTTTCTGAGACAACCCCTGGGATCAGCACAAATTCCAAATCAAGGTTCTGAATGGCAAATTATCATCTGAAAAAAAACTCAATGGGTTGAATTGACATATTACCCCCCATTATTGCTCAGTTTTGAAGAACAAAAACCAGGCTTGCCATAAGCGAGGCAGTCCTACTCTAGTATTTGGAAGTTTGAGCCGTTTCATGTCTTTCCTCATGTTTTACACCTAATTCATTGTTTTCATTTTTTCATTCATTCGTTTTTTCATTGTTTTCATTCATTGTTCCATTTTTCAACTTGAATTCTTTGCTCCCCTTTGTAGTCCATAATTTCAGCGTTTCTTACTTTTCATAGTAGGTTCCAAATAAATAATTATTTTTGTTTATATATTCATATTGTTCCATATTTATTTCTTTTCCATTTATGTATGCAACGAAAAGGTAGTAATTTTGTAGCAGGTAGGTATTAGAAATTATGGAGAATTTGAAAGTTGACAGATATAGAAGTCGATAGTGGACAGATATACAAGATTTGACTAAACACTTTATGGTTTAATTCCTATAACATGGAAGACTTTTAAGAGTGGAAACTGGGGCTAGTGTTGGAAACAAAATCACTATCGCCATCTAGCTTTTTGAGGACTTTGTTAAACCCAAATTGCTACACACTTGTCTTTTTAGATATTTTTAAGAGCAGAGGATGCTGACTAAAGCAGAATTATGTTCCAAGTAGACCTATCAGCTTCAGTCTACTAGCCTACTTAACCTGCTAAGATTTTCCTGCGCTAACTTAGGCTTTGTGCAGACTGTATTTTGACTTCAGTCCTACAGAAAAAAAATTACTGATCAAGCATCGCGTGTAGAGCAATATTAGTGTTTATCATTTTCCACTGTAGATTGGTCATACAAACATCTAATTTTTCAAAAAATTTTCTATATTTTAATAGATTATTATATTATTATATAAATTAAATATAATATATAATAAGTATTAATTAAATTCGGACCCGATGGATACTTCTACATCTCCACCGGGGACTCCGAAGTCCCCAGCCCTCCAGATCCCCTCCACACCGGGCAAGACCTGAGCGACCTCCTTGCCGCCATTCTACGAATCGACGTCCGAAACGCCACCCAAGAAGAACCCTACCGGATTCCGCCCGACAACCCATTCGTAAACACGCAAGGCGCTCGCCCCGAGATCTGGGCATATGGCTTGCGCAACCCATGGCGAATGAGCTTCGACCGGGAGACGGGCGATCTGTGGGTTGGCGACGTTGGTTGGGAATTGTGGGAAATGGTTTACCGCGTCGAACGGGGCGGGAACTATGGTTGGAGTATCACCGAGGGACGCCAGCCGGTTTATCCGAACGATCCGAAGGGCCCTACTCCCCGTCTCGACCCCATCGCCGAGCATCCGCATTCGGAAGCCCGCTCGATCACCGGCGGTTTCGTCTCACACAGTACCCGGCTTCCCGCTCTCCAATCCCGCTACCTCTACGGCGACTACGTCACGGGCCGCGTCTGGTCACTGCCGCAAGACGCCGCACCGCTCTCCGAACCCGAGCTTGTCGCCGAAACGCCGATTCAAATCATTTGCTTCGGACAAGACGACGCCGGGGAGGTCTACGCCGTAGATTACGTTTCGGGCACGATCCACCGCTTCATCGCCAACCCGGAACGCGGCCGTTTCAGCACTTTCCCGCAGCGCCTGAGTGAATCCGGACTTTTTCGAGACGTCTCCCAACACAAATTGGCTGCGGGGGTCTTGCCCTATCAGATCCAAACCGAACCGTGGGAAGACGGTGCCACGGCGCAACGCTTCGTTGCCATCCCGAATCAGGGCTCTTTGGGCAATTAGAAATTTTGTTCAAGGGTTTGGAATATGATTCCAAGTGATGTGCGCGAAGCTATGCATATTCCTGCGTTCAAGGCTATAGTTAAAAAAAAAGATCTTCCTCGCAAAAGACTAAAGAAGGAGATTTTTTATTGTTTTCTTTTCATCAAGATTTTTTTTTCTTATTGTCGTTATTTGAATCGTTATTGTTTCATTTTTACATTTGAATATTGTTTTTCTTACTATTGTTCACATTATTAGATATATACCCCGAGACTATCCGTGCTGGTGAAGCCAACTATGTTATACATTTGTTTGTTTATAAATGTCTATCTCTCTTAATTCTTTTTCATTGAGGACGGCTTCTTACTTACAAAAGCTTAACATTAGTAATATAATTTTCCATTCTGAATTGAAGTGACATGAGGTCCCATTATTTATGTTTAATCCAGATCCAACGAAAAATAAGATATTACAGTTAGTAAAAATAGGCGCAAAGCCAGGAAAACCGTTGCTATCGTCCTCTTTCAACCAAAAAACTGTAGCTGACTGTTCAGACCCGTTTATATACACACCCAAACCGTTTTTTTTTTGTCAAAGGAAGCGTTGCAAATCAAGAACAAGAGCCAAGAGCTCATATGGCACTTGTGACGAGGTTCCGACGAGGTCGGAAGAGCCAACATTTCACAATCCTATCATGGTGATGTTTTTTTTTTTGGCTACCATGATAAGCACCCCTGCGTGGGATTTCTGCCTCTGAAACCGAATAGCTGTTTCTATAATTTTTGATCGCTTTAAATCCATTGCTTGATTTAGCTCCTCCTATGCTTGCTGGCCCATGCTATAGCACATCCCCCAAATGTTTTGATTAAGATATATCTTTGATTACTGACGATTTTACAATGATTTTATTTAATTTTTGTATTTCATGTTTTGTGTATCTATTTAGGATTACTCCTTTTTTTCTAATACCATAGTGTTTGAACACAAATAACTACTTTGGGCTGTGATTGGTGTACTGGTTAGTAAGCCTGGCAACTCTGCCACCACATTAGCAGCACAATCAAATTTAGGCCAATGTGCGTGTAGCCCTGCAGAATGTGTCCAAAGACCTGCAATAAAATTTAAATGTTTTTGGAATCACTATGAAGCCTAGCTACTGTTTTCTAAATAACTATGAAACTAATATTTACCGAGGACATAAGAGTGTACCTTGATCCGCACATCAAAACAAAAATTAGTGTCAATAAATGGATACACTGTCACTATTATGAAGAAAATTATGAACAACTACTTTAAAAAAAGGACCTTCCTCAAGTCTGTCGATCTTATCAGTAAGTCAAATTCCTTAGTCTCTTATCAGCCATCCCATTCTTAAACAAAAATTACTTAAATTGTAAGATTGAGCAAGGACATTTCAGCCTATATTTATTGAAAACAATCCTATTGACTTTGATCATTCGCAATAAGAGACCTACATTGACAGTTACACTGGCAAACACTGTAATTAAGCCAAGGTGACTTTTCCATGATTCAAATTCCATTTTTATTCTGAACTCAAATATGCAGTTTAAACACCCACAGCGCATATCCACCGATCTTCCTATGACCACAGTTTTTGCGGATTCAAAAGCAGTGAAATAGGCTGCCTAAGTAAAGAGCATTATAGCTTCCAAGAAGTCTTTTTTCTTCCGGCCACGACATGAACTTCTTCAATTGATTATTGAATTGGTAAATTTTATTGTTTCTTGTTCTACTTTTAGAAAGGCTATTAGCTGCCTAGAACCAAAGAACTGTCAAATGGAATCAATTGAGTCTGTTCTTAAAAAACGGAGGTTGTGCTTTTTCAATATTATGGAAAGAAATGTTACTACCCTCCCATAAAAAGGTATACCCGCATCCCCTTTAGTCCCATGAAAGACCATTCACAATGAGATTGTACTAATATCGATTGCAGCTAGCTCTAATTTGAGCCAATCAGAATTTTTATAGGATTTTTTGTCCAATCAGAAGAATTAGTCCAATTCTTCATTGTGAATGAGTCTTTGTTGTTTCCTTAACGTTCTGTAAGTTTTTTGAATTATTGTCTATTGCCGATTAGGAAGAAAAAAGTTACACTCCTTCCCGCCAATTTTGGTTTCTAAAGGTATGGGGTATAAAAACGTTTTGTCAGCAGTTGCAAACACATTGATTGATGCCAATGCCTCGGGTTATCATTTGATTCTGAATGGACATGACGTCAGGCCCGCTTTTAGCTCTCTGATTGATGCCACTATTATGCTTCAAGCTGCGAAAAGAGGGAAGGGTGTAAGTTTGGCAATCATTAGAACACTAAAGAATAAGTAGCTTACTTGATTCTTACTATTCATATCAAGATTATTCATACCAGCAATAGTCCTGTTTAACAATTATATCTTGGACGCACAAGGAAATTGCCTTTAATCGTGTGTTCTTCATAGCATTAACATATCGTTTGTCGTATATACGGATGATATCCTAAAAAAAAAAAAAATGATCAGACCACTGAGCATATCTAAAAGTCTTACAAGGGGGCTCATTAGTAAATGTTCCCGGCACCACAGGAAACTCCCAAAGCAATTTTGCTTAAAATTGATAAAGGATCTTAAATGTATCAATAGCTCGAAGAGCAAATGGGAGGCAAGTTAAAAATAAAGAAACTGTATAATCTCTTACTAAATGTTAAGGAAAGCGTTGTCAATTCATTGTACATACAGCATTAATAATATGCATGAAGGTGGGTAGCGAGACACGGAACTCCCAAAGCTGTCAAATTGTTCAACTGATACTGATTTCTAATGTTTTCCAAGCACGTATCTTAGACTATTTCTTAGGAACAGCCTTTTGCTGAACTTAGAAAAAAGAAAGCAGAAAATTCAGCTCCATTTAATCGAAAAAACACAATTTCCGCTTTCCAATGATGTTAGTTTTATCAAACATGAATATCTCTATCTCCGGCACAATTGCTCTTCAAATTGTTCTTCAAAGATTCCCCAGAAGGTAGATCTTGGCTTTTAGTTTTCTGTCTTTTATTCGGATTTCTTATCCTAGCTCTACAAGTTATGGTAAAATTGCTCTATCAATTCAAGATAGTTCGGCCACATAAACTAAAAGTGTTTATAATGGACAAGATATGGTGATCTTCTAATGAACCCCCTTAATGAAATGGTACTACTTTATGTATATTCCCAATATAATTTTTCACAAGATGGATGTTAAACTTTGAATTTTATCTCATTTGATTGGAATGGAAAGCCCTTTCTAAATTGAATTGCCTTTTTTGTAGAATAAAATTGTAAGATGTCAACTAAGGATTTCCGAGAACACATTGGTCTACTTTAACCCCTTCCCCATTTTAGCTTATTTTTTCTTGCTAGTTTTCTTTCCATCTGCCTGTATGTGCTGCTCGCTGCATCAATTGCTACAGACACAGCTGTGGGATTAAGATTGATGTGGGGTCAAAAAGCTCTAGAGAAGACAAACTTGGAGAAAAATCTGACTTTTGGAGAAAAGAACTGATGTCCCTATGACGACGCTATTCATCATAAAGAATTAAACTTATTTCGTATCTACCTAAAAGGAATCATCATGCGTTTTTGTATGGTTTTTACGTTTTTATTTACTTTAATATTAAAAGGTCCTTTTTGGCCAACTGTTTAGGGCTAAACGAAAAGCAGCTCGTCCTCAGTAGGGGCAGAAGGGTGTCGTAAGAAAATATTTAGAGGAAATGGTAACTTCCTGGGAAGGTGTACAGAGGCTTTGAATAGATAGGGAGCATGGAGGAGCGTATGTAGCTGTGTTGGCCTCAGGCGGCTTGGTGCTGTGGTGAATTGTTAGCATTAGTAGTAGCTAATACTGAAATGAAGTAGAAATATGGTAGTTACTGAGCTCATGCTGTCATACTTAGACAAAATCACTTACGACAATAAACCCAGTTTTTCATAATTGGCTTCTTTTTTTTTTTTTTAGGTCATCCATCGAATCTGATTAAGGTGTGTTTTCTTCGCAATTTTCTCCTTAGTATCTATGTGTAAAACAATGGCATTCGTCTGTTATGCCAAACGCGACAGTGAAAGCATCACTTAGATGTTCGTAGTTGCATGTGTACTCTATCTGTTTATAGCTTTGTAAATATTTATATCATAATATATTTGGAAGAATTACCTGATCAGTTATGCTTGTATAGTTATTCATTGACGCATGGAAGTCTGCCAAATCATCGGAAGCCGTCGGTCGTCGAGTAGACGCCGGAATGGGCCCTGCGGAAATCGCCGGCGTGGTAGAAGATTTTCATTTTGGCTCTCTCCATGGGGAAATCGGTTTTTACGCTTTCCACAACCGACGAGACGGCTGGCTACAATTCCTGCTGGTAAAATTAAAAAGCGATCAGATTTTAGACGCCATGTCTCAGATTCAGACCGTTTTTAAAAAGGTCGCTCCCGCTACGGCTTTTGATTATACCTTTCTGGACGATCATCTGGCCAGTTTGTATGAAACGGAAAGTCGACTGGCGAAAGTTATTATGCTCTTTGCCGGCCTGGCTATTTTTGTCGCCTGTCTGGGCTTATTTGCTTTAGTCGCGTTTACGGCGGAGCAACGCACGAAGGAAATTGGCGTGCGGAAAGTCTTAGGCGCCACCGTGTCCAGTATTGTGGCTTTACTTTCTAAAGATTTTCTCAAACTGGTTTTCTGGAGCATCCTGATCGCCGCGCCTTTAAGCTGGTGGGCGATGAACCGCTGGCTGCAGAATTTTGCTTATCGAATCGAGTTACAGTGGCAGGTGTTTGTCCTGGCCGGCCTGATAGCGGTGATGATCGCTTTGTTGACGGCCCAACCGGGGCTCAGAAGCTATCGGATGATGCCGCGTCGTTTACCGATACCGAGTATCTGAACGCCACCCCAATGGTAGAAACCCTCTACCAACAGGAAACTCCAACAAATGAAAGCACTCGGGTCAGCGGGTATCGATCACTGCCCTGCGCAACCAACGCCGATCACTTGTGGGCGATGTTCGCAAACTTTGGGGCGATCTTAGATTGGTGGCCAGACCAGGGAACAACTTGCGAGGTATCTCTAGCTCTTCTCACATAGAAAGCGGGAAATTGTTTCAGACTCAAAAGCTGGAATCAAACGGTTTGTGTACTAGGCTAAAATCTACAGGGTTGAGTTCCAGAATGAATTAATAGAAATAGCTTATAGAAAACGAAGAAAATAGAATATAGGTAAATATATAAAGAAAAAATTGTCTGATGTACAAAAAGTAACAGAATTAATAATAACAATAAAACAAAATACAAATATTATGTAGCTTCTACGGTGTTTGTAGAAATGGCTAGCAAAATTTAAATTGATCTAGAATGTAAAGGGTGGGCCGCATCTAACTTTCAGTGCTTGAATTGACTATAAGAAAAATAATGGTTTTCTTTCAAAATTTTGCTTTTACTAGACAGATATCTATCTTTTAGAAATGAAATACAACTTGATTCAAATTGCTGCTGTAGTTCCATGAGAAAAAGTTCAATATACTCACAGTTTTAGTGATTTAGATATTTGCGTAAAAACTCCGAAAGTAGGTGGCACAAGTAAAAGAAGATTTTATTAATGGCTACATCTTGAGCTCGAGGGGACGCCGAATTTCATAAATCACGTACATCACGTGATGTGTGTAAAGTGGGGCGAAAGGGCGCCCAGAACGGTATAAATATGTTAGTCCTGGTGGAACTGTTCCACGCATAGAAGAGCTCTATGGCACTTGTGGTGCTACGAGATGTACAACAGAGGATGGAAAATGAGCAGCTCCTCATTGAGCTTATCTTGCAATCAAGTTAACTATCCGCTGAGGATCATTCCTACTTAAAATTAGATAAAAATAAAACTGTATGTCTTCAAACAATTGTAAAAAGATACATTAAAACGCAATTTGAATTCGTGCAACATTTTGCTCAAGCTCCGAATCTGCAAATCGAATTGCTTGGCGCTGAGCATCTTCAGATTTTCAAGAATGCCGTCGATGTGGTGCTTTGCATGGGAATCCTCTATCACCAAAAGAACCCGATTGAGATCCTGAAGCAAACATTTCAAAGTTTGCGACCGGGCGGATATGCCATCATTGAGAGCCAGATTATTCCAGGTGACGAATCGGTGGCGTTATTTCCCGAAGATCGATATGCGAAAGCCCGGAACGTTTTCTTTGTTCCAACGGTCACCTGTTTAAAGCACTGGATCCAGCGGGCTGGTTTCTCCAAAGTGCAGACGCTTTCGGTCGAAAGTACTTCGATCGATGAGCAGAGGAAAACGCGCTGGTCAACATTTGAATCGCTGGAGGACTTTCTGGATCCCAATGACTCCAGCCTGACTGTTGAGGGGCACCCGGCTCCTAGCCGTGCGGCCATGGTGGCGTATCGTTAATCAGATTGGACCACGTTGATGTTGCATTTTCTCTTCTTCAGTGCCCCGGTCGCCCGCAAACGTATTTCGCTCTAAAATGAGCGACATCCACCCAAATAATTCACCAGAACTAGATAAATACAAATGTCCGACAAAATCGATTTGGAAAATCAAGCATTGCAGTTGCGGGGCGAAGGAAAGTACGAAGAGGCTGCAGCAAAACTACGTGAAGCGTTAGACATCGATCCCAACTTTGTGCGAGATCATTCGGCGCTGGCAGTCGTCTACTTCAAACTTGGTGACGCAGAGAAAAGCTGTTTCCATGGTGAAAAGGCTGTTGAGCTGGAACCGAATGAAGTTTTTAACTACACAGCGTCGTTTTATACTTCCATTCTTTTCTACTTCAGAAGTGACACAAAAGCGTGGTTTTTAATGATATATCACACTTACGGATGGTAGAACTGATAAAAAAAAAGTCACGTAAATATGAGCAATAGTTTTCTAAGGAGTCATTAAACGTCACTCTAAATAATTCTGGTAGGCCACTAACCAAAGAAGGGAAAAAAAAGAGACGCATCAGTGCTACCCGGATGCAAAAAAAGTGATTTTCCCTCGTGTGCAAGATGGAGTATTGTAATTGTCCTATTAAAGGTTTTCGACCATGTTAATTCCAATGGTACACTTTTTATTTCGATCTGACACCATTTTCAAAGGGTTTCAGGCTCTTTTTCGAAATCACCACACGTTTTTTTTCGTGATAAAATTTTACTTTTAAGATTAACCGAAACAATAGTTACCATTCCTGATTCAGTGTCAGATGGCAATTTTTTCTCACCGAGCAGTTTTTTTTTTTTTTTTAACGCGATTTCCAAATTTTTTTTACTATGAGCTGTAATTGGCTCTTTGCTAGGTTGCAGCTACTGCTGCAACCAAAATATGATCCTATAAGAAAGTTTAGCAAAATTCGGTTAGAGTCTTAAGTTTTGGAAAAAAATGCATGTAGCGTAAGCCTATTCGGCCATGGGGATTCCAATAACCTTCTTTTTTTCCGATCCAACGCCATTTCCATGTAAATCAGGAAGGGCCGTACCAAGGTATTTTGCGGAGAGGGCTATTTTTTTCAGGAGGGGGTGTACAATAAAATGTAAAAAACGCATCAAAATTTGTTTATATGCATTTTGGTTACGTTTTTACGAGTCGGAAAAACATTCCGGGGGAAGGGGTGGTGGCTAGAGCTGAAAAGCAGCACATCGTTTAAAGAACCACTACCAACTTCTCGGCTATACGAACTGCCCTATCATTTAGATTTAAGGGTGTTAAAAGCTGACCAAGGCTTCTTTTTCAATCAATCGTGATACCCTCCCTGTACTATGGTTAGCAAATTAATCTAGGCTCCCACAAGGTCACTACATAAAATTAAGTACACTATCTGCTGTCTTTGGCAGCAGAAAGCGTTTGGAGCACACCTCAATAGTAGATATCGTGCGGAGCAAACAAAACGCAAGTATACATGACACAGTGAATATTGGAGGCGAAATGAATAGATGGCAAGTATCCCCTTTTTAGTCGAAAACAGCCGTTGTGGCACTTGTGACTGGCTTTAGGTAATCTGCCACTTTACTAAGTCGATCTATTTCAGGTGAGGAAGTTAAGACATTTACTAAACTAAAGAATTGATGGCCCTGAATTGACGATTTTTCTTTTTACAAATTCCAAGTACTCTTCCGAGCGTTCAGTGATTTTCATATTTGGCAGGTTATACAATGCATCAATAACAAATTGTTTGTTTGATAAGCTTGCCTTCACCAAAAGCGCCACAAATTCATTAGAAATTTGTAGTGATGAAAAAGATGCTATTTGTTAGATATATGACTGCTTCAACCCCCCACCGAAAGTCAAATTTTTCTGCTTTTTCGATCAAGTCTTATCAAAATTAATAGTAACGTTGAACTCACTATCAATGACACAACGGTTAAGGTTGGTCTTGATAACACACATGACCGAAGGAAAACTTTTAAAATTATCCGCTTTTTTCCCCAATGTTTGGCAATATGAACCACTTGTTGATGATTAGACTATTTTATGATTGCACATGGTAAAGAATGTGATTAAAGGCTCTTTTCCTAAGTCAAAAGTTTTAGTTTTCGGGGAAAACACTCTCAGAGGTAATACATGTGGTGGACACGAACACTACTTTCGTGGCAACCTCTTATAGGTATTTCACACATCTGATTTCAGATAATTTTCAGACATCTAACACGCACCCTTTCTAATTTGAAATTTGATGCTGGTTGGAGCGTCACACTTAGTGATTCTACTGGTTGGAGCGTCACACTTAGTGATTTAACTGGTTGGATGACATTGTATATCTGGACCTTTCTTTTGGACAGTCAATGTTGGAGACGCGGTGATTACTGCTTTCTCATTTTCAGAAGGGGCTTTCTTTTACCTATAGCTGTATAGTGGGCAAATAAGCGGAAGTTTGACTGTCCTCTGTTGACCCAGGTGTACAGTGCTACGGTTTTGCCTCATAATCTGTACCTTAGTCTATTTTGGCGCCTCTTTGCCGCTTCAAGTAAACTGAAATTGCGTTCACTATGCTACAAGTATGCTAAGCTTTTGCTGCGTTTACCACCTTGGACAAAAACCTTTACCACATGGATTTTTTTATCCACCGAATGTTGAGAGGAGAGTGATCCATTGCTTTCACTATAGACATTCGCTTTAGTTCTATTCTTATGTAGTAGCATCAGTGCTGGAAGTTTGCTTATAATGTGAATCGTTCTTGCTTTTTTTCCTTTTCGTGTGTTTAGTTGTCGATTTTTTGTATTTTTTTTGTGTTATTTTTAAAAACAACTGTTTTTCGTCTCTTACTTAAAACGTTTTAACTTTTTTCCGTTGAGAAATACTCCTGGACTGGCTTCCACCGGACCCATCTCAGAACAAGCCAAGGCGACCCTAGTGGAAATCGCATCGGAACTGGTGCAGCACGGTATCACCGTCGTGGTGCCAACCGTGGGCGCATTGGCGGACGCCTTGTGTCCGGGTTCGCAAGCAACCCTGGTCTACGCTCAACGGCCGACTCAACCCGGGCTTCATCTCATGGAATGTATCACCGGAAATCAGATTGAAATGATCACCGGACTGGGCGCCGCCACCGATGGGATCCTTCATCTGTCCGGCGGCCGCCCCGCTCCCGCCAATATGGTGACGCCCACCCTGAACATCACCGAAAGCAATAGGTCGCCGGATTTCGACCTGCATTTACCAGGCACCGATCCTCACCAGTGGCGAAGCGAGATTCTTACCTTGATCCAGGATGTCCTGGCCGGAAATCGCACACCGCTTCAGAACGCCGCCGGAAACGTGGGCTGCCAAATCCCTCGCGGCGCCCGCGCCCACGCGATCTAGCGGCGGGACAGAATCAGCCCCCTTACAAAGAACATCTCACTTCTTTTTTCGGCGGACAAACTGTTCCGGTGACACGCCGTACACCGACTTAAACGAACGTGAGAAGTGAAACGGATCTTCGAACTGCAGCTCGGCCGCCACGTTCTTCACCAGGCTGTCCGGGCTCAGCAAAAGCGCCGCGGCATGGCTCATCTTGAGCCGCATCAGAAAACGATACGGACTGATCCGGTGAAAGCGCCGAAACACACGGGAGAGGTAGGCGGGATCGATACCCGTTTCTTCGGCCACCTCGGTCATGGTCTTGAGTCGGAGATAGTTTTCCTGCATGTGGCGACGAACCCGCTCATAAGTCACTCTGATTTTCCTTTTAAATTAATCCATTGATTCTTAGAATTTTGCTACAGCTCATGCCATATGAGCTCTTGGCTCTTCCAGCCTCGTCACAAATGGCATATGAGCTCTTAGCTCTTGTTCAAACAATCAAAGAAATAACACTTTCTATTTTGTAACAAACACTTGTATATTTTACAAAACATTCCCTGTTACATACCAAGCACCTTGGGGTCCTCATTTGAATTGGTTGCTAGGGCCTCAGTGGAATTTCACGCTAAGGACCCCCCTTGGAATAGGTTGCTGGGACCCCTGTGAAATTGGATGCTAGGGCCCCCTGTTAGAATTGGTTACTAGGGGCCTCCCAATAGGAATTGGTTGCTAGGGCCCCAGTGGAATTGCTCGCTAGGGCCTCCGTTGGAATTGATTGACAGGGGTCCCGGCGACATTGGATACTAGGGCTCCGCTTGAGTTGACTGCTTGACGCTAGTGTCTTGAAGGTTCCCTAGTGTCGACCCATGAATTCTAACAAGCCCTATTAATTAAAAACCAAAGAATGAAGATTTTACGGGGCCCCTGAAGGTGTTTCCCTGGCCCTCGCGCGTTTTTTGAACAATCTAAGAAAAAGCACTTTCTATTATGTAACAAACACCTGCATCTCTTAGAAAACATTCCATGTTGCGTAACAAGCACATGTATCTTGAAGAAAATTAATAACATCTCTAGAACGAATCGCCGTTAAACTTCTACGTGATCTTAAACTATTAAGGAAGAGAAGAGTAGTGGCTATAGGCATTGTTATAAATATTGAGGTGATACTACTTAGGTTTTTCTCGTCAAGGAGAAGGTACTTGAGAAATAGGTTTGTTTGTCGACGCGGATTTCGAAGAAGTCGACGACGACAAGACCAGCAAGTCCGCCTAGCCGGCCGGCAGGGCATGGGCCATCGATCATTGCCCGCATCCCGGCTTAAGCCGGGGCGCGGGCATTCAGCTTGGTGCGTTTTCCTTGCCCCGTTGCCTTATGGCCCGCACTCTCCGACACCTGATTCGTGATCACCGGCGGACAGCATGGATAAGCAAGATTTTTACGACATGCTGGGCGTCAATAAGGGCGCCGGCGACGATGAGATAAAGCGCGCCTTTCGCAAGGCCGCCATGGCCTATCACCCTGACCGAAACCCGGGCGATGAGGCGGCCGAACGCAAGTTCAAGGAAATCAATGAGGCCTATGACGTCCTGAAGGATCCGCAAAAGCGGGCGGCCTACGACCGGTTCGGTCACGCGGCGTTCGAAAATGGTATGGGCGGCGCGGGTGCAGGGGCCGCAGGGTTCGACTTTGCCAGCGGGTTTGCGGATATATTCGATGAAGTGTTCGGCGATTTCGTCGGTGGCCGACGCGGCCGGGCCGGCGGTGGGCGCGGAACCGACCTGCGGTACAATTTCGAAATAACGCTTGAGGAGGCGCATGCCGGCCGCACCGCCAGTATTCGTGTGCCCACCTCGGTCATTTGCGAGTCCTGCGCCGGCGCCGGGACGGAAGGTGGCTCGCAGCCCATCACCTGCCCAAGCTGCAGCGGTGTGGGCAAGGTTCGCACCCAGCAAGGGTTTTTCACCATCGAGAGGGTCTGCCCGACCTGTTCGGGCGCCGGCCGGGTGATCCAAAATCCGTGTGTCGCCTGTTCGGGTAGCGGGCGTACGGAAACCGAGAAGGAATTCGTCATACTTGATACAGTTCTTCTATGCTTGCACAGTTTTGCCCTGTATGACTAACTTCTCATACCCTTGCATACTTTCGACCTAAAGTTTTCGCAATCATATTTCCGACGTACTTAAATTAGTTTTAAAGGGTTCAATTCGGAGATTTTAAGATCCTTATGTTACTTTTCAGGCTGTTGGTAGTATTAGATTAAATTTCACTAGCAAAAATTAATTTTTTGGATTTTTGTGCTTTTTAGACTTTTAATTATTGTATTTAATGTCGCTAAACCCATCTAATATAAACAAATTCATGTTTTTGAAAAATTTTGGAGTTATAAGCTGTATTTTTCCCATTTAAGTATGTCTGCAATAGGTTAATTTAGTCAAGACAAGACTGCCACGTCCAAGTAGCCTTGAGTAACTAAAACCATTTCAAATTTGCTTTAACTAAGCTAGATGAAATGAACCCTATAGCCTCGAGGAAAAGAGTTGCAAACTATGTAATTTACCTATTGTTGAAGAATAAGATTTATTATGCGGAATGGAGAAATTTTCAAAGCTGGGCTTGTCCGTAAACATTATAAAATTTGATTATAAAAGTGACAGGGAAACTTACTGACCGGGATATTAAAGTGAAACTTAAAAAAAATTTGACAGGGATGTTGAATAATTAAAATATATTGTATCCATCCAACTTATCAAAAGGGCGCAGCTGTAGTACTTTTAAGAACGGCTTAGGATAAAATCTTGAAACTTTCAGGGCTATTATTACTACTTTTTGTGACTGTGACTGCTTGTGACTAACACTATTTGCGACTACAAATAGTTGCAACTGCAATTTTTGGCGGCTTCCAATGCCTTCTAGGGCTTCAGCTCCTGTAGGGAGCTGACCCATGCTGCTTTCGGGCTCCATAACCTCCACGTCTGGGAGACCACCACTCGGTTTTAATCGAATTGTAAATGTTGGTCGATAATCTGAAACAAAAAACTAGATTAGCAGACTAATAAAATTCAAGCTGAGAAAAAAAACTATTACCTAAATCCCGTCCTAATTTCTGAGCATCTATCCTTTTTGGGTTAATTCTTTCATTAGGTCGGAATGAGGTAATTAAAAAGTCACTGATGGGCAATTTTGTGATAAGAAGTTTCGTTTTCATCATGACAAAATATATCAACATATGACAAAAATTTTGTCATATATCGGAGTCATATATTATCATCTATCATATATCGGATGTATAGATCGGAATGAGGTAATTAATAGTTTGTCATTTTAGCATAAAACTTATAATTTGTCGTTGATGGGCAATTTTGTGATAAGAAGTTTCGTTTTCAATTTTTTTCTTTTTTTTGTAACATTTTTATTTGTGAAGTTTTCTGTTGTATTGCTTTTCAGATATTTTTCTATTAAGGGTTTTCTGCTTCAATTTAGTTCTTAGAATTTGCTTGATTCTACTACATTGTTTTCCTGTTTTACAGACACATTATCATATATCGGAATCATATATTATCACAAAATTGCGAAAACTTAGTTCCTAGAATTGGCTTGAATCTGCTACATTATTTTCCTGTTTGATAGATGCAGTATCACATGTGATGATTTTTTCACGACAAGTAAAATTAGTATCAAAACTAAAATGAGAATGAATTTACAGATGTGTGTCAAACTTGAAATGAACAGAATTTACTATGAATGAAGGAATAAAACCTGGAAGCCATTTCGTCTACACCCAAGACAAAGTATTTGAAGCAGGTGCTTGAAGAGAGGCAATCTCTGCTTGGTATACATCTAAACTGATTTGGGTGGAGTGGGTTAAAGACAATAAAATTCATTATCATGGTTATGACTTCATGGCTCATAATAAGTTTTTTCTTACTTTTGGACCTTTAATCTAATTATCTTTAGTGCAAGCAAACCAGATAAGTGCTTTTTGAATTTTAAGTTTTTTTCGGATTATTTTAAGCCTCTTATTTTACGTTTTCATCATATCCAAGTGGGAGCATATTTATGCGTAGTTTAGGTGTGTACAAAGACAATGGTTTTGGGAGGTAAAGGAGCAAAAAATTTGGAAACATGTCCAAAAAACTGGACAATATCTGTAAAGTAGCCTTTAATTTCGATCCCTGGATTTTTTGGGGGAGGGAGGATACACGATCTCGAAGACCCTACTCCTTGCATATGTCCCTTGTTTGATTAGTTGGTTCTTATTGTTAATAGTTGAAATGATGAATTCCTGTCACTACTTTCAGTGACTAGGACAGAAATAAGGTGATTATGCATAATAAAAGCAACAGCCAGTGTTATACTCATTAGGACGTAAAGCAAATCCGTAGCCATAAAAAGCTCACACAGTCAGTGTAAGCCTAGTAGCTTTCCAACATAGTGTTTAAGATGCTATTTGTTAGCCGCCCAGATGTCCACGCTAATAACTTATTCGTTATTTCACGCAATTGCATTAACTAAGTTCCTACAACTGATTTTTTGGCACCTGTTTCATTTATCTGTTATTTATTTATTGTTTCATTCTATTAAAGCATTTTTAGTTGAAAATTGGGATCAAAATCGGTTAAAGCACCTACTCCCATAAAGATTAATAATGGAAATACCCCAGTTTCAATACCTACCTTGTAGACGTAATACAGCATGCCACCGGCTTCAGAAAAGCCCGCCAGCGGAATATTGGTTAATATGGCGCCAAAACCTATAGGCAATAACAACAAAGGCTCAAACTTCTTAACAATGGCCAGATACAATAATGCCAGGCCAACGGTCATCATCAAAAGTTGTCCACCTTGAAAATTAGCGAGGGGCAGCAAGAACTTTATCATTACCTGTTACATTACTTTAATACTCTTTGTTTATTATGAATTCCGTTTAAT
>JAAAKM020073195.1:205019910-205035053 GCA_010016025.2 Alatinidae sp. Z8VKAUB7J3
TGTGGTTTGCCACAATATTTCTAGTTTTTCCATCGGTGACTATCCTAAACCCAGCAATGCTTGACCTGACTGCACCGCATCCCCTTCTTTTACCATCACATCTGTAACGGTTGCATCGGAAGTCGCTCTCACTTCAGTTTCCATTTTCATCGCTTCTAAAATAATCACAACATCGCCCGCCGCGATTTGATCGCCAGCTTTTACCAGCACTTTAAAGATATTTCCCGAAAGCGGTGCGTCAAGGGTTGAGGCCGAGGCTTGTACAGTAGGTGCTGGAGCAGAAGCAGCAACTGGTGAGACTTCAGTTAATTCCCCAGATTCTGCCACTTCAACTTGATACACTCTGCCATCAACTCGAACAGAGTAACTAGCAGCTCCCGCCTGAGTTGGAACCGTTGCCGCTGGCTTTTCAACTGCGGGGGTGGAAACTGGCTCGCTGCCAGGCGCGGGTTCAAATGCGTCAGGGTTATTGCGGTTTTGTAAAAATTTCAATCCGACTTGCGGAAATAGCGCATAAAACTAAAAAAACTTTTCTTTCCCTTCCTTTTTCCCTTCCTTTTTTGTTCCTTTATTTCTGTTTTCTCTCTATTTTTCTTGGGTACTTCAAATATTAGTTTTTTTTATGTTTTTCTTAGCACCGAAGACTACTTGGGGGAGATGTTTACCAAAAATCTACTTTTTTGGATATTTATTGACTGAAAATTTCCTCGCTATTGTTTTATCTCTCCGTTGTTTAATCTTTTTTGTGTCATGTATAGCTAGTGAGGTCTCAGAAACTATTTAACAAAAAAAATGTTTTTTTAGGTGGATTGGAGTTTGCTCACAGATTCTGCGAGATAAAAAACATTGTTGGGAAACACTAGCACCAAATAATGCGTCAGAAAGTATAAGAAGGGTTCAGAATTTCTTCAACAGCTTAGCGACACTGCTGGCTCTACAGATAAGATTTTGCATTGAATCTATTTTAGATATCTGGATATCAAATTTTGACCAATTTTTGGTAAATATTTTTTGTGAGTTTATTAAAAAATTTTGTCCTACATTAGACAAAAAATAAGCAGAAATAAAGTAAAATAATTCCAAGCGTAAAACAAACACAAATCGCCATCCATAAATAAACAAGACCCAAAAGGAAAAGAAATCGCAATAAATGGCCGAGTTAAACTGAAAAAGAGCAGAAACTACGATGAGTAGGGATAACAACTCCCTTGGCTTCTGAAGACCAAAAAATAACTTGTACTTTACTGAAAACAATCCTTATTTAGGGCTAAATGTTTTTGTTTTCTCATAACATCGAATAAAATAAATCAAAGAAATACCATCATAATCAAAAGTATTGAAAAAAACAACAGATGAATATGGAAATTGAAAAAATTCTTCCCCCCCCCCTACATTTCTGTGAATTGACGTCATTGTGTCGCATTTCCTTTTTGATTCAGTTTATTTCGATTAGATACCATTTTCAGGGGAGGGGTTTCCAGCTAGTTTCCGGAGTAACCAGCTTATTTGTGGCTGCTCGCTTTGCCTGGACTTATTTCTTTGCTAAATTGTGACGGATGTTACAACCTTGATCTGGACTGGTGAATATGTTGTGTAATAATTAGCTAAAGGGGCAAATTTGGCATGACTCTAAAGAGGGCTTTTTTAAGTCAAATTTACTCTTTTGAGTAATTTGACTGAAACTTACTATAAATTTATTACTGATTGACGTTTTCTTAGAAAAGAAATAAGTTACTTTTTCTTACTTTTTCTTCTTCAATGTGACTGGAATTGACTACGATTCTTGAACTTCCTGTTAGTTGGACTAGCTATTCGCATTTACAGCCATCGCTGCATAGTTGAATTTCAACCTCTTTGCCCCTTCTTACTTCTAGTTTCCATGAATTTCCAATAAAATTGTATTCTTTAAATTTAACTATATTTACAGGAATCTCAAATCTTATTCCAAAAAAATAAACGACTTCAAGCAGCTTTACTTTATGTGTGCCTGCATCTGCGTGGACAACATATTCTGTCCACCTATCATTCTGCATTACTTTATCTTTTCTTTTAAATACTTTAGTAACAGTCTTAAAGCGAAAATCGTCGTTCTCTCTTAGCCTTTTCTTTATAGCGACCTCATAGTTATTATTATCAAAAAGAGTGATTTTGACGTCATCTTTATAGAGTATCCCATTGAAAACGTCTCGTAATACAAATATCACTGGACGCAAAAAAAGTTGCGAATATTTCGTCCAAGGTGCAAGCGAATTTTACAAAGGTATTAAAAAAAAGTAATTACATAAAGAGGTCAAAGAATCATGATCTTTGGAAATTAATATTCATCATCATCTTCATTTGCGGTTAGTAAGGTAAATTATAAAAACAAATTATCTACGATAATTAGGAAATTCAAATCTGAGAAATCCACGCCTTTGTCGTACTTTTTGGTTTAAAGTCAAGGATTTTTGGTACTAAAGTTGGTTATTAATATCAACCTGAAAACTATTTCCTAGTTTTGCTTAGGTGAAATACCACTGACGATATTCCTTTTCTTCCATCGACCCAATGGTCCTGGAAAATCGAAAGAAGGCTCTGGCGAATGGAAGTAAGAACTTCTAGTATCGTAAACATTGTGCCGCGGTAAGGAGGCGTTTTCCCATTTTTTGGCACAAAACGATAATTTTCCCACAAGGAGGGAGACAAAGCTTTCAATTGCAAACTCTGAGATGGTCATCCAAATTAAAATTCCCAAAAGCGTGTATTAAGTTTCCCAGTTCCAGGGGAAGTAATACCTCTTGGTGGCGCATTCGCCCCTGAAGATACACGTAGTCCGTTAAAAATAAATAAATAATAGAGAAGTATATTTTGAAACTTCATTTAACTAAGTTGATTCAGTTGATGATTGATAGAACTATGTACAGTTATGTATAATTGCACGTCAGCTATTATGGAGACGCGCCGGTGGATCTTCGCGAAGGTAGGAGGAAGAGAGGGGGAGCGTTGGCCTGAAGTCTTAAGAAATACTTTTTACATACCAGACTTTTCTAGCTTTCCGTGAGTCTTCAGGTAAGTATGTTGCGTAACGAGAAGATCGATCAAGTGGACAGGCTCACCTACCTTGGTACTTGGTACTATTAGTAAAGATGGTGGGTGCAGTGAAGATGTTAAAAGTAGAATGGCCAATGGCCAGAGTGTTCTCACAGTTGAAAAAAGTCTGGAAGAATAGGGAGATAGTTCTGCAAGCTGATATTAGAAAATAGGAAGCTAGAGGGATGAAAATGGTAGAGTATTGTTCCTAAGCATGGGGGCTTTGAAAAACACAGGAGAATTTGCTAGATGTTTTCCAGAAAAAATGTATATGGATTTTATTGGAAGCCGACTGACTGACCGTATCCCAAACAAAAAGCTTTACAATAAATGTGGTTCATTCCCGCTTCCTGATAATGAGAGAAAAATTCAGATGCCCAGGGTCCGATCTGCAGAAGAAAGATAGGATAAGATAAGATAATAGATTGTCAAAGATTATTCTTGTCAACCAACCGTCTAAGGCCAAACGAAGAACAGGTCGTTCTCAATTGGGGCGGGAGGATGTCTTAAGGTAAGATTAAAGGGAAATAAAAAGTTCCTGGGAGAGTGTAAAGAGGTAGGCCTTAAATAGATTGGGATACAGGAGGAATGTGCGTGTTAGCCTTAAGCGGCTTGGTGCTGCAGTGAGTTGTTAGGAGCTGTAGTAGTAAGAAAGCCTATGGTCAAAATTAACGCTACACTTTTTTAATATAATAACACTAAAAACCCCACCGTTTGTAAAAGCACAATTTTTTAAATTAAGAATTCTAAGCATTATCAGAATGGCTTGGCTTCAGAGATTACAGGGTGTTATACTGATGTCAGCAAACTCCCTAGTTGATATCCTATTTTACCTGTTGAAAAAATGAAGATATTAGACTATTTTATGATTGCACATGGTAAAGAATGTGATTAAAGGCTCTTTTCCTCGCGTTGCTGGGCCGGGCGCTCGCACAGTGCACGGCGGGCGCGGAAGGCACCTTCTCTTTGCCGATCCGCGGCGCGGGACCGGTGTTGGTCGTGGCTGCGCCGCCGTTCGTCGAATTGGGCGACATCGAACCGGGTGCGGATGCACCGCCGTGCACGATCTACCGCCCGACCGCGCGACGGGTCGACGCCTGGGCCGGTGCCGAGATCGATCTCGAGTTCGAGCTGCCGCGCGGCCACGAGGTCAGCGGCCGCGTGGTCCGCGCCGATGGGACGCCGGTGGCCGGTGCGTTGGTCAAGGTCAACTTCGACAACGACACCGGGACGATGCTCCACCCGGGCTACGACGACGTCGTGTGGTGGCCGGACGGCCAGCTCGCCCTATGGGAGCGCGCTGCGCACACGGGAACCGACGGGTCCTTTCGCATCGGCGCGTTGGCCGGCGTGCGGTGTGCCGTCAGCGTCGACCCGTGGCTGGGCGACGCGATCCTTCATGTGTCGCGCCTCCGGCGTGAGACGGTGCCACCCGCTCGGGACGTCGACTTCTCGATCGGTGCCGCGGAGCTGCGCGTCCGCGTCGAGGGGCCCGAGGGACCGCTGCTGAACTCCCACGTGGGGGTCACGCGGAACGGCCTGCTGCTGAAGAGTTCGACCGACCGTGGCCACAAGCGCGTCTTGGTCGAGCCGGGGCGACGCTACGCGATCACCGCGGAGGCGAAGGGCTACGGGTCTCAGAAAGTCGACATCGTCGCGGCACCCGGCGTGACCGAGCGGCGCGCGATCAACTATGCGGTGGCGGTGCATCAGCTTGACGAGCGCTTCGCCGCGATCAACGGCCCCAGCCCGAAAACAATGCAAGAGACGGCAGCGGTCGACAATGGCACCGCGGCCTACAATGTCTTTCAAACCGTGGCCTCGCAGAACTATCTCAACAACAACCTGATCAACCTGCGCAACGAAGGCGGCGACCAGCGCGCCAGCGCCAATGTGAACTGGGTCGAAAAGACATTGACGCTGGCGGCGGGCGAGCGCCCGAATTTCGCCTCGGAGACCGATGCCACCGCCTTTGTCACGGTCGACGGCGCCCAGCGCACGACGGCGGAAATCCTGCGCTTCGATCCGAACCAGCCAGCCTCGGCCGCCTGGCAGCCACAGCCCAACGTGGTGCAATCGGGCAGCGCGGCGACGGTTTTCGGCAGCTATCTCACCATTGGCGAAACGGTCTATTTCAACCGAACCGACGGCAGTTTGCGGGCCCTGTCGCAACAACTCACCGGGCTGGGGCCGGAGGCCAGCGTCGCCAACCGCGCGCCGTCGGTGGCCGTCTCGCGCGGCGCGATGATCGCGCAGCCGCCGACCACCATCGGAACGAAGATCTCCGCGACCGAGATGTCGAACGACAGCCGCGAGCAGCCCATGAACGTCTGGTTGGCGGCGAAGCCCTGCTCCGCGATCACCGAGGCCAGGATGTTCGACACCGAGCGGTGGGCGACGACGACGCCCTTGGGGCGTCCGGTCGAGCCCGACGTGTAGATCAGGTAGGCGCGCGCGTCGACGTCGACCTCGCGTTCCGGCGGCTCGGTGCCGTGCTTGGCGAGGGCCTCTGCGTCGGCGTCGAGGTCTATTATTACAGAAATTCTGTTTTTTACTGTTTTGACGATTTGACATGGGTTAGTCTTTGCTCATTACAGGTTCCTGGCCACGAACTGTCTGACCTCACAGTGGCTTTGTCTCACTCCGTATAAGATCAAAGAAAATATAATTTTTGAAGGATCATGTCTTTCTTGGGAAATATTAATAATCCTGTAGACATATGGAGGTCACAAGGGCGGTGATGATGGTTTTGATTAAGCTTTTTAAGTTGAGTTCCCGAAGGATGTTGAGGAGAAATGACATGTGTAAGATAAATACATATTTTCATAATGGCACAGTAAATGACCTGGAAGGCAAGAGCAATGGTTATTTTCCTCATACGTAATAAATTAACTACACGTACAATGATTGAGCTTTTAATAAAATCCACTGACTGTATGCAATTTTCATAAAGAGATATATTCGATTGCATCAAGTGTTCAGCCATGAAAAACAACAAAAAAAAAAAGCTCTCTTGCCAGTATTCGAGAGCCAACTGACTGTAAAATCACTCCACACCGTTACGTTTTATATATTATCACATGATCGTTTTAAGAAGAATGATTTGCCGGGTGTCACGGACACTTGCCAACTACATAAATTGAGATTATTTTCATAGCTAGATTCGTCTTCATGGAAATTTATTTTGGATGAATGTATTTATTGAATTTCTAAATACCCATTTGAAAGTTAAAAAATAACTGGCACGCTATTTAGAACTTTTATGAAAATTTGACTTTAAAGGTCAAATAATTTTCTCGAGCCGACAGTCTGAAAAATTAAATTTTCAGATAACAAATTTGAAGGGCAATCAGTAAATAAAACACTTTTAGTTAACGCTAGTGCTTACGCAGATTTTGGTCTTTGGTAGCGTGTCGCCTCTATCCCATACTTTGCACTGAGCGTTTTATATAATGCGGACTATGACAAATACATTTCAGGAAGTATTTCTCAATTTGAGAATTAATTTGCCAATTTATTCTTCCTATAAATTGCAATGTCTCACAGTCTTGTCGTTTGTTAAATGAGCCAAATTTCTATCCCGCGACACAGTTAGCCTAAAAAAATTAAACGGAAGAAGATGAAATTGGCTATTTTTCTGTCAGAGATTCAAACACATTTAGCAGCCAAGGGTGAATTCAAGATTTTCGTTGAGAGGGAGGGGGCTTTACAATAAAAACATAAAAAAATTGTTTATATGCATTTTGTTATGTTTTTACGAGTCAGACAAAAATTTAGGGGTGAAACTCGGTCTTGGTGGCAGCTATTTCTTTCTTCTTTACATTTTTTCTCCTTTTCTTTGCAGAGAAACATGGGAGAAAGTAATATCAGGTTGGAACCATAAAGATGGCACTGTTTCCTACGAGATTAAGAAGACGTTTGTTTTTTCCAGACAACTGTCTGTTGGAAGTGAGAACGAGAATATAACTCTCCCCAACATTCCTGTAATTGTAAGTGTTGGTTTCTGTAACCGTATAATTTTAACCAATTGCAATTACAACAACTATTTCTATTCCCGAAGCTAAACTTATTCTGTTGGAGCTTTCAAGGAATGTTTCGGTTCATGTTTTTCTAGATTAAAACCAACCATGAAGATGTAGATAGTTAGCAGGCTTTAGCAGCAATATCTAAGGAATGGCTTTCAGAGCTTATTGTGGTGGATTTTGAACCAAAAGCCACTATGAATGAAAAGTACTGATGTCTGCACAAGGAGGCGATTGAACTGCTTTAAGTGAACGTCTGAGTAGTCGAGTCATTTACGCAAAATAAATGTTGGGGCAGAGGGGGGGGGGGTGTTGGCCAAAACAATCAAATGATTTTTAATTCCCAAAAATTGCTAAAATCCAATAATTTTTGTTGTGATTCCACTCTCCCTGAATTCTTCGGTGGTTCCCTGAATTTTTCCAAAAATATCGAGGTCTCTTATAAAATTTGCGTTACCGAAAATTAACAATTTGTGTTTCGTCTTATCGTTCATGTATTTGAGAGTGTTAAGTTTCAGAGAGATTTCGGAGAAACCCATTTTATTTTGGGAAAATCCGGGGAGGGCTAAAAATAGGGAGATAGTAGTAGCATTGTTTTTTGGGAATAGGCCCATCGACCGACCTCTTGCATGCTTGCCCGGACTCGCAATTTATAGCAAATGCTGACCTTTAACGTTATACTAAACCGATATTGTTCTGTAGGTGCTGTTCCTTTGTTGGAAAGCGAGGAAATGGACCCCAAGCAATCTCCATTGGAAAAAACTGTGATAAATTTGGAATCGTGGTTCATGAACTTGGTCATGTAGTCGGATTTTGGCATGAACACACCCGACCCGATCGAGATAATCATGTACATATTGTCAGAGAGAACATTATGCCCGGTGAGTTCCATGTATATTCTTTATATGTTCATTTTTTCGTACTTACGGGGGTTTATTTCTAATAACCCCATTTAAGTCAATACCTAGAAAACAGAGTAAATCTTTTAGTGTACCTTGTTGATTATTCTTCCAGCACTATGACCATCCATATCAATATCCAACGAATTTGTTAGAATGGCATACTTCAGACTCTCCGAATGTCTGAACGAAGATAAAAATTTGAGATGGTAAATCACAGGGTTTTTGTGTTATATTTACATTTAGGCTCAAGACTTCTCCTTCCTCACAGACTGTTTTCTCGTAATTCTTGTTCTCCCTTCAAATGGAGAATTCCCTGTTGATTCTCTTTTCCCTTCACACAGGGCATTGTCTCTTGAATCGCGTTCCCCCACCAGACAGAGTATTGTGTCTAGAAATCCTTGAAATCCCCAAATGAAAGGATTTGCCCCTATAAGGTCTCAAAATTTTTCATTTTAGAGGAACATCCTAAAATGGAATGGAAATACTGTTCTTAGACGAGGGAGGAATGAGGCCCCTAAAAGAATGGAGACTCAAGAACACCTATAGCACCCAGAACTGGGAGCTCTACCCTGGGAGCTCTTGAGCTCCCACGGTGAGGCAGTTTTTCTTTGTAATAAACATACGTACCTTACAAATTAACTTACGTACCGAATTTAAATATCTGTGATTTTTATTAGGTATATGAGGGGGTTCGCCCCCTCGTCAATACCTCATTCTTTACACTAAAGCTTGGATTTTGTCCCAAATCTTTAAGAATGACACAATTATGAATCACAAGGGCCATAGAATAAACAGTTGAAATTAGTAAAATTGCTTTAGCGAAAAGAACAAGGTATGGGGGAGGAGACGAACCCCCTTATATACGTAATAAATGTATGCTCATTTTAAGTTTTAATGCTGCTCATTACTTCCAGTCGAAAAACTCTATTTATTTTCTCATTGTTTTTTTTAATAATGCTAGAAAATCTTGCACCCCCTTCACAGGATTCTCTTCTGTATATGAAAGGGGCTGTCCCCTCCTCAACCCCTCGCTCCTTACGCTGAAGTTTGACTCTTTTTCACAACTCTACCTTTTAAAACAATAAAAAACTTTAGCATAAAGAGCAGGGTGTTGTTAAGGGGACAGCCTCTTTCATATGCGGAATAATATTTGTTCGTTTTAAGTTTTAACGTCGCTCCTTACTTTCAGTTAAAAAAAAAACTTGTTTCTTTTATTCAATAACGCTATAAAATAGCCAATAAGTCTAATAGCCTGTGCTTATTTTTAAAATATGTCAGATGACAAAATTTGAGTCAAATCTCTAATTTTTTTTCATTAAATTCTCTTTTTTTGGATTTTTGTTATTTTAATTTTATCTTAGAAAAGTCGCCTATATAGTCTCTAATGTTTACAAAATAAAGCTGTATTTAAGTACTTCAAAACTAAGTGGCTTATTTATGCTCACAAGAGCTCAGAGCTACTTCTGACATATTAATGTAAAGGTGATTAGATTTCAATTTTTGTGGTTTTGTGATTTTAGTTTGTGATTTCAGTTTTTGTGATACTGTTTCATAAGTCTTTTGATGAAGTTTTCTACGTAAGAAATGAATCCGTAATATATTTTATTGTTTCGAATATATAATTTTATATTATCTTTTTTTAAATTACTATTGACAACGGATAAATAAAATACATCTCATTTCGTTGTTCTGATTGATCGTTATTCCATGTTTCAAAACTCCGTATTTCTTCAGATATCTATCACAAGCAAATTATAAAAAATATTCTTTGGAACGTTTTCAGAGCCCTATTCTTAATTTTTTCAATCAAAAGAGTTGTTTCAAAATAAAATAATATTATTTCTCTTTTCACCCTTGGGGATTTGTCATTATTATTCTGGCCAGGGTCACTACGTAATTTGGAAGACACTTCCTGAACACTTGGATTTACGGGCAAATTAGGCATTATGTTATTTGGCTGGTTTGATCGAGCAGCTTCGGATAAGCTTACTGTTGATGAACTGAACGATAAATCAGCTGGAGAGTAAAAGCGATTAGCAGACAACTGATGTTGAAATCCAGCGGGCTGAATATTTTCCAGTCTTCGCTGCATTTCTACTTGATGATGAACTTCCGAAAAACTAGCAGCAGACACAAAAGTTAATGTTGGTCGACTGGAGCTAAGGTCTTTTTGAGAATCCAAAGGTTGTTTTAGAGGCTGAGGGACTGGCTCTTGCGGAAGGATATCAGGTAAGCTCACGGTTGAAGAATGAAGAACATTTAATTGAACAGGTTCATTAAATTGTCCTTGCAGACCTAACACCTGTTGCTGCAATAAAGCATTAGGTACTTGGTATGATGGCATCGCTGTGTGTTGCACATTGGTTACTTCAGGAAGACTTACAGTAGACTTGTGATAATCATATTCTTGATTCAATTGATCAGTTGGCTCTTTCTGCGAAGCATTTAAACTCAGCTCTTGTTTGAGCGCGATTAACTGCTGGGCTTCAACTGATTCATTTGGGTAGTTCTGCGGAGGGTTTGTCATATCAGGCTTATTAAATGTCCGGGCATGATGAGGACCTTCTTCAGTTTTCCGGCTAAGTGACTGGCCATACCCTTCCTGATGAACATTATTTCCTTGAATTTGTGGTTGGACAACATTACTGAAGGGAACATTGGCATTAGCACGGCTAATTGTATCTTGGGAAAAAAACCTTCAGGAACCCGAGGTGCAAACATAAAGTTTATTTCATAGTTTTTTTTGCTTGTTTTCGTTGTTTAAAAGCCTAAGGGTATAGGGAAAAACTTTCAGCACCCTCTCCAGTGGGGAACCTTCAAGACACTAGGCCCTAGCAGTCGACTCCAGCGAGGCCCTCATATCCAATTTCACCGGGGCCCTAACATCCAATCCCACCAGGCCCCTAGCAACCAATGTCTTCGGCCCCTTAGCAACCAATTCTGACGGGGACCTAATTGGCAATTCCAACGAGGGCCTAGCATCCAAATCAACCAGGACCCTAGCAACCAATTCAAACCGGCCCCTATCATCCTATTTCACTGGGGCCCTGGGGCCCTGGCAACCAATTCAAGCGGGGGGGGGCGCTACTGAAGTGGGGAACACCCGCTTGTAACAGAGTGACTTAATTTCTCGTGACATGTTACAAGGCAGGGCCCACCAGTCAAGTAGGGAACTCCAGGTTGTAACCGGCAATGGCAAATTCTTGCGTGACTTGTTCGAGGTCAGGGCCCGATAGTCAAATGGGGAACCTTTGGTTGTAACTGAAGACGGCAAACACGTGGATGCTCCGCAATACTTAAAGAAATTTTTCTTCAGGATTTCATTTATCTTTCCAGGCATTTTTTTCTTCAGGGCATTTTCTTTCTTTGAGATTTTATTTTCTTCAAGATTTGTTCCCGCCTTATAAACCAGACCAGCCTCTCTTCAGTCTTTGCATCAGTGGTGAAAAGTCGACCGCACGACAATTTACTCTCAGCAGCTAGCAAACTTGAGAACGGGAGGCACTTGGTAGAGACCATATTTCCACTGAAATTGAGTTGCGTTGCTTATGCACAGTTCTTATTGTACGTGCCGATAATGTCAACCATCACCTTGCCGTGGGGTTTGAAAGCATAGACAGTGCTTCTGAACTATATCTAGAGCAACCTTTGAGCAATGAGCAAATCCTAACAGCTCCTGCTTCTTCAAAAGTGACTCAGATAGATAGGAAGCGCGTCAAAGCTGCTGTGCAATATTTTTTCGCAAAATGTCATGTGAACAATAAGTTCTTCCGAAGCCTTAGCTGCTTCAGTCTTCCCCAGCCGGATTGCCAGCCGATGTGTTTGAGACAAACATAGATAAAGTTGAGGGAGAATGGTTATTATTATAATTTGACCCTGGGTCACAACCCACGAACAGTATGTGAATCGATAGCTGTTGGCAAAAGATCCTAGAATTGGACACCAGGTGGTGAAGTGAAATTTCAGGCGAGTAGTTAGAGAAGCTCCTTCGCTCTGCCATGGAAGTGTAGATGTGGAGCGAGGATTTTTTCATTCAGGTCTGTTAGTGACTAACATACAAGCCCGTGCAAAGGAGTGGACCCTAAACGCTAAAGCTTTTGTTCCTAATGCTAGGTGCAATTATGACAACAAACTGGAGCGTGTGCCGATCACAAAGAAGCTGCTGTGTTTGATCAAATCAGCTAAAGCTATGGAGTAGCTTTGGGTGAATTTGAAATAGAAAAGCTTGAAACTAAAAAGCACTGGCAGTCCAGGACTGAGTCCAGAGGAAGCAGAGATTAGTGGATCGAGAGTCAGACATTTTACAAAAAAGAAGAGATGACTAAACAGAAGGATGAAATCGGTGTTACTCTTCTAAAAGAAGCAGGAGAAGGTCTGAAGGCAAGAAGTTGGCCCTCCTAATCAATCAAAAGTCTTAGGTTCGCGGTTTCTTTGAGCACTATCATCTCTGGAAATGTTACTTTCGCATATTCACAACCACAAGTAATTTTGATTTTTTTTTTCTGCATTCCAAAGGAATAACAACTGTCATGTTGACATCCTACTGTCATGACGCCACACGCATACATTTCTATTAAGATCCCTATTAATGCTTGTTTCATAGTTCAAATATTTATCTTTGTCAGCATTCAATGCTATGATGACTTTATCATGAGCCAGCACTTTCTTGGAATATTTCTTCTTCACCTTTTAAAATAAGATATGAGAGCTTATCCTTCCAATGTACAAATTATACTGATCAAAAAGTACAATAAATTAACAATTGTCGATGAAAAGCCACAGATAGCAATGGAGGCAGCCGTATACCAAATTCTGAAATTGGCAGAAATTGGAGTGGAATTGGTGGAATCGGAACTGTAGAATCGGGGCAACAGTGATGGAACTGAAACTGACGGAACCAGAATTGGCGGAACTGGGGCTTGGACTGGAGCTTAAGGCACTTGGAGCAGAATTGGTGGAGCTGGAACCATAGAACTGGAGGTACAAAAGCGGTCGAACTGAAACTGATGGAACCAGAATCGGTGGAACCGGGACTGGGATTATAATCGGGGTAGGAGCCAGCGGAATCAGAACTGGAATCGCTCTAAGCAGGGGGCAAAAGCGGGGAAAGTGGAATTGAACATCACTTTATCAAAAATAGTCTTAAGAATGATGAGGGATGCAATAGTGTACCAGAGAGCCAGTCATAGTGGCACAGTGGCGTCTATTGACATAGTATATCAGAGAGGAACACGTTGTCCATCGACAACGATTTTTCGATCAGGAAGCCGGTGAGGTAATCCATGCTGGCGTCGCCGCCCTTCTGGAAGAACACCCAGACGCCGAACAGCAGGCCGGCGCTGATGTAGCCGGCGGACAGCAACAGGCTCTCGCGCACGCCGATCTCGCGATTGTCGCGATGCAGCACGCCAAGGTCGAAGGCCAGCAGGGAGATGACGACAGCGATGAAGACCAGCCACAACCAGGTGGCCGTACCGAGGAAGTCGGCGAAGAGGAACGGTTCGAGGGCAGTCATGAGCCCCTCCTACAGTCAGATTGAACAGACTGTGATTCCGACATCGCGGTGTTAACCGCCAGAGGGGCCCGGCATCACGGGCGCCAATATATTCAGCCCGTGAACGCCGCTCAACGGGACGAGCTTTGCAAATTATTTCCTGCCAGCGGCATCCGCCTCACGCGCGGGAGACGCCCGCCAGAGCGCCCGCCAGCAGCACTCAGAACAGCCTGTACTGCCCGTCCAGCAGGCGCTCGAAGTCGCCACCGACATGTCGGTCATTCTTGACGCGCCGCTGATTGCGCCGCGGGTCTCGCGGCTCGTCTATGACTGCAATCGCCGGCCCGCCGATCCTTGGGCAATGCCCGATGGATCCGACTTCGGACCCGTCCCGGGCAATCGGGCGCTTTCCAAGGACGAGCAGAAGGCGCGTGTGAAGCGCATCTATGAGCCGTTCTGCAAGACCGTCTCGCATTGCCTGAATCCCCGGATGGTTCGGTTCCGCAGGCCGATTCTGATAACGATCAACGCGTTCGCACCGATCGTGCGGGGCATCTGGCGCCAGACAACGATGGGTATTGAATTCATTATCATGTCTTATAGGTAACTTATCTTTCATAAGTCTCCAATGGTACAATGGTCGGCTACCCACTTGTCATGAGGGGTTTCATTCCTCGTCGGGAAGAACTTTAAATATATTGAATTTTAAAGCAATATCTTTCAGATTTAAAATTTAAAAAAGAAACTCATTTTGGTTACCACCTAGCTAAAATACTGAAAATTATATGAAAGAACCATAGGGTTCGGTTCCTTTGGGCTTCAGTTCGTTCTTTACAATAAAACCTTAGTAAAATATTTAAGTTACAATTGGCTAGAGCTCTTTCTTTATTATAACTTGCTACTATAACTTGACTTTCTACTTGAATTCTTAGCAGGGTGGCTGCAGTATGTCCAGATTGACTCAAAGCGTTCATTAAACTTTCCTATTACCTGTGGAGCTCCACAGGGCTATGTTCTTGGACCACTATTATTCTTAATTTTGCAAATTATTTAAGTCAAACCATGTCTAATATCAAAAAGAATTTCAGTAAATTATTCCATGATCCACAAGAAGTGACAGTACCAATGTTTATTGACGACACGTCGCTGGTTTGTCTTGCAAGAACTGAGAAGGGATTACTTCAATTTAGTAAACAATCGTTAGACAGAGTTTCAACTTGGATGCGCGTAAATAAACTACAAGTTCACCCGGCTAAGAGTAGTTTTATTATATTCTTGAGAATAGCTAAATATTATCCATGGATTTCTCGATTAAAATACAGTTATGGCGAGATTGAAAGGAAGTCTTGTGTCAAGTGTTTTGGTATTACACTTGATGAAACTTTGTCGTTTGGGAAACATGTTGGGAACATGTCAGCGATTTTATCCCAGTAATCGTTGAGGAACGTTTTACTATTGAAAGGTTGGATGAGAGATTCAAGAGATGATGTAGGTGAAATAAAGTCAAATAGCGGATTCTTTGCTTCAATTAACGTCTTGAGGCGCTTGTTGGTGTTGCTACACATATCTGTCCCATTTTTTTTAGCTTGCCGTTTCATTTCTAAGCCTAGAACAAAACCATTATGTATTATTTAAAACTAGTTTTAATAAAAACAG
>JAAAKM020073195.1:205035063-205060588 GCA_010016025.2 Alatinidae sp. Z8VKAUB7J3
GGAGGCAGTGATTGGAGACATGGCTTTAAGCTAGTTTTAATAAAAACAGACCAATGAATAGTTTTTATCTTCTTCTTTTTTTTGGCAGACCCTGCCTTTCTGTGACAATGGAGGAGGGCTGAGTGCAGCCAAGATTTAGTTCAGTTTTACAGCAAGTCAGGACTTACTTCATCATTTCACTGAATTGTAACTTAAGCCACCACCTCCAAACCCACTACTCTTTTCGAGGAATTTTAACTTGTCCTTTTGGAAACAGGGATGTAGTGTTGCATAAGTATAGAGCCATGTGCTTTATATATGTATTTTTTTTCTAATCACTAATATGGAAAGATGGTTGTAGAAACTTGGAAGGCAGCTCACTCCATTGTAAACTGAAAGGCTGGAGTACTTTTTAAAGTCATAAGTGAATGAAGAGCAACCAGCCTCCTTCCTGTCTCTGTTTTTGTTATCCAGCCCCCTCCCGCCACCAGACACATCCAATCAAGATTTTAAGGTAGAAATTTCGTTCACATCACTCTAAAGGGTCATCAAATTTTCCTTTGGCATGACTTGACCCCAACAGCCCCTGAGACAAGGGCTTTAAATTGTACCAATTACAAATCCTTTACCTGCTTTGCATTTGTAAGTAACCCTTCCAGTATCAGTATTGAATAATTGTGTTATACCACCAGGTTTTCTAGTTACAGTAACTGTCATAGAAAATCTGAAAAGAATGAAGTATTAATTATTTTAGAAATTAATTATGCTGCAGGATCAGCTTCTGGTGCGGCTGCATCTGCTGCAAGAATCTTGTCAATTTCATGTATAGCAAGTTTATCCCTACCCAAAAGATCAAACTTTTGGAGAATTGTTTCAAACTTTGTCTCTTCTTGAACTTGTTCGTTGACAAACCATTCAAGAAATGCATATGTAGAATGATCTTTTTCTTTTTGTGTAATTTCTACCATCTTGTGTATTGCTTTTGTTACTGCTTGTTCATTTTTCAAAGCAGTTTTGATTATTCCTTCCAGAGATTTGTATGAGCTTGCAGGAGCTTTTGTTGCAGGAATAGTTGCAATTGCACCCATGTCATTTAGATAGTGTACAATTTTCAGCATGTGAGTTCTTTCTTCATCTGATTGAGCATAGAAATATGCTGCACCGCCCTGATATCCTGTTACTTCACACCAAGATGCCATTGCCAAGTAACTGTTTGAAGCTAGTGCCTCAAGTGCCACTTGATCTTGTAATGCTTTTTTCATTTTAGTAGAAATTTTCATGTATTCAAGGTAATTTGTCTAGATTAAAAAAACTTGCTGAACTTCTAGGTTCAAATCTACATAGATTCAGTCACTTTTTTAGAGTCAGTAATGGACGCAAATTATATCAGCCCTTCTCGTTTATGCTCACGAAGTTTTATTAATTCAGGAAAATCATAAAAAAATTGAATTTTTTGTGAGGATACTTCATTACTTGTCTGCTTCACATATTTTATTGAATTAAAGAATATTATAATATAAGCTGTTTAAGCAGGACGGCCTACTCGCCATTAGACTTAAATCTTGCCGCGAAACTAAATTATATTCCTGCCTTGACTTATGCGTACCCAATCTTAGGTTTTTACGATCTTGCATTTTTTTTTTCTAGTGAAAATCTACATATCCACAGAATAGAGTATCTAATGTAAAGTTTTATGTTCGGACTATAATTTAGTGGTTTCAATAGGCTATTTGTTATTCCTGTGCTTTTACTCGTATTATTTTTTATGTAATGCTTTTATTTGAGTGCTAAATTTGTCAGGCATCTTTTATGTATATAACTGTGTGTCACCGTTTTCCAAGATGATAATACCAATGTTTTGGAAAATACCCTGTTCTGACTACCCATTTGAGAAAAGTTTAAGGCCGCGTGTTTAGCTTAGTTTGAAGATATCCATCTATTGGGAATATTCTCTCTGAGGGGGGCTGTTCCGTCAAGGCTATTTTTCAATTTCTCAAACAGAGGTTCAGCTGATATATTCAGCTTACGCTGTTTTCCATTTACACTTTGTCAGATAAGATTTAGTTGCAAAACCAAAAGGTTTTTATAATCTATTATAATCAGTGCGGGTATTTGGTTGAAAACTTTGTTCCTTTTGGATCTTCTGGGTAAGTCCCTACAGAAATACGCTGAACATTCAGAAAAAATGGCTCTTCGTCTTCTCCTCACTGGCATCAATTGTGGGAAGAGAGTATTTGTCCCTCCCTTGACTTTGCAATTTTTTTCTTTATCTTCCTTGACAATTTAACTTTTTTTGCGTATTCATTTAAAAAAGGGGAAAACTGAATTACATTTTATTGCAGTCACTGGACCGTCAAGGGTGTTACTCGCCATAACACCATCTATTCTGTGGTACTTTCTTCTAGATCCTTAAAAATTTATGAAAAAAAAAATTAAAGTCAAAGCTTCGCTTTCATCCTATCCATGTTGCTCTGTAGCTATCCACCAAAAGCCAATTAAAGTAATTATACAGTCGAATACAGCCAATCAATGGTGAAATAATGGATTCATCTCTTGTGAATTACGAATGTTTTCGCAAATTTGTAAAAATTGTTGCGAATTATATTAAAATGCATTGGAATCGTGTAATGGTTTACTTTCTTTTTTCTACACTTACATTTTTTTTTCATCAGATACGTAGCCTACTAGGCAAGCTTTATCCACCGTTATACGAGTCTTTCCAAAGGCTTTCAGTGACAGGTTTTCTTCTTTGCTTTTTTTTATCTAGTTTATTTATGCTCAGATTTCTGCAAGGATAAAGGAATGATATAAGTTAGCTGCCAAACTTTCAAGGCACTTAGGGCACAAGGCACTATTTTAAAAGGAAAGCAATGCCATCTACACTTGGTAAGTTATGAAAATTGACCTGTTAGAAGTGCCAGAATTCAGAAAGGTTTTGAGACTGTGCAATTGGCGACTTTATTGAACAGCCTAGAAAAGTGAGTAGTGAGTAATGAGTGAAAAGGAGTGTGCAGTAGCAGTAGAAAAATGAATGACAATAATGTGAACCAGTAGTTTTATACTAAACCGAGCTTTTAAGAGGCCATTCATGTTTTTTGGTTCTTAACCTGCTATGTCAATTTGATATTATAAAACATGATGATTTGCATGAGCCTGTAAATCGATATACTGGAGAAGCGGTTCTTCAGGATAATCCTGGTGTTAAATGGGGATGCATTCTATCTCCATTACTATTTGTTATCATAATGGACTACGTTCTACGGCAGTCATCAGGTTCTGGAGTAAGGATAGTCCTACAAGAAGAAGCAAAACAAAGACTTCAGTTGATACTTGACACCATAACTGATAAGGCAAAGAAAGCAGTCACGGCCTTTGAATGCCTGGGGACCAACTTCTAAGAACTGTATAAGAGTGGCACCCATAGGGGAGGTGTAGATGAGGTGGACCAAAACATACCTTGAGACGGCAGTACGACCAAGACCTTAAGACAACAGTGCTGTCAATTCGACAGTTATTTTAAGTCGTCACTGCCGCGACTCCGCTCTGATACGTCTGGCGAGGCTTTTAGACGTCCTATGTGCAATAACTAGCCCTATAGGAACTAAGGTTTAAGGTAATGTAACCGAAATTGTAAAGGATTCATCAGACTTTGAAAAAAATTAGGAGAGACCTAATTTGTGAAAGACTTATTTAATCCAATCAGCTTTTAGTATTGAGATTATCTATGGCGACTAGACATACTCGGAAGATGGGCTTTTTGAAAATGGTTAACTCAGGCAAAATACTCATGATACATATCTGTTTGGCTCTTTACTGATAAATCAGAAAGAAAACCCAACTGGAGAAACATTTGTAAAACTTTTTTCTTACAGGGTAAAGCGACGTTTCTAATTGGCTGACTGAAAATGTACTGCTACCACAGCCCTTCTAGGTGCTACCAAATGCCTTAATTCTTTAGCAAATAGTTTAAAATTGAGCCCCTCAGAGTACCATGGATATCAAATAAAAATTTCTTGCTTCATTAGCGAATATTCCAGCCATTGAACTTGCTGAAAAGAGGGAATTAATTCGAGAAGAATTTAAAGATAGGTTACCTTTTCCATTATTTCAAGACTGTATTAAACGGTCAATCGAAAATAGAATTACTTTAGCAAACTCTACAATATTAAATGTAAATAAGTTTCAACGACTATTTTGGGAAAAGGCAAAGGTAAATGATTGGATGAGTGTGTCTGCTCCAACTTCTGCCGGAAAATCTTTTATCATAATTCGTTGGTTGTCAGAATTTTTTCAAAACAACCCAGGTGCGACAATCGTTTATATCGTTCCAACTCGTGCTTTAATTCAGCAAGTTCAACATGATATCGAGGAAATCACTAGGTCATTGGGTTCTGAAAATATATCCATTACAACTTTACCAATGCGTTCCTCATTTTCTGAAGGTAAAACAAATATCTTTATCTTTACGCCTGAACGGTTTCATATTTTATTGGGAGAAAAGGGGGCAAGCTTATCGTTTGATTTAATTGTTGTTGACGAAGCTCAAAAAATTGGAGATGACCATCGAGGGGTTCTTTTGCAACAGGCTATAGAATATGTAGTTTCCAAAAAACAGGATATAAAATTTTTGTTTGCTAGTCCGATGACTGAAAACCCTGATTTGCTTTTAAGAGACGCGCCACTGAATATTGTCAAAGACAAACTTATTGGTGAAGATATAATGGTGAACCAAAATCTTATTTGGGTGTCTCAAGTAAAAGGACAACCAGATAATTGGATTGTTGAACTTATATTTGATTTAACTCCGAATAAAATTGGAAAAATTGAACTAAGTAACCGTCCAACAAATATAAGTAAAAGATTACAACCATTTTTAAGATAGAGGGCAGTGAGAGCGCGGTGTTTATTTTTCCCGATTAAAACATAACGTATATGATATAAAAATTATTTGCAAGTGAGAAATAACATCGAATCGAAAAAAAAGAACACCACTGGAATCGCCATGGCGGAAAAACTTCTACACACGACTTACCGGAGACTTCTTTTTTTTCAGTGAGGGCTTGGCACCAAAAAAAAAAAAAAAAAAAAATTGGAGGTATAACAATTTAGTTATAACCAATAAGGTAATTAGTCATAAAATGGATCAAAAAATAACATGGTTTTCAAATGATAGTAGGACGGGCACCCCTATTGATTATATTTTTGTTAATTGATGACTGATAGGATCGTTAAAGAACACTAGGACATATACGAGGGCTGTTATTGATGGTAAAAGAAAACATTCTAGTAGAAGTGTCTAGATTGCGGAAGGCATTAATACATTGATGTTACAAATATGAAGGTGGTTTAAATCGAAAAATATAGGAAGAGTAACTACCTTCTGGTAGTCATGACCTTGATGGACTCCAGAATAAGAATTCGAGAGGAGAACCCTTTATGCCAGGTAGAAGAGCGATGGGATTTCTAAAAAAAATTCCTCAGTGATAGATATTAAGAAAGTAAAACCAAGTTAAAAAGAGAAAGAATTAAAAATAGAATGCTACTTGCTCATTTTACGACTAAAAAGTTCAAGGTTTAAGTCATAGTAGTATGGGAATTTCGCCATCTTCAATGATATTCCAGTGGCCAAACTAGCAGTGAAGAAAAAAAAATTAGGGCCGACGCTATTTTTAGGGGTTTCAGGCTATTTTTCGAAATAGAATGTTACAGTTGTATAGCAGATGAGTATGTTGTCGTTGAAAACTTTCATTGCTTTTTGGGGGAGATTCCCTAGCCCATTAGGGCACTTGGTCCTGTACTTAGAAGACACAAAAGTAAACTCAGTCAAGATATTTGTACTGTTTTTATGTGGCTCGCTAATGCCAGTCTCATTTTAGTTGATTTATGATCAGAAAAATTATCTTATTTTTTAGAGTTTGTCAAAAGCTGTCCATGGAAGGTTGTTTTATTTTTGGTTTGAACTCTAGCTAACATCCAGTGACCCCGGGCGCCAAAATCCCCATTATCAGGAACCTTAAAAGAAACTAATGAAATAGAATTCGCTCAGACTAAAAGAAATGATAGAACATTTAAATCTATTCCAAAAAAAAACGCTTAATGAATTTAAATCAGAACGATATATTTCTAATGGTCTTCAAGCGAGAGCCTTATACTGTGCGTAGTTATCCACTCAAAAACTACCGATTAAACAATGCTCCGATTATAACACCAAGATGCGATTTCTACAATAGATAGTCACTGGTATTTTGTCAATAGATTTTCCGATTTCTGTATGCCACCCTCTTTCCGTCTAGTCCTTACCACTCTGTCCACTGCTGCACGCAGATACTAGCTATTGTAATTTCATTATCTGCGAAATCTCCTTCAGCTCTTTTATTTACTAGATTGTTTTTAATAAGGCTTAGTAGGTATGGAATTTCTAACCAAAACATTGGACTTATGCTTTAGAGATTGGAAGAGTTGCATCCTTAAATTAAAATTAAAAATTTATATATACATGGTAGGTTTCGAAAGAAGACTACTGAGATTTAAAAAATTTTGCGTTAAAAATGTTGTGCCGTTTAGACAAGTTTTCCTAATACATCATCTTATAAGTTGTTTTCACGTTTTGAAACAGCAGGAAGTCGAATAAAGGACCTTAAAGTTATTGCACAGAAGCTGTAAAAGTACAAAATAGAAATATCACGACCGTATCGAATTTTGTATAGCCGTTTATGTTTGCATAATATATGGAAAATAAGTACAATAAATTGTGGATAATGCAAAAAATTGTCTTCAAAGACTTTCGGGTTTAGCTTAGTTTTCTAGCCTTGGACAAATTAAATAGAAAATAACAAAATATTACATGTCTTTTAAGTACTGAAACAGATCTACCGGTTTTAATTTAGGAGGTGCATAAACATTTAACCGACCCCCTTTTTATATTTTGTAGCCAGGATTCAAAATTCATTGTTGCAAGAAGTTATAGTTAACTGGGTATGATTTTCGATGGTTTTGATTTTGGGCTGTTTTTCATCGCTGCGTAGTTTTCTTAACGACCTTTAGAAAGAAATTTAGTTGCTTGTATTTCTTATTGGATTGTTTAGTTTACTAAATTTGACATACATAATGAAGTACAATTTGTAATTCAGAGTTGTATAACATACAGTATAGAAATCCAAGTACCCCTCCTGAATATGCCTTGAAGACATGAGATAAGGGTAACCCATCCTCCTTTTCTTATGATGTGAAATCAACCCTAAAGGCAAAAAGGGAGATATAATCCTTTATATGTTACTTCTGACTAAGTTTCGTTGAACGCCGACAAACTCTTCTGGTTACAGCCTTGCTGGCATAATTTTTCGGACCCTCTTTACCTCCTCCACAAACTTAAAATCGGTTACGAATAGTCAAAAGGCGTAACCAGCATATTGATATTAATTTGTCTGGTAAATTTAAGTTTCTTGTTTATCTACATTGTGGTGGCAGGTCTAATTTTATGTCTTGTAAAGTTTACTGTTAGCTTTGAATGTTTGAATTGTTGCTAGTCTTCTTTTTGAATTGACGGTATAAATTGCCGAATGTAAAAATCCACTAAGCCGAGTGACTTCTAATTCTGGTATTATCTATAGTCGACTCATCATGCCATATGCGCAGTATCTTTCTTAAACTCTCCCTTAAAGATATCTTTAATTTTGTCACAGAATTCGTGGGGTATGTTACCCTTGGTGTCTCAGTGGAATTGTTGATTAAAACTTCAACTGTTTACTAAATATTATCCTGTATGAAATATATACAGATTAGAAACCCCGAGGACATGACATAATTTAAGATGTGTGGTTAATATAAATCACAGAAGTTAGTATTTCTATTATTACAAATTTTCTGCCACAATGTTGCAAAGCTATTTTGGACTTCGTATAAGAAAATATGCTTTCATTATTTTGCTTGTAAGACTTAAAAGTCCCTATGCAGGACAATTCCAGTCCCTCAGCATAAAAAGACGAAACAAGAAAACCACTTTTGCATGGAAACACTGAAGTTCCTCCTTGTTTTTCTTCTTTTTTTGCTTCGTCGGTAGTGGGGAGCTAGAGAGTGGATGTATGTCTAAAAAATATTTTGTCTCAGGCGAGACTTGAACGTAGCTTACCATGGCCAGAATGAAGAAGTCTAAAAAAAAACTCCTGTAAAGAACTGCTTTGTTTTTTATATAGTTTTTCCTGTTTCCAATCGCTTGCTTATCACGAGCTATAAATTTATTTATAAATTTAATGCTGAAGATGACCAATCTGTATTGCCCTTTGGTCCACAAAAAATCGCATCAAGAGCGCCCAAAAAATTTATAATGGGAAGGAAGCCTACAAAAGGATTTTTACGGGGAGGGGTTGAAGGTTTTAAATAATGTATTTATAACCAAAAAGTATAATTTTTTCTGAATTTTAAATATTTTGCCTTACATAGGGAGGGGGTGGCTAAGTCACTTTCAGACTGTTCCTAATAGGGAAGTATTTTCTTGCTTTATGAAAACATTGGGAACTAATTTTGAATTAAGACATCCATAATAGGTCATGAAATCTTAATAGGGAGTTCAAGCACACTGGAAAGATGGTTCGCCATAATTTAAAACCAGTTGCTTGTCATACAAAAACTTAATATTGACCTTTTTTCTTTTCGAATAGAAAAAAAGCCTTGCTGGATGTTTATCGATCCTGTTATTACTGTCATTTAAATCTTGACTTAATTTAAATCTTTATTTAAATCTTGGCTTGTCCTCGCATTCTATTACAGTTGCCATTCTGATTTCAAATATTCCATCATTATAGTGTAAACTGGACCGTTTTTCCATCACCGGTTTTACAGTCTTAAAACTACTTGCACATTGTCACTTGGGGTCTGGACACATGTAGCTTTTTTCGGGCACCACTTTCAGCAGCTTTATGGGCAAAATTATAGCAGCATAAAAACAATGCCATTTTTGCGAGACTTTCAAAACTCAACATCATGGACACCATTAGTCAACTGTAGTTCATCAACAGTTACATGATTGATCTTTACTTAATATTTAGTTCTTTTATTATTATTATTATTAAGATCTTTTATTATTAAAATATCTAATACCAGTTTATTGATGCCAACTTATATTGGAGTAAGGGGGTTAAAAGAAAAAAAAAAAAAAAAAAAAAAAAAAACGAGGACATCCTCTTGAAAAACTCAAGTTATTAAGAATTGAACAGTTGGGAAATTTTCCGGTAATTTCATCAATTCTATGCATCTAGCGACAATAACAAAACGATAATAATAAAAAGCAATAAAACAATAATAACAAAAATTGCATTAAGTATCTAAAATTTTGAAATAAAATAAATTACGTAAATTATATAAAAATTGGATTTCTGGACTAAATTGACCCATTAAAACAAATGTAAAAAAACAGAGGCAAAAAAGGATGCAATAAAATATGGATAAATATTAACTATGAGTATTATTAATAATCAGCTAATTTTTATACTAATTAACTGATTATTATAAATGATTTTAATTAAATGGCTCCAAGCAAGACCCAGCTCACAAAAGTCAATAAAAAGTAACGATTTGTGAATGATATGTGTTGTTTCTTGATTTCAAAGTCAAACTTGTACTACAGAAATGGCAAATTAGCCTGACAAGAAATTTAGTTGATAGGCTTGTATCAACACTATTTTGTTCCCCACTATAGCCTACTAATTCCAGGTGTTTGTATCTTTCGCCAAATTTGTATTACAGGGAAACTCCTCTTCTAACTTTTCCTTTGTTCTACGTTCAAAATTTATACTCTGATTACAAGAGCCTCTGAAAAAAGAATGCGAAAAAGGATAAGGATTGAAACTATCTAACAAATATAGTTTCCCTCTGAGTTTCATTGCCCAATCCTTCTTTCCTTTATTCATTTCTTCAGAGGCTCTGGTGACAAGGTTAGAGATTCTACAACCCCTCAACATGCCCTGTCATCACCCTGGCCGTCGAATTACACAATGTAATTAAATAGCATGGGAATTTATAACGGGAAAAGTAGCGCAGGAATAACACACCATAGGAATTAACTTTTCTTCAAAGTTCGGTATTACTCTTATTCTGTTATTTTTTAAAATAACCGAAAAATGCTGAAATAAAACAAGCCTCGATTAATCGGGGGTTTGCCGTCGATCAATTATCTGTGGCGCGCCACCACCGAATTACGATTGGGCATGACTTCGGGGACCCCTATGCACCAAGTTAATACGGGCCAGGTTTTTTTTTCCTTTAATCATAGAGGTATAAATGCTTCCTTGATTTCGGTTCAAACAAGGTACGATATGCCCACCTTTGTGAAAAAAAATTGATGGTAGCAAAAAGGAATTCGTTGGAACAGGCATGGACCCAATTCGTGCCTGTGATCCTGTAGAATTTCTTGCAATTTTTAGGCTAGAAAAAGTTGAAAATGCCTACTTTTTCTAAAAGGAAAGTGTATGCGTCAGATGTGGTTAGAGACATTCTTTTGACTTTTCGGCCATTTTGACTGAAAAATTCACCTCAATATTCTGATCCGGTGCCATGGAGGACAGTAGTCAGGGAGGAAAAACAGCCATTAAGAGATTAGTTCCCTTCTGATTGTTTTCGGTCCTTAAAAAGGATCATATAGCTTCCTTTCAAATCAAATTAGCCCTCTCACACATTCATTCAATAACCTGTTCTATACGACGTTGTCGGGGAAAAGTAAACGTGGAAAACTTCCATGATTTTTTCATGCTAATGACTTTTGAGGGTTAAATTTAAAATTAATCATATTGTACAGACGGTTTTCATATTAAATCGGGCGCGCCGGAAGAAAAAGTGAAAGAGGTCCACGGTTCCATGTGGCGATTGCAATGCCTGGACACATGTTCTTATGGATTTTGGGACGAATATGCTGTTCCCCTATGTGATTTGGATTACGATACTATGAAGGCTTCAAATTACCCTTCCTGCCGTCAATGCCGAGGAATCGCGCGGCCGCACATCCTCATGTTTGGAGATGGAGAATATGTTGGTCACCCGGAACAAGAGGAAAACTTTGGTTTGTTTGTCCGTGAGATTCCAGATTTGGCGATTTTGGTGGGAAGCTCTGGAGCCGTTCCAACAAACGATTACATCGCGTTAGGCCTGCAAGATAGAGGAACTAAGGTTATCAATATCAACCCCGACCCTTCCACCAACCGAATTGTCGAAACCTCTTATTTTTTGGAGCTAAAAAGCGAAGAAGCTTTTGTTAAGTTAGACGCTGCATTGGATTAAAATGGTTGACAGATATTATGAGGTTTGAATTTATCTTATTATCTAATCCTAAAATTTGGTATCCTTTTAAAATTCAAACTCGGTAGACTAGTGGGTTTATTTCAAATGTCCTTATCTCGGGGGAGGTCTTGATGCGATTAGCCGTTCTTGTTTCAATTATCTCAATTTTTATTGCCACTCAAGCAAACGCTCAATGCGCTAAAGAAGACGTGTGCAAAATGATTAAAAAAATGAGCCCATTTTCTGTTTTGGACAAATGTCCTAGCGCCGGGCCGCTCATCGTCGAATGTAAAAAAATCGCAAACTTACCTTTAGAAAGATTGCCCGATCCAGAATTTGTCGATAATGGGGACGGCACTGTTACCGATAAAATTTGGATTTTAGGCATGCGAACCTAACTTAACCATTAATTCGGAAAGTGGATATTCCACCCATGGCCATATCCAGAGACGGGGGTTATAAGCCCCCTCCCCCTCCCCCGAAATTTTCCTTCGACTCGTAAAAATATAACAAAAATGCATGTAAACTAATTTTTGATGTATTTAAAAAAAAAATTGGTACCCCTTCCCTGAGCCAAAATCCAGGCTACGGCCTTGATCCCGCCTGTCTGGAGAAGACAAGTTTGACATTTCAAAAGACCTTATGCAACGTTTTTTGTTTTGTATCTCGAAATTAACTTGGATACGGCTTATTTCCTTAACGACAAGGAAAACAAATTTTTGATGAGAGATTGTATTATCTGGTCAAACTCTCCAATTCGTAAATGTTTCGAGACACAAGTTTATTTACAAGAAGTGTAAAACACAAAGTGGAAAATGCGAAAAGTTGCTAAAGCTCAATTCAAATCTCTTAAGGGATTCGTGTTTTAGGAATTAACTGTATTTAAACATTTAACTGTTTCGCTAATCAAAATGTTTTGATTTGTTAATTACAAATTTATTTGTTAAGTTAATCAAAAAAGAAAAGTACAGAGCTTGTCTAGCAATGCTGTACCTTATAGGTAATTACAATTTATAATGTAAGCAAAAAGGAACAACCAAGACTCACAGTTTGAAATAATCAACGCAGTTAGTTTAAGTGCTTTTGGGCTCTACTAGCTAAACATGAGGCATGCATTTAACAATCAGCTCTGTAAATTGCAACCTCAATAGCAGTGACAGACTTATATCAAAGAGGGTTTTTTTTCTAAGAAAACGAGGGATAGTGATCCACTTTAGAGGAATTGATTTCTTATGATTTACTTTTATATTGGATTCTTATATCTTATTCAAGCTTTAAACTTGTTTTGACATGAATAAAAATTTCCAGAATCGCCACAAGGTACGTACACCAGATTTTAGCCTGTAAAGGTCATGCATTTAGGAGTGAAGAAAAAAAATCACAAAATGGGCAGTTATATGGAAATAGTAGATATTGAAGAAGAGATCGCAAAAATTTTATGCTGTTTGAGGGAGCCAAAAGCTTGAACTTCTTCTTCGTATGTACCTGATTAATGATTATTGAACCAATTGAAATTCTTTGACAAAACTGCCAAAGAAGCAAGTAAGCAATTATTGCCAAAATTAAAATCCCCAAAGACATATTTTGAACTGATAACGAGTGTAAAATGGGGTCAGCCTTGAGTACAAGGTCAAAATCAAACTATCCTCTTACTAAAATATGTAAAATGAGAAATAAAAGTTGCAGGATACCCTCAATTCGTTTTGAGACAAATGTGAGCGCTAGATCTCAGGATTTGGGACTGACTGACCCTTCTCCCAGCTTGTTACGATCATCATTTTCAAACTGTTCCTGGTAACGAACTGTTAGTAAGGAACGACTCGGCACAATAGTAATCAAAACTCTACTTGATATCAATAGATGTATCAAAACTTAGCTTATTATGCTGATTTCAAATATACAAGATTCATCAAGTTAATAAATATACCTACCAAAAGTTACGAGCCTCAGAAAATTTGCCTGATTTTTGAAATAATGGTAAATACCCTCTAAAAGTCAAGTAATCTTAATGAAAATCACTCAATCAGATTCAGCTTACCAGAGAACCCACTGTTCGAGTTGCAAGCTATCTAAGCATTCTTTGAGATTGTTCGTTGACCATCATAAAATTTGTTGGCAGTTCATGCGCAATATGATTCCAGAAACCACACTAAATGAAAAGGCAAAAGTTTTTGGAAACATGCTGAACCATAATAACTTCTTTTTCAGAACCTTTGAATGTTCAGTGTATTTTTATTGGTGCTACTGTGTATTTACGACTTTTAAATAAAAATGACAGTAGCTTAATTTCCCAAGATTATCTGCACTTCCGTGTTCACACTGGGTCTCTTTTTATCTTGGCCACTCTGTACCAATAGTGCATTTGCTAATACCAATGTAAGTTTTTACTAATGTATATACTGGGACAAGAATCTTTTGCTTACTTAGAGTATAATTTTTCCGGTCATAGACGAATTGTCCAACTTTCATGAGAAACAGAAATGAAACTGGTTTTCTCCCGCAAGACTTTATTTCATTTAAACAAAGAAACAATTTTTATTTTATTTAAAACATTGATATTAAAAAGATAGACATATAAAACCCGCGTACACGGCTAGTAAAATAAATAAACCCTCTCAATTAAAATCCCTGCACTTTCTCTTAAGATCCTAAATGGAAATATATTAATTTAGCAAACAAGATTGGTAAACTTACGATGTCTCTTTTCCAGGCTTTTCAGAGATCGGTCAAGAGCATTCTTTGCTTTCTCTGGCTGATTCGATTTCATGAAAAACAAAAAGGCGCTCATCCACACAGTTTTATCAGTTTTGAACTTTTTCATCATCGTGCTATACATCTCTTCGGCTTGCTGAAAACAAAACATATTTAGTAAGCTAATAATGAATTTTTTAATAATAAGAGACGGGGGAGGGGAATCAAATTTTGGTTACTATGGACTGTGGTTCGCTCTTTACTAGGTTGCAGCAAAACCATGATGAGATCCAAAGTGGAAACACCGGATCCAATGTTAAGCAGGACTTTATTTCTTTTTGGGGAGAGGGGGGTATGTTAATCTCAAATAAAAAGGTAGATCGTTTTCGATACACTTTTGTTACTATTTCTAAAAAACAGAATTTTGACAAAAATAGATAGGCTACAATAAAATAATTGTTTTTTTTTTATTCCGACTCCAAATAAATAAAGCTCATTAAGTTCACTGTTCCCCATTAATAAATACGAGCCAGAGAAAATTGTCCTGATTTTCAATAAAGTGGGAAAACACGTCAAATGGTCAAGCGAGCTCGAACACTATCAAATTCGGTCTAAAATTAAAATCTTATGACATATGTTCTAAACTCCACTCGACATAGTAATACAATTTTTGTTGTTTGGTAGTTTTACATATATTCTAGGGCTATATATGGACCATTAGGACGGGAAGGGGTGAATTATCACAAACATTGCTTTCAATAAAAAAAGAACATAAAATTAGCAATCAATAATTGCCTCCCTTTTTTTGTTCTAATGACAGATAAATTACAAAAAACATATTTTAAATTTTGGTAAAGGTACACCAGGAAAGATCCAGAAAGGCAAGCAAATCATGCAAAATTATTGGAAATCATACCAATTAGGGGGAGACCCAATGGCAGAGGCCTCCTTTCCTGCGTAAATTCATTTAACGGATACATAAAAGAAAGGTAAAGCAATTTCTTGTTGTTTCTACATTTCACTGTAATTTAACAGTTCGTCTCCTTAGTAGTCATGGACCTAGTAACTTGAACCTAGTGATTGTTTCACCGGGCGGCAAGCCTGTTCCTATATCTTAGCTTTCTATTTAATCTCATGAGAGTATCACTTTAGTACTCCATGTAATTTGTGGAGATTTTCCGTTCCCTATGGCATTCAATGCAATGTTGCAGAAAGTGACCTTTTTGTCTTGTGTGTCCAAGGATATTGATAATTGCTTACTATTCTTAGGGCCTTAGTTCAGGGCTGTGGGGACCACGTTACATCAAAAGGCACATGCTTTTGCATTTTGACTATTCCTGGGCAAAATATTTATCTCAAAATTTGGTGTAATATGATCGGGGAACGGGGAGCACAACAGGCGTTGGAAATTTTAAGGATTTCAGGCCTAATTTATACCTCAGTTCTTACATAAATTATGAGACTCCTGTTTTAATGCTTACTTTTTTTTACTAATACATATCTTCAAAGAGCACACCAAATACAGAACTTGGAGCCATTTTCTTTCGGGCTTTATGGATTAGGTCCCCATAGAGGCAAAATTTCATCCCTTACAGATATTTTGAGCGAAGGAGATTTCTAAAAATTTAATATGATGCCACAGGGACTACGGAGTTCCCGGGAAAAAAGCATGGAGAGGACTAGTAATTAGGCTAATTTTAACCCTAACCATATAACGTTGGATTCTATGTTAAGTGGCTGAGAAGGTTGACTTTTCTTTTATTACAAATATGATTAAAGATCTAGGAGTGTAACTTGACGATGTCCCATAATCCGGTTAAAAAGAAAGAAAAAAGAATCATAGACACATAGAAACAAATAAAAATTCTTATCAGCAATATAGATCTTATTTGCTAAGACAATAAAGCACTTAAATTCATCATCCTGTTTTTCGATCTTAAGTCATGGTTTGGAAAACTATGTGAAGCTGTCCTGTGCAGTATTAGATGTTTGACAACATATTCCCCTCTGAAATGATTCATAAGCGGCGTTGCCTATATATCATTATGATTTATAATTAAAGAGCATTATTTCAAAATGGCAATATATTTTTTGGGTTACAAACCTGTTAGTGGAAAAGGGATAACCTGCCATGAAATTCACTATTCTTTGTAATAGTTAGTTTATCAAATGTTATTTTATCAAATAGCCTATAGCCTTTGAAACTTTCCAATATTTACAAGTATTCATAGAAAAAGAGTTTCTATATAAAGAGAAAAAAGATTATCTCGTAATAAAATTAAGGTCTTGTTAATGTTTGCCCAGCGTAAGAGTGTTTTTATTTGAAGATTTTATTTTTTAATCTGATACAACATTCTACAAAGATATTCAGCATTATACGAAGAAATTCTCTCCTGATATTGCTTTATACTTGCTTACTTTAACCGAAGCAACAGCTGCTTTCCTTATCTACGAAGTAAATTTAATACATGGGCAAAATTTGGGAACCTAAGGCAGCGCTTCTTTCGAAAAGAGTTTAATAGTATTTATTAATAAAGGGAGAAAGGGGTATTCCATTCATCTTCATACGGAGAAAGTCTTTGAAAGCTTTTATGGTGAGATTTTCCTTAGAATTCCTGCTCAGCTTCTGTCTTTTCCTAAAGAAGAAAGCATGACGATCCCAAATGCAAGGAAAGTTATCGCAGAATTGAGAGAGAACTTTCACGCCTGAACAGACGCGATTCTGATACTAGCGACAAAAAAAATTGTAGTATTTTTAGTTGTAGCTGCTTGCACCTGGCCGCTATTCAGTAACGCGTTTGCTTCATGAAAATCAGCTTGTTCGGCGCGGTACCAATCTGCACCATATCGCGTTTTCAATTCCGATGCCGCTCGGTGCCAAACCTCGGCGGCTTCGGGCCACTTTTCAAGTTCATTCAAGGCCATTGCCCAGTTGTATAGCAGCGAACAAATCTTCGTGCGGTTCGCTGTCGTGCTCTGGCCCGCTCGGTCGAAAGTTTGACGAAACACCGTTTCGGCCGCTTTGGCTTGGCCTTGTGCTCGCAACGTTCGAGCCAATCCGTTCGAACAAGAAATGGTTTCGGCGTGATCATCACCAAGGGCGGTCCGGCAAAAGTCCACCAAAAAATGATGCAATTCCATCGCCACCGCAAAATCACGTTGATCTCGATGAGTGTCCGCGATGTCGTTTAGCTGGCTGACAGCGCGCAGGCAACGCGACGAGGTCGGATCCAATCCGGCAGCGTGCAGCCGGATTGAATCAAGTAGCAGGGAGGCAGCTTCGTCAAAGCGATCCAATTCCTGCAGCACCGTGGCGCGCAGGATCTGGGCATCGATGGTTCCACGGTAGTAGTCGCCTCGCAATCTTTGAAGCGTTTCGTGAGAAGCTGCCAGCTGATCGATTGCACGATCATACTGGTGCATTTTCTCAAGTGCATAGCCGCTCATGTATCGCAGCCACGCCCGTTCGATCTCCCAACTGCTGGATTTGTCGCTCGTGTTCTCAAGAAGTCGCTGACAACAACGCGACAGCAGTTTCCAATCTTGCAAACCTCGGATGGCGCGCGCCCACTGACGAATCAGGGCAAACTCGCCCAGTTCTGGCGGTTCTCCAGCGAATTTTCTATGCGATTCAAGTTTTTATGTTGTTGTTTTCTACCTTGATTTGAAAACAATTAGGACCTACTGTTTCTGATTCTATTTTTGTTTGCTTTTAATAGAATACCCTTGGATACTCAAAATGCAAGAAGGACAACCATCCCTTTAAACCCTGCTTTTTATCTCAAAATTCAACCTTTGTACAACAATACTTTGAGAAAAAATCTCAATTAGTGTATTTGCTTTAAGCAGAGTGAAGTTAGAGTGAAGTTTCGAGAGTGAAGTTAGGTTGATCCTAATGAAATGTACCAAAATATGATGAAAATATAATACTTCAGTTTATCCAATCCTATAATTCGGGCTCTATATTTTCAGATTATGGGGGTGTAGGGGTAAAGTAACTTCATCTAACCTTACCCCTCCCCCCTAATATGCAAACATGTTGCCAAAATTATGCAAGTCCAATGCATTCTGTCACCCGTTATTTGTCTTGGTGGCTATGAAACCGGTTTTCATAGATTGCACATTTTACAAACGTGTGTTCTGAATAATACAGGAGTACTGTGAAACCTAATAATCTGGAACAAACGGTAATATCCATAATTGTAAGGGACTCCTCCCTTTTCTGGCCTCACACCGCGTACTTCATATACACATTAACCTGTACAGTGTACTAAAGTAAAACAGTTCAAATTATGGATGAAACCTTTTAATTGACATTGAACAAATATAAAAATTTCAACTGGATATTTCGAACCATATACAGTGTTCATCATCAGCAGTAAAACTGCTGATATTACTGTGAAACTGTAAAACTGTGTTTTACTGCTGATGATGAACACTGTATATGTGTTCGAAATTGTTTGTAAATTCCGAGTCTTTTAGTTACCAACTTGGTATAAAAAATTTAATTCGAGCGCTTTTGAGTACAACAAAGTCACCTAGCTGGTGTATTCTGAATGTTTTAGCTACGGACTGGGTATAAAAAACTTAATAAAAGTAGTTTTGAGTACAATAATTTCAGCTAAATGGTAAATTCCAAATTTTTTAGATACTGAGTCTTTTAGTTAACGACTGGATATAAAAAATTCTAATAAAAGCACTATTGAGTACAACAAACTCAGCTAGTTGGTAGAATTTAGCTAGTTGATAACTTACGTGTGTCTTACTTTCTGGCTGAGTACCAAAAATTTAATAAAAGAACTCTTGCGTACAACTCAGCTAGTTGGTAAATTCTGAGTGTTTTTGTTACCGACTGGGTATCAAAAAATTTAACAACACTTTTGGGTACAACAAACTACCAGTGAGTAGATTCCGAGTGTTTTAATTGCTGACTAATTAACAAACATTTAATGAAAGCACTTTAAAGTGCACCGATTTCAGCTAGTTGATAAATTGCGAGTGTTTTAGTTACTGACTGGGCACTAAAAAAAATTAATGAAAGTACTTTTGAGTTCAACAAACTCAACTAGTGGATAAATTCCTGCTGTTTCAGTTACTGATTGTGTATTAAACTTTAATAAGCACTTTTGACTAGAACCAACTCAGCTGGCTGGTAATTTTCTAGTGTTTTAGTTGCTGACTGAGTATCCAAAATTTATTAAAAGCACTTTTGAGTACAATAAACTCAGCTAGTTGATAAATTCCGTGTGTTTTAGTTGCAGGCTGAATGCCAAAACTTCAACAAAACTACTTTTGAGTAAAACATGTTTTCATAATGGACCTAGCAACAAGGTAAAAATATATAAATCAAGATCGATTTTTCCTTGTGATTGATCGAAAACATCGAAAGATACAGACAAAAGAAATATCGTTGTTTACAATTTTAAGATTAAATTTTTGTATGTGACTTTATGAAAAAATTTAGAGATTCAAGACAGTAGAAAGCTGAAGAAAAAATTGAACTTATTGTTAGGTACGTATGCAAGTTTTTTTTTTTATGTTGGGGAGGGGGGTAATAAAAACTAATTTGTTTGATGATTTGAATAAAAAGTTACTAGAATACAGAAAGTGGTACGATTTTTCTTTAGGGGGGAGAACCTGCTCTCCTCGTTGCTTCTATTTATTTTTAGTCTGAGTCAGCAATTACTAGACTAACCTCATCACCCTTGTCCTTTTTTTCATATGGTAGCTGAAAGCTTGACTCTTTTCTTGTGCAGAAGTAGCTGCTCTTCTCTGCAAATGCATGTAGCACTTTCTTTGGTCCGCTTCATACGTATTCTGTTTTCAGAATTCCGCGAAAAGTTTCTATTTTAATTCTGTTCCGCCTGTTTGCTTCATTTTCACTGTACTAAAATATCTTTCGACGGCAATGTTGGTCAAAGGAAGAGAAAGCACAAGTAGTACTGCCGATCTTAAATTTGCGAATAGTTCCGTTCCGTCGGCGTTTTTCTTCGAAAAAGTCAAACGCGAATATTTTTTTTTATATTGTTTACTATTTAATAACAATTTATTGACAAAAATTTAACTCAAACCCGACCCCTCCAAATGCTACAGTATGATATGGCGGAGGGATAACAAAAAAAAACACAACTTAACATAAACCTCAGAAGGGCATTACTATATTACGAAAATTGAATGAACGACTCGCTAATATGGAGCATCAGCTTGAAAAAGAAAGAGAAACTTTCTACTTAAAATGTAACAGAGTAGCCGGTTAAGTTATATGCTAATGCGTTTTAAAATTTGCTTTTAGAGGAATGTTTGTTCTGATCGTGTATTTTGTAAAGTTGTCATGCTGTTCTAATAAATTTATTCTGAAGCAGTTATAATTGTATCTCTATAGAATTTTAAGGTTAGATTACTAAGGACTCACTGGCTATTCTACCCAAAATAGTTTTTTTGCTACTATTTTTGGAACTCAAATTATTTTATTAGTGGATAACAATTAAATCAACCCAATTGGTAAAATAATTAACGGAAAAATATTTATTTCAACTGAATTTGAGACAATTTCAGTTACGGCAACGCATAACGTATGAGATCATATACTTATCCAGTTATGCGCTATAATTATTATTATTGCTATGGGTGGTCTAAACTGAGTTGTATTCGAGGCCACAAAGGCCCATTGCCTCCATAGCTACTAAATGGGGGAGCCTCAGAAAAGGCTTATTCGTGGTTCTGCCAAAGAGTGCTTTGAATGTGAAAATAATCATTTACTCGGGTAGATTAAACAACTTTTATTTCTGACTCTTTAAAGTATCCTAAAGAGACAATGCATCTTTTAAAAAGAAAAATGCACTGATTGTATCCAGGTTGCCAAAAAGGTGTATTTGTCGTATCTCAGGTACAGCAATTGGTGTAAATTAACAGTTTAGGGAACTTACAGTTAGTTATTACACATAATTAACATTATCACAGTTAATTAACAGTCAAAAGTTAGGGAACAGCTTAGATTTTTTCCAGTTTATTTTTAAAAAGAAAGACAAATTCAGTTGCTGGACCTTTTCTTCCTCTTTGCGTAGACTGTCTTAAAACTTCTTGTCTTCTTTTTTTCTCTCTCTCTACTTATCGAATTGTATTTAACATTTGAAAAAGAGAGTTATTGATAAAGTAGGGAGAGCTTTATTTGTAGTTTTCTTTTACAGTCTCAATTGTTCGTTTTTATTTTTACGTGTGCTTGATTTTTATTTACATCTGTTTTCCTTTTTAGTTTTGTTTCTTTTTGAGGATTATTTTTTTAATTTTCTCACTTCTTGCTTGTATTAGTATGTATTTTCTATGGTTTTGCAATTTAACCTTATTTTCATGTTGCTTTTGATTCCCTTACTATGTTTGACGGTGAGAGGTATTAACTGCATGCTTTCGCAGGACTGAAACAATATACTCAAGTGTTACTAACCGTGCATTCGTAGAGTCAAAGAATTGGTTAGTCAACTTACCCGGGTAGCTGCCCTCATCCTTCCAGTTATGAGGATTGATCTAGACTTGTGCTTCCCGAAGTTATTTGGACTACCTCCCCCTGCTCAAAAAAATTATCAGCCCCCCATGAAACTAATTCATTTATCTTTTAATAACTAATAAACAGAGAAATGTATGCATTAATGTTTCCACCTTTTTCATTAAATAACTTTAAAAAAAAGATGTGCATTAGAAGCATTGATTTTTTGAAATTATGAAACTACTGATACTGCTAACAACTCACCGCAGCACCAAACCGCCTGAGGCCAACACAGTAGCGCACGCTCCTCTCCCATCCCAATCTTTTTAAAGCCTCCCTTTTTACACCCTCCCACGAAGTTCCCACCATCGCTTAGTTTTTAGATATTTTGTATTTTCCGGATACAAACAGGATGCCTCTGTTTGTATCCTGTATACTGAAAGTCAAGGCGCGGTTATGGATCGGGATATAAGTTTATTTGGTAGCTAGCAACTGAGGCTGTGGGACGGCTGGGATAAAAGGGGAATAACCATGCATATAATGCATATACTCTGTTTTAAGGACAGGAGAAGAAATACCCCCTTCTTCCCCGCTACACAAAATTTGATGGCCCTTTACCATTAAAAAAAGAATTTCTGAATGTTCTCACCAGACCTCTCTGCAGTGAGGCAAAACAGGATAAACTTATCAAAAACTATAATTTTGAAAATACTCTCTTACATGGAGAAAAGATATCCTTTCCATTTTACCCCTGTTTTTTATTCATTTGCACGCATTAAATAACCTAATATAGATTTTTGTCAGCAAACACAGCTTTATCCGAAAACGAATATATTCTTGAAAAAAAAAAAACCTGATGTTCGGCTCGAATCCTTGAACTTGAGTTATAGGGGTATAATGCCATGACCTGGGCTAGGCCAGCCGAGTTTGATGTTTGGTTTCAATCTTTGCTGCATAAATATACGCCAGTAAACTCGTTTCCGTTAACGGATATCCATACAACATTCTCAATCTATACGTAATGTGTAGTAGAATTTGATTCATTTCATTTTATTTGTAAGTAGAAAGTCAGTGTTGTCATTGAAATATTTACTTATTTTGACACCTTTTTTCAATCAATTTTTTTTTTCAAAGTTACCTTGTTGGTTTAGCAGAATCTTGGTTAACTGTATGTATCCTTGCAAAAATATGGAAATACGGGAATTTTCCCTTGCCGGATCGCGGCGCGGCGCCGATGCCATGGCTGACTGATAGGTTGCTGCGCAACATCCTGACCGATGTGACCGGCAACACCCACCGGGCCGAGATCTGCATCGACAAGCTTTACTCGCCCGCAGGAACGAAGGGGCGGCTGGGCCTCGTGGAGTTCCGGGCCATCGAGATGCCGCCCCACGCCCATATGGCCGCCGCGCAGGCGCTTGTGCTGCGCGCGCTGATCGCGTGGTTCTGGAAACAGCCGTATCAGGCGCCGCTCAAACGCTGGGGGACCGAGCTGCATGACCGGTTCCTGCTGCCCCACTACCTTGAGCAGGATTTCGCCGCCGTCCTGTCGGATCTGCCGGCGCGTCTGGGGCTGCGCTTCGATCCGGGCTGGTTCCAGGCCCAGCGCGAATTCCGCTTTCCGGTGGCCGGGCGCGTCGATGCCGGCGCCGGAGAGATCGAGCGCGTCCATCGCCGCCAGATATTCATCGCAGGCGCGATGCCGGAGCACGTCCTTGCAGCGCGCGGCCAGCCGGTTCCAGCGGTCATGCTCTTCGGCCGTGTAGAAGCTGTGATCAAACGCGACCGTGCGATCGTCGGCCACCGGCAGGTGCGCGAAGCGGGTCTTGCTGTCAGTAGGGCTAACTGGCGGGCTGCCGTTGGGGGCACTGTCGGCAGGGCCATCGTGAAGTCTGGCAACGCTTTGGGGTGCGGTGTCTGCAACGCGATCCAGGGTGTGGTCGAGGGCCATGGCGAATCTCCAAACCGTGCGGTGTGTTTCGATGCGGAAAGTGTAATTCGCCAGCGCGAACGGCGCGTGCCAGATATTTACGGTTTCAGATGAATTTGGTATGTTCGTCATCAAAGACGGCTCTTTGTCAAGTTTAGATGTTCAAAAACCTTAAAGTTCAATTGAAAGAGTTGGTGTACCTATAACTGCAAGTAAGGCACCTCTCAGGTTAATAGTAATCGAAACAACACAAAAATGAATTTTGATAATAACATGAAGCTTTTCATCCCGATTCTAAATACATAAAATTCATTAAGATTATACACCAAAAGCTACGAGCCTGAGAAGAATTTGTAGGATTTTTAAAAAAGAGGGAAAACCACCCTCAATAGGGTAAGCGCTCATTCCTACAAAGGCAAGTGTTCTTGATGAAAATCATACCACTTAATCTTGGAAAATCTGATGCATGGCAAAAGAGATTTGTAGCCAAATTAGGTCAAATAAATACGTGACCGCTGTGGAATGTCAGAGATATGGAATGAAGAAAAAGGCCCGATGGATGAGAGCGTGTCAGTATGGACGGCAGTACAGCAAACCCCAAACAACCCAGAATGGCTAGCCTAAAAGGACCAATCTATACCTTTGAGGTTTTACTCTCGAGCTAAAGAGCGCTGGGGGAAGAGGCTTCATCTTAAATTTGGGTTGAAAACAGAGAATTTGAAGAATTTGCATCTTGGTGGCCAGCCCATACTTTTGCTTAATATGTGGAAGTGTTAATAAGAATCTCTTTCATTTTGTATGCGCGTGCGAAGAGCTGTCAGCGTTGCGAAATGAGTGCTTCGGAAGAGTTTCTGGGAGTGAGCGTTAATTAATTGAGCGAATGCCCGAGAGGATTACGTATGATACTAAACGTGTGTACAAATTCACTCATATATGAGATCAACACAGGGAATTATGTTTAAAGAGATAGTTTGTTAAGGAACTCACGGGGCCCAGGCGCGCTGGTCCGGCACAAAGAGGGTGAGACTGGCGCCCAGGGACAGGGTTCCGGGGCGCTCCACCCAGGCAGTGATTCCCCGGCGATTCTGTGCCGCAGGTTTGAAGCGGGCGCCAAAGCCCGCATGGTCCTTTTCGATCTCCCGGCCCGGCAGCACGCAGGGGCGGTTTTCCATGTCCACGGTCAGGGTTGCCCCGTCCGGCCCCTGCAGACGCGAGGACGGCGGCACAAAAGTGAAATCCGGGATCCCGCGCAGCACCTCGGTCGCGCCCAGATATGCAGGGTCGATCCGGTCCATTTCCATATCCGCTGCGATCAGCGCCAGTTCTTCCTCCGACAGAATGGTCAGCTGGCGCACGTTGCGGATTTCGGTGCCCTCCGGGTAAAGATTGCGGACCCGGACGCAGGAGGCGCGGTTTTCGCCCTCGTGGCGCTCGCCAGAAATTCCGCCGAACCCCAGCACCAGCGTGTCCGAGGGAACCGCCTGCAGCCCCGCACCTGCCGGGACGCTGCCCAGCCAAGTGATTTCGCCGCTGAACCCGCTGTCGCGCAATACCGGCATTCCGGTTCTCCTCAAATGAATTTTGCCTGTGCAGCGGACCTTACAGGCTTTTCCCGCAGCTGCCACCCGGTAACGGAACAGCGGGCGACTCTCCCGGGCCCGGATGGGACGTAGCGCTTTGGGTTCAATGCAGGCGCAGAGCGTCTGTGGATCGGATCGCATTGACGATCCGATCCGGGCGGGGGCCGCCCCCGCCAGCACAGCAACCCCCCGCCCCCCCCGCCACCCCTCCAAAACAACCTTCCCGCAAACCGCCGCCTGTCTTCGCACATGGTCGTGAAGTCCGGGGTCTTGGCCAGGATCACCGTGGGCTGGATTAAGTAGCCGACGATGTCGTCGCACTCGCCGCCGATGATGATCTCGGCGTCGGAGCTCTCCTTGGCCTTGTCGATGTAGCCCTTGATGTCCGCGAACGCGTTCTTGTCGATCACCGCGTTGACGAAGTTGCGGAAATCGAGGGGGCTGCCCATCGAGATCGAGCCCAGGTCGCGCTCGAGCCCGGCGCGCACCTCCGGCCACAGGGACTCGGGCACGTAGGCGCGGCTGGCGGCCGAGCACTTCTGGCCCTGGTACTCGAAGGCGCCGCGGGTCAGGGCGGTGATCAGGGACGGAGCGTCG
>JAAAKM020073195.1:205060598-205093837 GCA_010016025.2 Alatinidae sp. Z8VKAUB7J3
TTGTAGGTGTGCACGTTCTCGCCCACGGTCTTCCACATGTTCTGGAAGACGCCGGTCGAGCCGGTGAAGTGCACGCCGGCCAGGTCGGGGTGCTTCATGCAGGTGTCGCCGATCTCCGAGGAGCGCCCGGAGATCATGTTGACGACGCCGCCGGGCAGGCCGGCCTCGCGCAGCACCTTCAGGATCGTCCACGCCGAGAGCATCTGCGTGGCGGCGGGCTTCCACACCGCGACGTTGCCCATCAGCGCGGGCGCCGTCGGCAGGTTGCCGGCGATGGACGCGAAGTTGAACGGCGTGACCGCGAAGATGAAGCCCTCGAGGCCGCGCATTTCCAGGCGGTTCCAAACGCCGGTCGGCGAGTGCAGCGGCTGGTCCTGGTAGAGCTGCTGCGCGTAGTAGCAGTTGAAGCGCCAGAAATCGATCAGCTCGCAGGCGACGTCGATCTCGGCCTGGTAGGCGTTCTTCGACTGGCAGAGCATGGTCTGTGACATTTTATTTACTTATTAATTTTCTAAATTAAGTTATGCATAATTGATAGCATGTTTTCATATCGAATTTTGATTTAAAGTAATTCTGTGATTCTAAACGGTCTTTATTTTATTCGTGTTGTCAATGACGAACGAATGTTTTGAATATATCTACCGCTGGACCTTGGCCACATGATAATATTCCTAGCGAATCGATGATTCATTTTTCCTTTGGCCTTTAGCCACCTGGCCTGGTCAAGAGTTTGTTTTTTTCTGTCTAGGATTTATTTCGATATAAATGAACGCATAAAAATTCGATGAAAAGGAAAATTTTAGTTAATAAGTTATGTCTATTCCAATTCTTGAATTTCCATAAAAATGAACGCATAAAATTTGATGAAAATGAAATTTTTAGTTGATTGGTCGCATCTCTTCTATATGTGTGATTTACATAAAAGCGAATGAGCAAAAAAAAAATTTCACTCTATTGTTTCATTTGGGAACATAGTATCCTAACCGGGAAACATTGTCAGTAATATAACACTAATTTCTTAGCTTTTAGATATTTGTTTTCTTAATCTACTCTAATAATGTAAAAAAAAATTCGCTGAATGTAAATGATAGAGATATGCCGTATTTGTCATCTTCTTCAGCTCGCTTAGCTCGCTATGCTAGGCACCTGAGGCCTTTGGCCCTCTCATGACGTAATCATACTGCCCTTGCAATTTGAGTTTTACAGATTTTTTATAGTGATTTTGTGTGTGTGTGTGTGGGAGGGGGTTTGTTGTTTTTCGTGTAGTCTTTATATCATCATGGTACCAAGATTATTTTGAATAATTCTGACGTTTTTAGCTAAATTACTTTTTTATTTAATACACAATTAAATAGAATTTGGAGCCAATCAAAATAAACCTGCTCCCAAAAGAAATGCAAGATTAGCAGCATATAGAGTAAACATCAAACAGTTCCTGGTAACGATCTGTAACTAAAGAGCGACCCTGGTCAATAGTAACCGAAACACTAAAAAACAGAATTTTTATGCCAATAGACACATAAAAAAAATCGGATTTTTATGCTGATTTTAAATATACAAGTTTCGTCAATTTGCCTTGTTTTCGAAAAAAAAGGGGGAAACACCCTTAAAAGTCATATCTTAATGATAATCACACCAAAGGATTCAGCTTATCAGAGACCCCCTACTGTAGAAGTTTCAAGCTCCTATCTGCAAGAATGTAAAATTTTGTATCTTTTGCCAGAAGAAAGATCACGAATGCGGTTTTTTTCCCATGTGCGATCGTATCGACCCAGTGGTTTTAGAATGTCGTGAGAGGGCTCATTCGAATGGAAATTGAAAGTTCTGGTGCCCCTTAAGTGACAAAAATTAGGGTCAACTAAGCCCCCTCCCACTCTCATCTTTTCCCAAGTCACCGGATCAAAAGTTTGAGCCATTTTGTTCGGCATAGTCGAAAAATCTAATAAGTATGTCTTTGAGGACGACTTAATCCCCCACAGTCCCCGAGGGAAGGGCTGCAAGTTATGAACTTTGCCCATGTTTACATATAGTATTGGTTATTGGGAAGTATACAGACGTTTTTCAGGGGGGATTTTTTCTGGTGGTGGGGGCTCGGGGGATGGTTGTTACGTGGGAGTCTATATAAAAATTAGCAAGATTTCTTAATATATTGAAGCCAGAGTGCATAAATGGCGCCCCCAGATCATGAGATGATAAAGCATTTTTAACACCAGTTCTCATTGGTGATCTGTACCGCTTTTCAAGAGGTTTAAACACCTCTGGTGCTCTACTCGGACCGACTTTAAAACCTTCGTCTTGTGACTTTATGTTTTTATCCAACACTTTCTTATACTGCAGAAGCATGGTTTGCACTTTATTACCAATATTTTCTTTACTATTGCTCAAACTCATTTTATCACTACCCTTTCTTGGAGTTAAATTATCAGAGCTTTGGGCTTTTCTTTGTCGCGCCTCTTGCTTAGGAGAAAAGAATTTCATGACACCAGTGCTCCCACCAAAATACCGCTCAGCTTCACTATGATTAGGTAAAAGGCCATCAGTAGAAAAACTTCGATCAATTCCTTGGGATGTAAACTCTTGGAAGTCACTTGTATCGTGGAGGGGTTGGACTGAGGGAACAGCAAGAGCGGACGATAAGCGTGGCGCTGAAATCACTTCACGCCGAGATCCAAAGATTGGTTCACTTGCACGTCCATCCAACGGAAATTCGTTTGACTAAAAAAAATTTAAGCACTTTCAGAATAACTGCCAAAAAAAATTATTGAGTAGAACAAAAAGGCTGCAATTCTCCAGATAGATTCTTTTTTTTATGTATCGGTAAACCTGCGTAGAATTCTTGAAATATTTTCCTTTAAATGGAATAATTAATAAACTTGTTTTTTGTAATTAAACTACTAAAGTGAAACTCCTTTGATGCTTACACCAGCTTTGCCTATCACTCAGACTACCTGTCTTGGCGTTGCCTCCAATTGGCCAATGGCTTAATGGCAACTTGATTTTAATTCAAAAAGCAACAGACTTGGTAGTGACAAGCTGTGTTCTGTTTTCCAGTCTTTGATTTGTCTGCTTCAATGTTTTCATCAACGCTGTAGCTTTTCTTGGTCCCAAACCACAAACAAACTGAACAATGTAGGATGTATGTGGGAAGTTTATAGCTCGATTTATATCAACACCGACCTCATTACTTCTATTGATGAACTCATAGTACAAGACTAGAAGGTAAATTTTTAAAAAGAACCATAAAAAAAATAAGAGCCAAGAGCTCATATGGCACTTGAGTGACGAGGTCAGAACCTAAAATTAGACTCGGTACTAGAGTTATCGATTTTACTGTTAAAAGCACCGAACTCGCCAAAGCACTGGAAATCCCCCCAACTCTCCCAAAGAGAGCGATCTGGTCCGGTTATGTCAATCACGTATCTAGGACTTGTGCTTATTCTTTCCTTTATACATAAATTTGTGCTGAAACTGATATGATTTACACTAATCTGGAGTTTTCAATAAAAAATAGTGTAAGTCATCAGGTTTGTATGACTTTACTCACAACTTATTATGAAAGATAACTAAAATAAACTTAGATGCTTAATTAGCTCTTTAAGAGTTGGTTAGATGGTTAATCTTTTTTTGGTGGCACTACTATGCTCAGATGTCCGCAATCTTCGGATGATCTGTAGACACTGCTAGGATATGGAAAAAAAATCTAAGGTGGAATGCATAAGCTTCCAACTCACAAAATTAAGACAAATAATACGAACTTAAAACGAAGTTAATACGAACTAAATACAAGCTTTAAGAGTTGGTTAGATGGTTAATCTCTTTTTGGTGGCACTACTATGCTCAGATGTCCGCAATCTTCGGATGATCTGTAGACGTACTTGGCTTTCATGATGGAATCCCTCGTGTTATTACAGTTTCTATCGTACCTTTCTTCTGACACCGTTCAAATCGATAACTTTCTATTACAGCGTAGTCTAAAGATTGATTCTGCTTTCTTGATATTCAACTCAATAAAATTAGCATTAAATCAAGAATGGGTACTTGGCTTTTGTGTATCAATACCCTTCTATTGTTATCTTTTTATCTATAACATTCCTATTATACCTTTTTATCAGTACCTTGTTGATTGATACCTTTTTATCAATGCGTAATCAAACTATGGATTCTGCTGTTTGAATATTAAACGTAATAAAATTCGTCCTTATCATCAGTGGGTAATTATGAATCCTCTGTCTATACCTTTTCACAGATACCGTGAACATCAATACCTTTCTATTGCTGTGTAAGTGAAGTATGAATTCTGCCCCCCCCCTAATACTCAATTTAATAAAATCAGCCTTACACCAGGAATACGTACTTGGATTCTGTGTATCGATACCTTCGTTTATTACCATTCTATTAATGGCATTCCTATTACAACTTTCTACTGATACCGTATACATTTATACGACAGCTTTCTATTACTGTATAACCTAACCATGTATTCTACCTACCTAATACTTAACTTACAGAATTAGTCGTCATCATCAGAAGGTGCCTGTCTTTCATTATCAATACCCTTTTCTATTGATAGCTTTTAACCGATACCCCGAACACCAATGCCTTTTTGTTCCTTTGAGGAAAAGTATAGATTCTGCTTCACTAATACTCAACTCAACAAAAACAGCCCCACATCAAGACTAGGTACTTGGCCTCCGTGTATTGATACCCTTAATTTGAGACTTGTCATCAACAGAGAGCTAAATTTCTACTTAATGTAAATGGGAAATTTTTCAGAGTCCAGAATAAAAAGGGAAATACAGGTGCTCTTCCACTGTATATAACTGTTCTTGGGACTAAACTATTTCTTTCTACTGACAAGATTAAAAACAGACATTTAAAAACTTATTAGATGGGGATCATAACAAGGAAAACATTATCTTGCTAGCGAATTGGGGAGTCCCAACATCTATAAATGGAAAATGCTTTTATCTGAAAATGCACTTAAAAAGAAAATCAAAATGGGGGAGGGCGTGGAAGTGTGGGGAAGTTATAATTTTCTAAGTGGAGTGAGTAAGCACTTCCAGGAATGGTTTAAAGAAAAAGAGAGTTGGTTTCCCTGTCAGGTCTTTTCGGTGTCCAGGACTTATCCTACTTTTGTAGCCGGTGGAGGTCGCTAATTTCTTATCGTCAATCCATATGTCGGGAAAGCTTGTTCGATCTCAGCCAAACTAGATTCGAGACTTGCACTATTGTCCTTGCTACGTATTTTTTTGGGGTGGGGGTGAGCAAAAGGATTTTTTCAGGGTTTTCCAAAATACGCATTAAAAATTTGCTTACATTCACTTTGTTACGTTTTTACGAACCGGAAAAACATTTAAGGAGAAGGGGTGAAACCCCCTAGCCCCCTCCCCTGGATACGGCTTTGTCTGGAAATATACTGATCTATGCTGTAAATGTATATAAATTGCAATAAGCCTTTCCGTTGCGACTCCTTACATTCTTGAGAACCTCATGTATGTGGTTTTACTTATGCCAGTTGCAGACAGTTTAACTCAATAGCAATTAAAGAAAATAGAAAATGTTGAGGCAATGTTTCAGGCCTGGTTTATGGTATTAAGTTCAAAATTTCATCGAGTGTTAAAGTGGCTATTGAAACACATAATTACTGAACCTTTCAACAATGCTGAAAGAATTAATGTATCAAATCTTTGTGTGGATGTTTGTCATGGAAAATAATGATCGTGGGGGGAGGGGGTTCCAAATATCTTTGGATCTAAAAAGGGCACTATAACTTCCAATTTAAAATCAAATGAGACCCATCTGAATTTAATACAACCACCCATTTGTTAAAAACCTTAAATGCCCCCAGAACATGACTTAAAGTCTATGTCCTAGGGCTCTAGGGGGTTGAGCCAATCCTTGAAGCTTTGTTATGTGTTCTTTGGACTATTTTAGAAAAAATTGCAATCTCACAATTTCAATCAAACACATTTGGCGAAAAGATGGGTAGTTTGGAGGGGGGCTAGTTGACCTCCATCATTATTGACTCTTAAAATGGAACTAAAACTTCGAATTTCAGCTAAATGAGCCACATGTAAAATTTATACAACCATTCCTTCCATAAGAGCCTTAAATGCCCCAGGGGCATAACTTACAACCCTCGCCCTCAGGTTCTCGTGGTTTGTATCAGCCTCAAAAGCCTTGTTATATGATCTTTGGACTATTTTGAACAAAAAGGCATGTCTGAAAATATCTGTCGGATGCAACTCGGCGAAACACGACGTGTTTGTGTGTATGGGGGGACATCTGCATGATGCCCCCCAAAGGACACCAAATGAGCCCCTTCTAAAGTTTACTCAACCATCTCTGATGAAAGGGACTGTTCCCTCCTCGACATCCCGCTCTTTACGCTAAAGTTCGACTCTTTCTCTCAACTGCACATTGGGGAGCTTTTCAGCCAGCAGCTCCTCAAGCCGCGCAATCAACACATTGCCACGCGGTTTGGAGATATCTAGCAGTGCGACAGCACCGCTAATCGTCTCCGGCCGTGGTGAGATCGTGCGCGCTACGGGCACTCGCTCATCGGTTGGATCCATGATGGTGGTCATATACACCTCCTTCTTGTGGATAGTTAACGTTAGTCTTCAATCTTACGCGAAACTGAGATAGATCCCATCTCGCCAGAGACCCAGCCGTGAAAGGCACCTGAGAACTTACCAGCTTCAGAGCCGGCCACCACAATGTGAATGTCCTCGGGGCTTTTGAATTTCGGTAGCGGTTTATCTAGGTCCGCCTCGGACATCCCCTGAGCTATTTTGGCGGGGAAGCCAGTGCCACTTACATCATTTGGCAACAGGTCGCGAATGGGCCGGCTGGTAACTTGCTGGATGCGGTTGCGTAAATCCGCCTTGGTGTAGCCATCACGCAGTAGTGTATCGATGTGCTCCGGCACCACCACCAGCAAACAATCTGCGCCATAGTGGGCCTTGGGATTAAACGCAGCTTCCAAACACAAACCCATGGTGCCAGCCAATTGATCCGCACTGCGCGAATCTTGATCAACAATTAAGGTTGGACCGCTGGTCATGGTAAATACCGTGACTACCGAATCCTCTGCGTCAAAGCCCCGCTCTACATGCAAGGGTGTCCAGGGATTACGCTCCTCCCACTCGGCAAAACACATGGTGAACTTCATCGGATTACCCAGCGTCGAGCGTTCCGTGCCTCCAGGTTAGGCCCCACCTAGGTTGCGAATCAGCAGCCGCACCGCTCGACCAATGCTTTTTGAGACACAATTTCAGAAAAAAAACTAAAAGCGATCAGAAAATGACCCAACATTAATCAACACAGCGAAATCAAAAATATAGGTTAATAAATTATCTATTTTTACAATAATTTTAATCTTTATCTGACAGAGCTTCAGAAAGAAAATCCTGTCCTGAAGAAAAAAGGACATTCTTTCAGAAGAAATCCTTAGATATTAGAAAAAACTTAAAAGAAATGAAATAGAACATAAAACAATAACCACTTACTATTTTTGAGACAGAGCTAGAAACATGCTGAATCTTATTAATTAACATTAAATAAAACACCATGAATACAAAAGAGGAACAGAATTGTTAATGCCAGGGCTTATAATCAATTTACGCTCTACATAAGTCTAAGTTTAAGTTATGTCTAAGAAACATGATTTATGGAGTCAAGATATTTTTGCTTTTCTTCTTTTTTTTTATGCTATTCATATGCTAAGAAAAGGATTCCATTTTTTTCAGTTTCTTGAAACATCAAGATGAAAGTTCATTGTTAAGTACAAGCAAATATATAAGAAGAATATTAGTCTCAGCAAGATTTCAAAATAATCAGATACAATAAAGTTTTTGGCCCACTTCCAGGCCCCCTAACCCTTTTTTCTTCAAACAAAAATATATAGCCCTTTCAAGACAGGCAAAGACAACTGGAAGCTCCAAGTCGAGAAAGAAAACTTTTTTTTCATCTTAAATAGGTTATTCCTGGCCTGGGGATTTATGGCTAAGAGTTTAAACTATCATCAGACATTTTTCTTTTGCGAGCTCTTAACTCTATTGAGTTAATATTTTACTCCATATGCGCTCTAGGTGTTTATTTTACATGACAACTGATTACGCTCTAATCGATTTTTAATTCTAAATATTATCGATAATTACATATTATTTCTCACGTTTTCAATTCCATCTCCTCCTATTCATTATGGGTGGCGAAGGTCTTTCTAAAAGGGGAACTATCATCAATGGTGCTATGATTTAAAAAAAAGTTGTTGAAGATAAGATCTAACAAAAGCCTACACATTATTTCGGAAAATGAAGCTTTTAGAAATTCAACAATCAAAATTCAGGGTACACGACAAAGCTACAGTTTAATTTCCTACCAAGGGCTTATCCAGGTTATTAGTTGGGGCGGTCATTTCCGAAATGTGGTTTTACAAAAAAAAAACTTTAAAGAACGCCTCAAAATATGTCTAAGTGGATTTTGTTATGGTTTTACGAATTGGACAAAATAAATACCCCCCTAAAACCCCCTCCCTGGGGGTTTAAAACCCTAATACCCCCTCCCTGGATACGGCCGTGCTTCCAGCTTAAGTTGATGTATCTAAACTTACCATGAAATTCCCCTGGAACCATATTATATGAATTTTTTATAGTTGGAGCGGGGAAGGTGCATTACCCCCCATGTCGAAAAGGTCATATTTGACATTTTCAAACTTGTAATTACCAAAAACTATTCGCTAAGCTGTTCTCAAAGTGAGCAAGCAAATTAGGGTAGTGTGGGTTGAGAATCAAAATGTAATTAAACATACATTGCGCTGCTGATCACTCTGTTGATCATATATTAGTACCTGTTATCTCTGTTTTTATGATGGCTTATTTTAATTTATGTTCGTTTTGAGTTTCACCTATTCTTTAGTAGTAATTTCTGGTCGTTTTGATTTTGAATTATTCAAAGATACCTATCTTTCTGGTGGTAACCCATGAGGTGCTTTAGTTTGGGACTTACACTTTGATTAAGTGTCTTTTCTAAGTTCTTTGTTTTGCTTTATCAGTGCTTGTTATTCAAATTCTGATCACAGAACAGAAATTTTGAAGTTCGCAAACCGTTGAAATTATACCCTAATCTGTTTTTTCTTGTTTTGGAAAAGAATTTAGAAATTAAAGTTAATTCTAAAGAATCGGGTATTGAAGTCAGAAAAGGATAGCAATTGATAAAATTAATAGAATCTATAAACAAGCAATTATAAAAGAAGAAGAAGAAAAATGTAGGGTAAGAAGTTCCGCCAAAAAATTACACAGTTATTTTTTTAGTAGAAGTAAGAAATTTCAAAGGCCCCAGGGAAAATACTACACAACAACAAAACTCAACAAAAGAAAAAATAAGTAAAAGACACGGACAAATAACTCAGATAATTTTCTATCTGTCTTAATAAGTTTTAATTTAACCAAATTACAAGTTTTCGAAGAGGAAATGTTGAAAATATCCAGAGCAATGCACAAGAAGCAAATTTCTTGATAAGGAGACTGAAAATAAAATGGATGGGTAAGGGGCTCTAACGTGGAGATTCGAAGAATAATTTAAACAAGTTTCTTCGAATATTTAGGTGAAAAAGGTAAAAAAAAAAGGTAAAGAGATACGGCAATAGAGTTCACAATCTACACCGTCGGTGCTAATATTCGTTTCATGGCCCGTCAACCAGGTGGAGCAATGGGGGGTGGAGGGGGGGGAATCATCTGGTGCTTTTGCACACCCTTTCTGTTTACCTTTTACTTTTTCTGTTACTCAAATTTCTCCAGGAGTCGTTGTCCTTCTTGGAAAATGTGCAGTTTTTGGAGAGGCTGGACAAAGAAACTAGATCAGTTTACTATCAACAAGGACTCCACATTTTAAAGGGAATTTAAGTCTTTGAAAATTTAATCTTACGGCCATTTTACAATAACATTTATATAGGCCCTTTGTGCCAAATTCGTACACAAGAATAGATATCGTCAAGTGTGTCACACTCAAAAAAGGAAAAAACTATAACAACTATACGCAAAGAAAAATTTTAGGATAAATCATGAATCTCAAATTAAAGACAAAGTTCGAAGAATGTGCATTTAAAGGAAGTGGGACACCCGCTAAAAGCGCTGCGACCTTGACGAAGTTGCAACATAAAATTTAGCATGTCCAAGACTTTTATACTAGAGATTCCTAGTTCCTAAATGCAAAAACACGAAATTTTGCAGTTTTCCCGAATTTTTTTTCAGCCGAGATAGTATCCAGGTAGGTGTTGCAGAATGTCAAGGGGGGGGGGTCATTCAAATGGAAATTAAAAAATTTCATCGCCATTTTAAGTAGCAAAAGAGTTGTGGCTCAAGAAGGTGTCAATTTCAGCCATTCAGTACCGTAAAACAAAAATGGCTCAAACAGGGCTGAAACGTTATCAAGCGGAGATTACTATACACTAGAGACAATATAAAGTTAAATATAAGTATGATACATTATACTATATTATAAACACTAGAGGTAACTATAATAACATGTTAAGAACTATAAAGACCGTGACTAAATAATAGCGACCAATTTTGGCCCACGGGTTCTTAACATGTTATTATAGTTACCTCTAGTGTTTATAATATAGTATAATGTATCATACTTATTTTTAGTAACTTAAGAGTTTCTTCGCTCTAGTTTTATGCACATAAAAAAAAATTGTCAAGTCATCAATTTTAAAAACTCCGAACAGATGAGTTTGTATTTCTATACATCAATTTATTCTTCATCCAACAAAGAATGAAATAAGATCGCCGTCTTTTAGATTCCATGACAAATTTGTGTATCAAATTTTAAAAGTCATTCTTTCACACAATTAATAAGAAAAGTAAAATCCACCAAAAAAAAGAAAAGTGTGAGCCTGAGCATACTACGTGCATCTTTTAGTACTTAGAACAGATAGCGCAACAGAATGCAAAGTTTAACTCGTTTCGCAATATTTATTTTATCACTATTCTAACCAAGGACATACGATAATAATAAATTATAGACTTCATTCTTGTTTTTTCCTTTTATTGTCTTTTTCGGTTTATATGAATCAGTAGAATCTAAGACCTCACTTTATATTCTTCAATGCCAATATTATCTGCCATCTATAGTCTTTCTTTAATCTGCTAATTGTAATGGCTGTATTCTGTATTCTAATTTTAGCACAGGAAACGAAACAAGTGAAGTGAAAGCTCTGGTAAATATTGTTCTATTAAACTTCATCTGTTTTTTAATCAAAAATAACTACCTACGTAAATTAAATTGTTAAAGGACGTAAGACAAATGCCAGTATTGCCGGGCACTGGCTTCGAAGAAAGCCAGTACCATCTATATTCTTTTATATTCTGTTAACTAGTATGGCTGTAAAGGAAGTATTTTAGCAGAGAAAATGAAACAATTGAAGTGAAAATACTGGTAAATATTGTTTTTTTTAGACTATCTACGTAAAATAAATTGTTAAATGACAAGTCATCACTAATAGTAAACTTACAGGTTGAGCTAACTTACACACTTAGCTCACGCTATTCTGATGAATCTAATGGAGAACAGCGTGAACTTCATTAGTTACGAACACTTGACATTACCGTTATTCAATGTATGCTATTTTGATGTCAGAAACTTTTCTAAAGTCTATATGACCCTTTTCCTTCCTGTCCTTCCTAAGGAAAATGGAGGGCTCTCCAGGCAAAACATAGAACGTTTGAGGGTCCCAATGATTTGTAACAAAGAGTTGCACTGTTCATGGCATCTTTGTAGATTTGTGCTAGGTTTTGCACCACATTCTGTTGCTGTCAAAGATTGTCATGGCGATGTTCTTATATCATAATATTTATTTTGTTCTCCACTTTCATTTTTGACGCCTTCTGATTTTTGCTGTCGCTTGTTTTCTCACAGCCCAAGTCTTTATTTTTCACTCCATTTTTGACACTTTCTGATAATCGCTTTCTCGTGATTGCTTGTAATTCTCACTGCCGCTTACATTTTAACCAAACATTTCCTTATTCTCGCTGTGGTATATCTTTTAGTAGCATGCTAGTTCAGGTGGTTCGGTAAAATTCATCATTTGTGCTGATGGTTGTGTTGAAAACTGTGAGCTTAATTATGTTTATTCTGTCGTATCTCTCTTTTCATGGTATAAGTATAAAGAATAAAAATTCTTTCAAAATTTTTAGGTATTTCTCTAGTTTCAATACAAAATTATAATTTTTCATGAGACATCATAAATATTTTGTAGTTTATATAATAGCTTTAGGGATTCGGAACTGAAAAAATTCGGAAGATAAACTAACATTTACTTTAAATCAAGAATTTAATACGTGGGCGCACAAAAAAGTTCCGTGTTGATAGCAATCTTACCACTGAAATGCCCTGTTTCGCGTAGGCTTCAACAAATAAACAGACCCTTTACATAGCAGCAATTCCCGCAACGGGAACTTGTATGTACCATGTATCACTACTCTGCATTTTTAGAAAGTACATAGGGCAGAAGGGTTGGATCCTTTGCATGAATGTGATTCTTGTGCAATGAATCTAAAAGTAGATGTATTCTAATAGGAATCGACCTTCATGGCAGTAATGGACTGGGAATGTCCTATAAAACTTGCGACAAGTTTCGGTTTCTTGTGAGCATAAGTACACCTGGGCACACTCCTCAGAGACGAGAAGAGTAAAAAACCGCGACAAGGCACGTTTTAGGTCAAACTTTCACAATTATTCCGAGAAGGGAGGTTCCCTGAACGAATTTTATGGGAAGGGGAATTCTATTTACCCTACATCACCCTCTCATATGTGCAAATATGATTTTTATGACTACCATTATTTTTGAAGAAGAAGGCGAGAATGGGATATCGCACACAATGGGATCTTGATAACTCAAATCTCGAAGAAATTCCAAAAACGTCCAGTCTCCAGAGTAATGATATTGAAACTTGGATATTTGGTTACAGTGGGCTAGGGTTCGTTCTTCACTAGGTTGCAGCTACAAACGTGATTACAGCTGTCCATGGGTAGACTTCGAAATATTTTGGCTTGATTAGACTTTGGAATATATTTTATATAGCTTCATAAATGATTAAATAAAATCATTCTGTGTTGCTTCAACTGCTGGATTCATTCAGCCCCAAATTCCAGGATTTTTTTTTTTGCCAAGGAAAACCCTATGTGACCAATGACCGCAAGCACTTCGCTCAATTCGACCACACTGTTGCGGTCACGAAGACTGGTGTCGACGTTCTACGCTTGAGCACTGACGAATCGCCGATGCTGAATCAGTGGATTTAGAGCAAGGGGCGATCAGCCGATCGTCTCTTGCCCGTAGGCAATCTGCTCGGCCACGAGCAGCCGGTCGGCACCGGCTCTGGCGAAACGCAGGGTCAGGGCCTTGCGGGTCGCGGGCGCCAGCTTGTGTTCCGGAGCGTGGCGCATGATCTCGGCATAGTAGCCGTCAGAGAGGATCATCCCGCAATCATCCGGAAAAATATCGAGAGGCACCCCCGGATGGGTGGCAAAGAACAAGCGGTCGCAATGCCGTCGGTAATCCGGCCACTTGGAATCGACACGAAAGTCCTCGATCGACGATTTGATTTCAACGATCCACACCTCGCCCTTTTCCGTCAGGGTCACAAGGTCCGCACGCCGGCCGCTGGCGAGGCTCAATTCCGGCAGCATGGCATGACGCATTTCGCGCAGCAGACGCTGCACGCCGCGACGCACCAACAGAGCCCGTTCGGATTGGCGCCCATCAACAAGGCTTGGTTCAGGGTGAGGTGAAACAATCGGCATTCAGGAATGCTGACATGAGTCTTTGTCACTGGCAAGCAAGCCGACGCAGCGTTGCATGAAAGCCATAGTCGGGCGGCGATTGACGCTAATGTGAACACAGACGGCTCAACGGGCCTTGCCAGCGCGTTACAAGAAAAAATAAATGTTAATTGTCGAGAATCAGCTTGCGAAAGCGATTTCACGTGCTTTGGGGGAAGCAAACATGACCGTACGCCTGGCAATCTTTGCCGCTGCCCGAAGCGCGCGAAACCGAATCGGGCGACGCCACGTAGACGAGTCGTCTCGACCCGATCGGCGCTCCGACCGGCCACCGATTGCCCGACCCGGGGCCGTCGCGTACCGTGCGCCCGCGAGGGGGATTCCATGTATCCGGTGCTCTTCACGATCCCGGGCCTCGATTGGCCCATCAGCAGCTTCGGCGCGATGATGGCCACCGGCTTCCTCGTCGGGTACTGGATCGCACTGCCGCGCATGAAGGAAGAGGGGCTCGATCCCGAGGACGCCGCGAATCTGCTGATGGTGATCATGCTGGGCGGCGTCTTCGGCGCGAAGCTCTACTACGCCGTCAGCTTCTACCTGATCCACGGCCACCCGTTCTGGGACTCGATGTTCTCCCGCGGCGGCCTCGTCTTCTACGGCGGGTTCATCGGGGGCGGTCTCGCCGGCTACCTCGGCTGCAAATACTGGCAGGTGCCGGCGATCCCACTGGCGAACGCGGCCTGCATCTCGCTCGCAGTGGGACAGGCCATCGGCCGGGTGGGCTGCTTCCTGGTCGGGGACGACTACGGGGTCAAGACCGACCTCCCCTGGGCGGTCTCGTTTCCGCAGGGCCTGCCGCCGACGATCGACCCGGTCACGAAGGAAGTCTTCTCGGTGCATCCCACGATGCTCTACGAGACGGCGTGCCTCACGCTGGCCGCCCTCTTCCTCTGGACACGCCGCAAGAAGAGCGTGTCGCTGATGGGCGAGTTCCTGATCATGAACGGGATCGGCCCGACGGTGATCGAACACTGGCGGCTGAACGCGCGGGTCGCGTTCGGGATGAGCGAAGCGCAGTTCATCGGCCTCGGCCTAGGTTAAGCGGTCAGTAAAGGCGAGTTTCAGCACCGCTCGCATGTCTTCAAAACGCCCTAAATCCCATATTTTATGGGGTTCACGAAGAAATCGTAGCGAAGTTCGATACATCTCATCATATGACCTGATCGGCTGACCACAGTTGTTCAATTTTTCCTCAATTAAGAGCATTTGACTTTGCAGCTCATCAATTCGTTTTTCGAGGGCTTTGGCGACCAGTGTCGAGTCCGCATCGACGATCCGATCCAGAAGCTGATCAATCTTGTTTCCGTTACACTACTTCATACCTCGCTTAATTTGCCAAGAATTCAGTTTTATCAGCTTATTTTTTTATACATCAAATAATGAGGGCCAATTCCCGCAATATCAAACTTTTCACCAAGACGTAAATAACCATATTTCTCATAGAATCCAACAGCTTTTAAACGTGCATTAAGCCATATATAAGTTGCTCCTTTCTTCAGGGAGTCCGACTCTGCCTCTGCTAATAGGCTTGCAGCGTAACCTTTACCTCTCATGTGCTCTTTTATGGCCATTGCTCTAAGCTGCCTGCATTTAGAAGTATGAAACTCGGGGTGCTTTTGTTTGTAAATAGATAAAATACCCACTATCCTTTTTGAATAAAATACCCCATAGTGTATTGTAGAAGAATCAAAATCGCCTGGATATTTACATTGCTCAATAGATTGTTGGGGGCGTAGTATTTCATGCCTTAATTGATAAGTATCTGTTGCGTCTATTTCTTTTATTTCCATCTCCTAAAACCTACCCATTCAATCATACTTAAATCCGTACTAGAAATACGGATGAGAAACCAGATGTTACAAACAATTACAAATGTTGTTGGAATTCGACGAAGGCCATCGTGAATGGGGTCTTTGTCAACGCCACACCCGGTGCGGCCTGGCGTGTGGCCGGGCTGGTGATCGCAATCTCTGCCGCGAAGAGTCTCATGACATATGGCAGCTCGCTGATCGCGGCCATTTTCAACCGGTCGATTTCGATCACCTATCAGAAGAAGCTGTTCGAACATATCCTCAACCAGGACGTGGCCTATCTGGCCCGCGAGCATCCGCCGCGCCAGATGGCGGTGCTGATGCAGATCGGACGCTCCGCGGGCCGCGTGGTGATGGGTGTGTGCAACAGGGCAGTCGTCGAGACGCTGACCCTTATTGCGCTGCTGGGCGTCATGGTGATGCAGGATCCCGGCATGACGCTGCTGTGCGGTCTGGTGTTTCCGCTGATCTTCTGGCTGGTGTCGAGCCTTTCGATAAAGATCAGGAGCGCGATCAAGCTCGAGTTGAAACTTGCCGGGCGCTATTTCGAGGTCGGGTCGGAGATTTTCGACGGCATCAAGACCGTCAAGAGCTTCCAGATGGAAGAGGCCTCCATCGCGAGGTTCGATGCCGCTGTCGACAAGGCGGAGAAGCGCGTCCTGCATGTGGCGCGCATCAGTGCCACCACCGTGCCGATGATGGAGCTTCTGGGCGGCCTGGTTATCGGGCTCTTCGTGGTCTACGGGGCCTGGCAGACGGCAGGTGGCAGCCGTACACCGGGAGAATTCGCGGCCTTTATCACCGCCTTCCTGATGGCCTATCAGCCGGCGGAACGCCTGTCCAAGATTTGGGTGGACATGCAGAAACAGATGGTTCTGGTCACCCAGATGTACGACGTGCTTGACCGGGAACCGGTGTAAAAAAAAATTCTTTGTGTGTAGATATACCAGTAATTTAGCGACAAAATTTTAAGAAGTATAGGTAACTCAAGCACCGCCTGCTTAGAGTCAAGAAGCCGAAACGAGGAACTGATAATCCAGGAGTTCGATACCACCAATCCATTATCTGTGGCTATAAACACAGAGGATAGTCACTTTGACATCAATGCATCTACTATCTCATCGCAGGATGCTAGTTCTAATTTATGTCCAAGAGAGTAGCGGTCAGAAATCGTGCAGAGAAATCGCCAGTAGTACTGCCGTTTGTCGAACCACAGGCTAGTACAGCAAACATGAATAGTTCAATACTAAGGCGTTTCGCAGCAATAAAACCCCAGGGATTTTATTGGGAATGATATTGACGTCTTTGGAGCATGGTAGGCCATTCAAACTGCAATGGTTGACATATTTATTCTATCTGTCTTATTAATAATTTTATAGACTTTCATTTATTTACCAGTGGTATCTTCAGAATTAATTAGCCTTGGTTCTTCTTTTTGCTTTAATCTGAACTTTATTCATAATCCCACTTTTCCTTGTCCTCACCAAAGTCAGGGGTATTGGGAACATGTCTAGTTTCAAATATATGCAGAAAATTAAATGTTAACATATCCAAATTTCGACTTTTGTTATTAGTGCGGTTCTTTTATATTATGTAACTGCATTAGTGTTAGGAATTTACTGTTGCATATTGTAGGATACTAGGCAGATAAGAAATGAGTCAAGCGCCTTCTCTAAGCCAGGAGAAACAATTGTGAATTTATTATGTTACGAGCTACGGAAATTTTTAAACCTTAGTGATTCGTGTTGATAATAGTAATTTCGTATCGGTTCGAAGGCCAGGCTGGTGACGACACGATCGATGGCGGTGCCGGCACCGACATGGCGGTCTATTCGGGCTACAAGGACGACTATGTCGTCGAGGACAACGGTGACGGCAGTTTCACTGTTCGGGACATCAACACATCGGGCGGCGATAACGGGACAGATGAGGTCACCAATGTCGAGGAGCTCTTCTTCGATGGTGATAGTCAAACGATCGACTTGAGGACCAATACGGGCCCGACGGCGACGGGTGGCCGGATTGCATCGGCGAACGGCGACCCCATCGAACATGTCCTTGCGGCGTCGGATGCAGAGGACGATGCGGATCCCAACGCCGACATGACATTTACCCTGGAAGGGACCGTCGGAACGGACCATTGGCTGGACGTCGACGGCGGTCGTGTGGCGCTGATAGACGACAATGATCCAAACGGTGTCGCGGCGAGCAACACGTCGGGCAAATACCGGTTCGAAGTGGATGCGAACAAGACAGGAGACACGAGCTTCACTTACCGGGTGAAGGACAGTGGCGATCTGTCGACCACGGCGACCATGGACATCGACCTGGGCGGCGTCTCGTCGCCGACGGTGCCCGGTGGCTCCTTCGTTGGTGCGGATACGGAGTATCTGAGCACGAGTATCGGCTCGAACGGTGATCGCAAGACCTGGACGTTCTCGGCCTGGGTCAAGCGGGATACGGCGACAGATATGAAGCTCCTGGGCAGCAAGCAGGGCAGCAACAGCGCCTTCTTGAAGTTCGAGGGCGCTGGCGAACTGCACTTCCTCGACTGGACCGGTACCGAAAACGCCCGGATCAAGACGGTGGCGCAATACACCGATCTCAATCGAGTTTCTTTACATAGCCTAGAGCTAACCTAATCAGACCATTAAAGGGGGGCTAGGTCTAAATTGTCAAAACACAAACCATATAATTAATCTTGGTAAAATTCTTATTTTGCTACATTCTGTTATCTTTGAAAGCAGTTAGCTTAGGAAAATAAAATGTTGTAGATGTATGAGCAGTCCACTACATAAGGAGACATGTTAAGAAAACAACTCTTACTTCATAATATGCAAAATAATCCTAGTTAACATATTTTCCAGCAGGAGAACCTTTATCATTACTTCTTTGACTATTGTCTAAAAAAAAATTGTGAAAAAAAACATAGATTTGACTGCATTTATTCATTTTCAAATAGTCTATATATGAAAGTGAAACACCATCTACCAAAACAATGTTAATAGGCAAATACTGATAAATCAGGTTAAGGTAAGTTGAGATTAGTTAGATGACTCTTGGGTGTGTTTTATAAATGATTTTCAAGACTAGGAGAATACATAAATACTGAAAAATATGATTGAAAAACTGGAAATACAGTGAAAGAAGTAAAGATAAAGGTTCTCCTGCTAAAAAATATGTTAACTACAATTATTTTGCATATTATGAAATAAGAATTGTTTTCTTAAAATGTCTCCTTATGTAATGGACAGCTCATATGTTTACATTAATGAAACTGTCTGTAATGAATCTAGGGCAAAAAACATACTCTGGGACAGTATAGCCAATCTTCTATGTTAACCCTCTTATAATTTCTAAATCTTTAGAAATTTGCCTAATTGACAGATAGGCAAGTTAAATAGGTTTTTCAAAGAAATTCAATAGGTTTTTTTTTAATGAAAAAACCTATTAAAATTAGAGCGTGGGATCGTTCTCCACCGCCTCGGTCGAACGCGGCGTACTCGCGAGCAGGACGAGCGACGAGAGGGAGATGGAGAGAGCGCGCTTCAGGGACGGACGTTTGGCGACGGGCGGTAGGGGCGGTAAGGGCACGCGCGGACGCTAGCAGGCTCTTCGCGTCTCGCGCTTCGATCAGAGGTCGACGACCCAGCGCACGGTGCCGACGACGGCATCGGCCGTATCGCGCACGCCACCGGGATTGACGACGAGCTGCAGGCCGCCCTGGAGCGAGAGCCAGGGCGCGACGTGGGCGCGATAGGTCCATTCGAGCGCGGTCTCGGCGACCGCGGACTCGCCGCCGGCGTCGTCGACCGCGACGCGGCCGTCGGTCGAGGCGAAGGTGTGCGCGCCCGGGTCGTAGACCCGGTTGGCGCCGCTCGGGTCGGTGAGGACCACGTAGGTCGCGTCGCCGATCGCGCCGGCGTGCACGGGGTGCTGCGCCAGGTAGTCGGCAGCGATGGCCAGAGGCTTCCCGCCCACGCGGATCGCCAGCACCTCGGCCTTGTTGGCCAGCCGCTCGTCGGGCGGCCCGGGCACGCCGAACATCAGCCGGTCGTGGGAGAAATACTCGCGGTAGGCGACGCCCTCGCCGTAGTCGCGCTGGTGGCCGGTGTCGAGGGAGAGCACCGTCGTGTTCGGGTGGCGCCGGCGCCACTCGCCCCAGGTCGTCGTCACGACCCACAGGGGCTCGAGCTTCAGCCCCTTGCCGCCGAGCGGCCCGACGACCGGCTCGCCGTCGAAGGTGTAGGTCATCGACTCGGTGTCTCCGGCCTTCTGCGCGAGCCGGATGATCTCGGGACAGCCCAAGGCGAATTTGTAAAATACAACCTGATATATGAACCCACTAAAAACTATAGAGTTTTTGCAGCATTGCGGTATAGGCGCTTTAAAAATATAAACATTTTGGTATCACTATACTGAAAACATATACAAATAATACATACAAAAAAATTGACACAATGTAATACTGAATCATCGACTCGACAAATAGACTTTTCAAACTATTTATGGTCAAACCTTAGATCCAATTACCTTGGACATTTGATGGCCAACGACCGCTCTATTAAAAGACGAGCTTCCCATTCTTTCTCTGTTGGGTATTGTTCAGGAGCATAGCCACATCGAAAATAAATGACAGCAACTTCTGTTTCACCTCTGAAATAAAATAATTGATTTAAATCAAGGTAATCGAAAGGCATAACCACGAGAGGCAAGTTCGATAAACTGTTAAGAATATTTTCAATTAAGATGTGCTAGATGTTTTTTTCCCTTCAACTAATCAGGATAAGGGATATATTTGCGAAGTCAGTTAATAGTGCCACATTTAGCTATATTCCTAGCAGTTTTTTTAACACTGACAGTAATCCTTATTCTTTTCTTAATGCAAACCACGCTTGTTGAGATTAACTCTGTCTAAAGATAACCTGTTTCTGCGTCCGTCCGATAAACCTCTTGTTTCCGTACAATTTTTATACACATTCTTCCCGACTGCTTGGACCATCTATGGCGCCTATCTGATGAACAATATGATATATTTACAGAATATTCATCCTGGAACTAGTGTTGCTCAATTGAAGCAGAATTTTGAGGTCTCTACATAGGGAGGTAAGGTAGGTTAGTTACTAAAATTTAACTTTACATCAGTTTCCCCGTATATCCGGGGGTCGGAGGGTATTTTTTGTCAGGAGGGTATTTCCCGGGGATATATTTTCTACGGGGGGGGGTGATGTACCTTTAAATGTACCGAAACAAATATAACGTAGTCAAAATGACACTTATACCTAACCCTTGCATTATCTTTTGTTTCTTAGCTGCCGATTACTTTGCGTAAAAATAAAAAACTCAACATAGATCACGAACAGAAATGGCTAGTAACAGATGATGCAGAGTAACAGTTCAGGATATACCAAGGACTAACATTAAGGGTATTTTAAATGTCATTTTAAGTCCAATTTGTTGCTTACTTCTTATGCAGTTTTTGTAATCTTTTACCAGTCAATTTCGAAGTATCTTTTCCTTTCAAATGTTACTTCTGAACTGAAGAATACCGACACGGTGGATAAATCATATCAATTCTTTTTGTAAAGAACTAAAGGATGGTCCTTTAGAATTCTTTCCATTAAAAGATCATTTAATAGCTGCTTCTAAAATAAGTATAAAACACCAGCTAGCGCAAATCATAACTGGACATTGTCGACTAAATTTTTTAAATAAAATTGGAAAGGTTATTAGCAGAGAGCGTATTTGCGGTAAAAGCAAAAGTTGCAGCCACTTCCTGTTCACTTGCCCTATTTATTTTTTACAACGTTTTGGTATGGAACTAGAACTCCCATTTCTAGAAATTTATTTCCTATTTTTTCCTAGTTCAGTAGTTTCTGATAAAGCGTTAAGGAAATGTTTGATCAGATTCTTGTATTCAACTAGAAGAGTGGATTGATGTTAATATTCGATATTTATACCTGATTGTTGCCTTTGATTGTAGCATTTATTAGTTTCATGGGCGGGTTGGTGCTGCAGTAAGTAGTAGTTCTTGTAGTATTAGAAAAGATGATGGATGTTGTAAAACTAGAATAGCCAAGGCTGATTTTTTTATTTTGTTTCTTTTAGAATGGCCAAAAACGCCCATCCCCTGAGGCTGAAGATCCTCTACGTGGAGTTGTAGCTCCCAAAAAAACAAAAGCTGCAGTTGGTGCAAAAAAGAAAAAGAAGAGAGACCCCAATGAACCTACTAAGTAAGATTTGGATTTATATTTGAGTTTTTGCAATTTTTGTGATGAATAATGTGGGCACCATATTAATTGACCAATTATCTTAGTAACACAATGCCTTTTACGTGTAAGGGTCTTGACTGATTCCCCCCGAACCCTTCCCGTGGACCCCCCCCCATCCTGCAGAAATCTTCTGAATCAGTCCAAATTCTGGAATTTTTAATTAGTAAAACAGTGTCCTCTACGTAATATGAAAATGCAAAACACTTCCACCCAGATGATATACGACTTTCACTGGCGAAATGGGATTATGATCTATTTGCCTATCCTTCGAGAGTTTTTTTTTTATTTTTATTTATATATTTATTTTTTACTTTCATCTGTAAGCAAGGGCTAAAAAAAATTGCAATATATCAACATTTTCCAGGTTTCGAAATAAATTTTTTCATTGACATTACAATATTTAATGATGTGTCAGAAGAGGGATAGAAGAGAAGATTCAGAATTGTTCTCTTTTCCCATCTATTATGGCGAAAGTTTTTACGTTCTAGGTTTCTCTAAGCAAGCAGAATAAAGAAGTCATAAGAATTTTTACTTTGTGTGTTGACACTACAAGCCATAAAATAAAGACAGAATTAATAGAAACCACTCGATAAGAAACCTCAGGCTGACTTTTTTGAGAAATGATGCCCTCACATGAGAAACTTCTCAGCCTGATTCTTGGAAGGTTTCCTATAGGAGGATCCCAAAAGTTTTTCATATTTAGTAATTTTTGTGAAAATCAGGTGCTAAATATTTTTTAGAGATTTCATGCAAAAAAGCATCTCCATCTACAGTATACTTCGCATGCATGCTATGATTGACCAAATTTGGAGAGAATGCTACGTAACAAGAACATACTGTTTGATAGGGTTTGCTCTGGGGTTTCTTTAAAGATTTGAAGGTTTCTTAACCATGTGATAAGAAACATTTCAGCCTGTTTGCCGATTAATGCCCTTTAACAAGAAACCCAACAGGCTGTTTTGAAAAAACTGGTTTCTATTTTGCGGGTTCTTACTGTATGCTCGCTACCACGGAGCGCTTCGAAGGGGGTCTCCAATGAAAGGGATTTTTATTCTAAAAGGTTTGTGAAGCGAACAAGGAATGGGCTTTTATGGTTGAGGGATGCGATAACGACTGACTGTTTCTTTCATTCGTTGATTAATGAACAACTAGAGGGGTATCGCCCTTTTGGAAAGCTTTCATAAGAGGTTAGTCATTTATAACTCTGGGTACCGGGGCGGGTTAGAATTGGTGGGGGTATGAAAACGTTTCAAAGGAAAACGAGGGGGTATGAAATATTTTTGGGAATTTTCCAGGGGGTATGAAATTTTTCAGGTAAAAGAAACTACAGCAGCAACGCAAAGTAAAGGCTAAGTGAATCAACAGAAAGCTCACTGAACAGCGCCTAAGCAAAGTGAATTACAGTAAACTTACATGACAACATTAGCCACATCGACTCTCTCAAGCTCTTTGAAAAATTCTTTTAAATCCTCGATAGGCTTGTGTCCGTACTGCCATCCCATAGGTCATTTATCAGTGGATAAATTTTCATTTATCAGTGGATAAATGAAACCCAAACAAAAAAATTAAAATAAATTAATTAATATAAATAATCAAGTCCGACTTAAAACGAACTGAAATACGAAAAACAGGAGTTGGGCAAAGACCCCCTAATTTTTCTGAAGACCAGAGCATCATTTGTGCTTTACTGAAACCAATTTAATTTTGAATTGTGAGTTTTTGACTGATCTAAAATCAACAACAACAACAAAAGGAAAATAACAGTAATAAACAAGAATACTTAAAAGAACTAATGAATGTATATTGACAGTTTAATATTCATCGCCGGACGTCTCAGCAAGTTTGGATTCATTAACGTTATAAAAGAGAGAAGTTTTAAATTTATTTTGTTTTCAGCAAAGCCCCAGGGGCTTTGGGACCATGTCTCCTCATAGACATTATTATTTGACCTTTCGACTATTTTGAACAGCATAGCTATATAAAAGTTCTGATCAGATGTCTTTGGGGGAAGAGCAGCTAAAATGGACAAGGAAAGAGCAATAGGCCATATTGCTCTTTCCCTAGGCAGTGCTATTATGCTGGATTGGTTTGACAGGGGCAAAATAATGTTTGAGCTTCAATAATATCATTTTCAGCGATATTTCATGCATAGTTGAAATTTTATCTGCAACGCTTAGAAAATATTGGGGTGACCGCCTCTCCTTTTTGTCTTTTCATGTGACAAAATTGCTGATTTTTTATGGAATTTTAAGACATGAATAAATTAAGCTATGCAAAATTTTGTTACCCTCAACTCCAATGACGTAAGAGAAACCTCTGCTTCTTAAAAACCATTACCTATTACGTAACATCGAAAACCCTATGATGAAACAGCCAAAGAAATCCTGATTTGGCGGGTACCCTCGTAAGTTTTTTGAAAGAACAATCTTGGAAGTCCTGGAGTAAAGAAACCCTGAATGTTTTTTTTTTTTAAAGAAGCAAAGAAACAATTAGGTAAAATCCAAAGAAATGCTGATTTGGTGGGCTCCCTGAAGGTTTTCTTAAGAAAATAAAACTATTACGTAACAAGCAAATCTTATTCCATAGCATTCACCCACAACGTTTAGAAAACATGTACTATCACGTAAAAGCCAAACCCTATTAGGTAACATGCACTTGCGTCTTGAGGGGATGGAAGGGATACGTGGACACTTGTATGGAGGCCCTAAGGGTACTGGCCGCTTGTATTGCGGGGCTGCTGGTCGCTTAAAAGCAGAGGGCCGTCAGTACTGACATTAGCTCACAAAATATGAAGTTTAGTTTTTACAGTTTCAGAGATTGGATACTCTTTTTGAGCGCTTAGTTATATCTGCAATTATTACTATCATACTGAAAGGGAGTCGTTTGTGATTTTCCAAGTAGAACTGAACTATTGAGTACTAGATCCGTTTACAACGCCTCAGCAGTAATCAAACTTTTGGGCCCCATGGTTTGGCTTGTCCTTGTTCTAGTATTAATTAAAAAAAAACTTTCTGTAAAGAATTTTTTCAAAAAAATTAACAGCCATATTAGACTCTCGAACAGAAGATACAATTACCTTTTAAAATTCAAACTAGAAACGACAAGAAATTACTATGGGGCACCTCGTTGTAGCTGACACGCTCCAGAATACCGAACTCGGTGTTTCTTCTCAGACACTGGTTCAGTACCTTGGTGGTTAACCCTTCAACGCTACGAACCATCTCTCCTGGCCGGTTGATGCCGTCAGCCAACAACTGGTACACCGTGAGCGACCACTTACAACCGTAAATCGTCTCAACCATCCGCGCGCTTCTCTCTGGAGCTGATTTTCTGGATAAAATTTTTTCCTGTGATTTCATAAGAGATTTGCTGCGGTGATTTTCTTGGCTAGTATTCTTCAATTATAATTAATAGATATTAGTCTAGAAAAATACCACATCTGGTATGGTCTGTCATTGTGCTGTTTATAGTTCATAGTCAGGAGCTTGTACACAATACAAAAAAAAAACATATATTCTCTGCTTATTGAAGTGCAGTCAATTTTTTTTTGCATGAGTGCTTATTTTATTTTTCATTTTATTCATCTTTATCTTCATGTCAGTGTTTTTCCTTTCTTATTTTCTATATTTTACTTATTCTCTTTTCTGATGTGTGAAGTGTCTTCTGTACAAAAAAAAAGAGATATTCAATATACAAATAAATAACAAAAGTTTAAATTCTCAAAGCAATTCAGCATCTTTGAATCCACTCTAAAAACGACATTTTAAAGTATCCAACCCTCGCCGATTTTCAAGGGAACGATTCTAATTAGTAGCAACCAATATTATTTCATTTAGGAAAATCTAATTAGCATTATCAATATTAAGATTCCAAAATGGAAATTGAAGCAACGTGTAAATGATATTGAACAAGTTATCCACGAAGGAAATAAAATTAAATGAAAGTTAAATAACACACTATATCAACTTTTTGTCTCTGATAGGCTTAAGACTCAAAGAGCATGTAGGTGGGGTCGATCCAAATGAAGACATGGGGCTTTGAACCTTGCTTGTTGAAACGAGACAAACAAATTACGATTTCTCTTAAACTTCAAGGAATGATCGCATCCAGCGGGTATAGATTTTTCTTGGGCTATTTCTTGGGTCTATTGTTTTTGTTTGGTTTAGCATGGAGACGATTTTGCATAATATCATCATCGGAGGCAAATTATGGGTTTCTAAAGTGGTCTGTTGCAGCTGAGTTCGAACTCTCGGTTCCATGTTACCAAGCAAAAATCAATCCCACTGCGACATTACAGGACCATCATATGATTAAACCCATAGGTTTTCCCATACTGCCAATGATTGAAAATAAAGCTCTCTGTATGCCAAATTTTTATAAATGTAGGCAGCTCCAGGAATTCATTATATAACAAGATAAATGCGGCTTCCATTAGCTCAGTATTGATGTTACTTATAGCACAGGTCTACTCAAAAAAATAACTAAAATTTGAAACATCAAGCATCACAAAACTGAAATTTGAGATTGTAACAAGAGAATCATAGGATTAAACTATACTATAGTACAAAGCATAAAACATATTATACAACTATAAAGCATTACAAGACAATCATATTCCTACCGCTTCAACGTTAAAAATTAACCCCATAACTTAAATTATATTGTACTGCAATGGTTCATGAGCCTTTTGGCTTGAGCCTCGACTCACTTTTATTAGTGCCAGTATCAGTATCAATTCCAGTACTAGTATCAGTTTTTATTAGTTAAACAGTTCGTGATAACGAACTGTAGTAAGGAGCGACCCGGCTCATCTACCAGAAGCGTAATGCCTGGAATTGAGTTTGGAATACTCTGTTGAGATAAACATTAATACCATTAATGATGCAAGTGTTTTTATTCCAGGTTTAGACTCAATTCCACCCAAACCACTGGAAACACCTATCAACTCAGTTGGAGGCCACTTTCCCGAAGATTCTATGGCTCTAATGCTGAACCATGCCATCTTAACGTTTCAATGTTGGACTTCCAAACCTATGATTTTGAGCCTCATTTAACATCATTTGCAGAAGCTGAATCTTGCTCTGTAGTTTAACCTAAGTTACGAACTGTTAAGCGGGCCCTCAAAATCTAACAAGGAATACAGAAAACTCGCGATAAGTATCCCTAAGTTGTCCTCTACAAGGAGACCTGTCACTTTAAATGCAGGGACTAGTTTACGGAGGAGGAAGTGAAGCAGATTCATGCAAACTATTAGAGGTTTCCTTATGAACAGAGGAGAAAAAAACTGTCTCTTCTTCTGAAATTCAATCGAATAGTTGGAAAACTGGTAACACAAACTTGGAAGAAACAGATCAAAGGAAAAAATAAAGTAGTTTACTTTTTAAAGTCTCTTGACAGTTGACACTTCAAGAAAAATGGCATGCCAAAAAATGTTCCTGGACAAGCTTGGGTATAAAAGTGACTCAGTGGTGCACAAACTGCATTAGGCTATATAGAAGACTGAAAAAGAAAACGTGGTGGAGACCCCTACATCAATATAAAAGAATAAATTAAACATTATATAGGCAGTGTTAAACCAATCCCGAGTCACTAAAGAAGATATAATGCGCCAAATAGGCTTCATGTCGATCGTTTTCTTTTAAAGTCAATACTATGCCTTTTTCAGATACTTTGTCCAGTACTTGAAAATGGAGAGCAGCGGGGTAAGATCTATATGCAGCACCGAGATAGAGGAGCTTCTCCAGAGCAAAATCTCCACATTGCAGCAGCGTCATGCGCCAAAATACTCATTATTGGTTCTAATGCTTTCCTTGAAACAGAATGGGATCGGCCCGAAACTAGAAAAGCCATTTCTTCGGCAATATTAATTGCTCCGACAGTAATAGTTCTGCTAGACGACGATGTCGATACTGAATTAAATAAAACAATTAAAAATTCTACTGTTGTCGTGTGGGGTAGGGATAGATTTTGGCCAACGCTGATTAAACAGACTCCTCCTTCAAATGATCCTAGAAAGACAGCCTTTGCTCAAAAAGAGCCGTGTCACTCAGGAGCACATATGACTTGTAATTTTCAATATCCTAGTTCCATAAGACACTTTTCTGTAACGCCAAATCAGAATTGCAACACTTTGTGTATTCATCCCCAGAGCACAGAACATGTGTACATGAGCATTGATGAGCCAGTATACCATTGTGTTCACAATAATCCCCATAGCAGTTTTAATAGGAATTACACAATGCGGTCTGATTACAGAGATCAAGTTTGTGAACAGTTTTGCTGTGTCGTTACTGAAACCATGCCACGACACACAGGTCAAAAGTTAATAATGAATCCACAAATAATCAGTTATACATCAGATGGAAAATTTCCTGCTTACATTGTATGATTATTGTGATTGTGTTATTTCATCATATTCTCGGTACCTACGGATGCTTTTTAAAGCAATAAGATTTATCTACTGTGTGCTAGCATACAGCTCCATTCTATAACGGAGTGCCACTAATTTGGCGGCGCGAAAGAGAGGCAAGCCAAACGATCGTTTTTTTGCTATCTGTCCCTGTGACGTCACTAAATGTACGAATCTCGATTCAACATGGACGATTACAGTGCAAGTGACTTGCGGCTAAATCGCAAATTGCCTCCGGAAGTAAAAGGGCCATTTTCATTACGAGACTGTTCGAAAACAAAGAACCGAAGCTAATACAACAGCTTTTTTTAAAAATTAAACAAGGTTAGAAAATCCACAATGATGTTCTTAATTTATTAACAGCTTTTTTATGCTTTTGGTTTAATTTCTTGAGTTTCGAAAAATCTAAATAGATAATAAATTGTGCTGGAATCAACAAGCAGGTAAAAGCCAAACGGGTCTGTGGATGCTAGAATTTTGCAATAGTGTATTACATCATTGCTCCTTAGTTAAAAAATTTGTTATATATTAATTTTTGTTCAGCTGTTCATTGTAGTTATATAGCAGTATGGGTACTATTATTGATCCAGAAAGCTTGAACAGCAGTTATTTAGTATCAATTAGAGAAGAAGGATTAATGCAGAGTACAGAAACATATCTTTGTCTTGCCAATTTTATGTTTAAGCTTATCTGTTTTTTCAATGTGTCTATTCCATCTAACATCACAATGCCAGACTTTACACTTTGGCCTGTGTGAAGAACAAAGTTTTTTCGGAAAATTCTGTCCAAAAATTTTGGCCATAAACAAATGATAATTACTATGCAGTTCTATTGGAAATCAAATAGAATGTCCCTTGTCCCTTACAATCCAAGAACCCCAGTCAACAACCAAACTTATATTATGGTCAAGATCTTAGGGAGTAACTGCAGAATGCAATGTTCCCTCTTTTTGTCTTTGGTTATCATGCGCCTCTTACAAAACCTAAGCTTAATACCCGTTTACAGTCCGATCTAGAGGCGTGTGGTTGGGCTAAGACGCTTACTTTGCATAGCTCTCGGGTTGGCGCGGCAACCTATGCTGCTTTACTTGGCTTTCCAGACTATTTGATATAAGCTATGGGCAGATGGAGAGGCGATGCTTATAAAGTATATATAAAATGCTCTTGACGCAGCTTCAATCAGCCTCTAGGCATTTGGCCAGGGCGCAGGAGTCTTGAACTTGGGTTTTATCGTGGACTTGTTTTGGTTATGTTAAAACTGTTTTTCGCATTGTTACTCTTGCCCATTGTTTCTCTTTTATATATTCGTTTTGTTGGGTGTTTAAAGCATTTAAGTGGCTTCAGTAATCTCCAACCAACTGTGGCTTGGAAGCAGCGGGGGCGGTGTTTGATCTTTTGTGTTATTTACGATTTTGTTTCAATATTGTTATTTTTGCTTGATTGTTGTTGTTTATTTTGTTTACTATTTTGGAATCGTCCGAAATGTGATTAGGAGCAGTGAATCGCCCCGCTGTAAGCAGCACGTCATTGGTGTGTAAAGTTGGCTGTAACCACGCGGTTCTCCAGGTGCCTAACATGAGTCTAGGCGCTGTGTACTCTGGGTGGCATGGGCTTCACTTTGGGATAAGTGAGTCTATAAAGCTGGCTTACTCTAGCGGTAAAGGGTATGGTTATTTTGGTGTGAAGGCTACTGCTAATAAGCAGTCAAGGCGGCTCGGCTCTTGAGCGAGATAGCTCATGTAGCTGATGGTAAAGGCGGTGGTGGCTCGGTTCTTTGACCAAAAAGTCCTAAACATTAACATTAACATTAACATTAACATTAACATTAACTTTAACATTAACATTAACATTAATATTAAGATTAACATTAAGTTTGACTAAGACTAAAACTAAGAGTAAGATTGATTGAGAGTAAGATTAGGATTAGGATTTACATTAAGATTAAGATTTAGAGTAAGAATGGCAATTTAAAGGCTCAATCCCCTAGAGGTGGAAATCCTTACGGGCAGAGTCCTTTGGGGGCGGAACTCCTTGCGAGGCGGTGGTGGTGGTCAGAGATGGGCAAGGGCTACCTCATGCCCTGGACAGGGAGTAGAAACAGGACCCATTATGGCTTAAAGATCATGAACTAATACCACGGAACATAAAATGTAGAGGGAATGGGGAACAGGACCTTGAACTAGGCTTAAAAAAAGGACCTAGGACCAGAATAAAGGATCTGAGTAGAAGTTACGTCTGCAAACAGAAGTATGGGTAAGGACCATGGAATCACTTGAATGCACAGACCTTATAAGGCAGAGGTTGTTATGAGGCGGAGGTTGTCATGAGGCGGAGGTTGTCACGAGGCGATGGTCAGAGACGGGCAAGGGCTAGTCTACTATACTAAAGTAGTAGTAGTCATGGAGACCGATTTTGTCCGAGATCATCCTCCTAGGGTTTTCAAGATCCAGTGCTCGCTCTTGCACCTTTCCCTGCCGCCACTGCTGTAGTTTTGCCATCGAACCTTCTTTTTCACGTTTCTGCTATCGTTTCTGGGGGTAATTGGGGCTAACCCTTCTTTGATCTGGGCAGTCTGGTGCCACTAAAAACAAAGAACGAGGTGTTCGCCGCGGGATTAATCCCTTTTTCTTGACACCACGTAGACACTAGAGCTTACTTTACTGCAGCTACCATGATCATTGCCGTTCCCACGGGTATAAAGATATTTAGTTGGCTGGCCACCATCTATGGAGGAAAGATAAGAATGGACACCCCTATGCTATGGGCAGTAGGGTTTATCTTTCTATTTACTGTAGGGGGCCTAACTGGTGTGGTTCTTGCTAATGGCTCTCTAGATATAGCCCTTCATGATACTTACTATGTAGTAGCTCATTTTCATTATGTCCTCTCTATGGGGGCAGTATTTGCTATATTTGGGGGATTTTACTATTGGTTTGGTAAAATAGTAGGATATTGCTACAATGAGCTCTATGGAAGAATTCACTTCTGACTAATGTTCATCGGAGTTAACTTGACCTTCTTCCCCCAACACTTCTTGGGGTTAGCTGGTTTGCCTCGAAGATATTCTGATTTCCCCGATGCATTTGCTGGATGAAACTTGGTAAGCTCTTTAGGTTCTACTTTATCCATAGTAGCGGTATTGTGGTTTGTGTATATAATTTACGACGCTTACAGGGCTGAGATTGTTTTTGTAGGATGAATAGAAGATAGTGGAAGTTATGCTTCCTTAGAGTGAGTAGAAAGCAGCCCTCCTGCTCATCACACTTACAACGAGCTCCCCTTTATCTTTCATTCTTACTCGGAGTAATAGAAAATAAACTTACCTTCAACTCAGTCTAAGGTACTGGCACTTCGTTGATGTAGTTTGATGATTTCTCTATGTCTGTATCTATTGGTGAGGATCTTAATATCTTAAGGACTCGACGAAGTAGAGATAACAACCGGTAGTTACTAGACTCATTATCTAGGTATGGGAGTTCAAGCAGAATAGCACTATTGAAATAGCCACATGCCAACATGTAGAACGCATTCTCATTATGTTAATATAGTGGATCCTAGCGGAATATAACAATTGAAATAGCCACATGCCAACATGTAGAGCGCGTTCTCATTATGTTCATATTGTTGGTCTGAGCAAAATTTAACTATTGAAATAGTTTTCTTCAAACGTGTGGAACGGATTCGCATTATGTTCATATAGTGGATCGTAGCAGAATAGCACTATCGAAATAGCCACACGCCAGCATGTAAAACGCATTTTCATTATGTTCATGTAGTGGGTCTGGGCAAAATCTAACTATTGAAATAGTCTTCTTCAAACGTGTGGAACGCATTATCATTATGTTAATATAGTGGATCCTAGCGAAATATCACTACCGAAATTGCCACATGCCAGCATGTAGAACGCATTCTCATTATGTTAATATAGTGGATTCTAGCGGATTAGCACTATTGAAATAGCCTCATGCCAACATGTAGAACGCATTCTCATTATGTTCATATCGTGGATCCTAGCGGAATATCACAATTGAAATAGCCGCATGCCAACATAAAGAACGCATTCTCGTTGTGTTCATATAGTGGATGCTAGCAGAATAACACTATTGAAATAGCCACATGCCAACATGTAGAACGCATTCCCATTATGTTAATATAGGGGATCCTAGCGGAATATCACAATTGAAATAGCCATATGCCAACATCTAGAACGGTTCTCATTATGTTCATATAGTGGATCCTAGCAGAATAGCACTATTGAAATAGCCACATGCCAACATGTAGAACGCATTCTCATTATGTTCATATAGTGGATCCTAGCAGAATAGCACCTTTAGTGAGTGTTGATGTCAGATCGTAATTCAACCCTTTTTTGTGGCACTCCAAAACCTCAATCTTACTTTAGTGAGTGTTGGTGTCAGGTCGTAATTCAACACTTTCATGGCACTCCAAAACCTTGATTTTAATTTAGTGAGTGTTGATGTCAGTCCGTAGCACAACAATTTCATGGCACTTCAAAACCTCGATCTCACTTCTGTAAGTGTTGATGTCAGCTCGTAATGCAACAATTTCATGGCACTCCAAAACCTTGATTTTAATTTAGTGAGTGTTGATGTCAGTCCGTAGCACAACAATTTCATGGCACTTCAAAACCTCGATCTCACTTCTGTAAGTGTTGATGTCAGCTCGTAATTCAACAATTTCATGGCACTTCAAAACCTCGATCTCACTTCTGTGATTGTTGATGTCAGCTCGTAATGCAACAATTTCATGGCACTCCAAAACCTTGATTTTAATTAAGTAAGTGTTGATGTCAGTCCGTAGCACAACAATTTCATGGCACTTCAAAACCTCGATCTCACTTCTGTGATTGTTGATGTCAGCTCGTAATGCAACAATTTCA
>JAAAKM020073195.1:205093937-205252766 GCA_010016025.2 Alatinidae sp. Z8VKAUB7J3
TGGCACTTCAAAACCTCGATCTTACTTTAGTGAATGTTAATGTCAGGTCGTAATTCAACCCTTTTTTGTGGCACTCCAAAACCTTGATTTTACTTTAGTGAGTGTTGATGTCAGGTCGTAATTCAACCCTTTTTTGTGGCACTCCAGAACCTTGATTTTACTTTAGTGAGTGTTTGTAAGGAAGTAATGCTTCTGATTTAGGCCATGAACCGGTGGAGATGCAGTCTTTAACTTTTTTCAAAATATCATCACTAGCAGAAGCGTTTGAAATTTCAGACAATGACATTGCTTTTGGGACTAGATGTTGAATTAAGGCTGAGATGTAGTCTTCATTGGCTTTACTTGATTCTTGTAAGATGTGTGGAATTGGCAGACATGACAATACATCAGGGGGTTTTGTGAGCCAGGCTTGTAAATGACATTAAATTTATACGGCTGAAGACAAAGAACCCAGTGCTCTATTCTTGCAGGAGCATGACCTTTTGCACTATAAATCATTCGCAATGGTTTGTGGTCAGTAATTAGGTCAAATTCTGTTCCTCTTAAATATAGATTGAAACGTTCACAGCCCCAAATGACCGCTAAAGCTTCTTTTTTGGTCTGCGAATACCGTCTCTCTACATCAGTTAAGGTGCCACTGGCATATTCAATAGGCTTTTGTTCACCATCCTGTGTTTGTGTGAGAATTGCTCCTAGTCCAAATGGGTTGGCATCTACAGTAAGTTGCGTAGGTGCATTCGCATCATAATGTGCCATAGTGCAATCAGTTGTAAGAATTTCCTTTAACGTGTCAAAGGCATCTTGCTGTGCTTCGGTCCACGTCCATTGTTGGTGCTTGCGAGTGAGTTTTCGCAGTGGCTCAGCAATTGTTGCAAAATTGGGCACAAAACGAGAACAATAATTTGCCAGGCCTAAGAAACTGCGGACTTCGGAGGCGCAGGATGGAGTTGGTGCATTCTTTATGGCGTCTACTCTCTTACCATCTGGAGATACTCCATCTTTGGAAATGGTGAATCCGAAGGTCGGTGGATCGAAACTACTCTCTGCTAAATACATTTTTAGACGCTGACTGAACTAAGTCCATAAATCATTGAGTGGTTTTCGTTAGTGCAGCAGCTTTTGTACATTGGACGCGGAAAGACATGTAAACGGTTACAGATATCTTTCACTTTTTGGTATCTGTGGAGTATAGTCTTCATACTAGGACCATTCTCCGAATATCTAGTTAATTGAAAAGGAACTAACCGATAGGTACGGTATTTAATTTTGGAAAGAAATGTTTATTACGCATTTTCGATAGTGTTAATTAAATGAAGCAGGTCATTCCTTATAAAACAGATAGTAAAGTCTCCAAAGAAGTTTTTAGTGTAAAAGTGCAAGACAGTCAGCAGAGTGGCGCAGTGGAAGCGTGCTGGGCCCATACCCCGGAGGTCGGTGGATCGAAACCACTCTCTGCTAAATACATTTTTAGACGCTGACGGAACTAAGTCCATAAATCTTTGAGTGTGTTTCGTTAGTACAGCAGCTCTTGTACCTTGGACACGGAAAAACATATAAACGGTTACAGATATCTTTCACTTTTTGGTATCTGTTCAGTATAATCTTCATACTAGGACCATTCACCGAATATCTAGTTAATTGAAAAGGAACTAACCGGTAGGAACGGTATTTTATTTTGGAAAGAAACGTTTATTACGCATTTTCGATAGTGTTAATCAAAAGAAGCAGGTCATTCCTTATAAAACAGATAGTAAAGTCTCCAAAGTAGTTTTTAGTGTAAATGAGCAAGACAATCAGCAGAGTGGCGCAGTGGAAGCGTGCTGGGCCCATAACCCAGAGGTCGGTGGATCGAAACCACTCTCTGCTTACCCACCGCTACGTGAACGTATATTTCTCTTTAGCTTTACAAGGTACGTTTTGGTCCCCGGTTTTGTGAAAAGATCAACCATGTGTAAACCTCATGCATTTTTACACATTTCGAAACGATTGCCAATTTACTTGCCATTCACTTTGACACTGTGCAGGTCTTGGATTACACATCTGGAGGGTGGGGGGTCAGTTTGTACCATTGACTTGAGTATTTCACTTGCAGTAGCAGTCTACTCAGTAAATCAATGCAATTGAGCTCATGAGAAGCCTGAAAGTATCATGTCAATGTATTGCTGTGCTGTGAATTTCTGTGCTGGTTGTTTTGATAGTCCCGCATAGTGCCCGTATTTACTGTTTTGATCTTGCTGCTATTTATTGCATATACATGAACAATGATAATGATGAGTGCTCTGTTAACACTAAAAGTTCTACCTTACAGAGCTATTCTGTAACAAGTGGTGGCTCTGCTTGCTCTTCAATCATATTGCTTTCACATTATATATAGGCCTATAATATATCCTTCTTCTTTTTAGATCTGGATACTTGTTGCTATTTATTTCATACACACATATACATGGACAATGATAATGATGACTGTTCTGTTAATACTAAAAGTTCTACCTTACAGAACTAGTCTGTATATAACAAGTGGTAGCTCTGCTTGCTCTTCAATCATATTGGTTTCAGATTATATATATAATTTATCCTTTCTCTTTTTAGATCTGGATACTTTTTGCTATTTATTGCATACACACATATACATGGGCAATGATAATGATGACTGTTCTGTTAATACTAAAAGTTCTACCTTACAGAACTAGTCTGTATATAACAAGTGGTAGCAAATCGGTTTTACCCGAGAACCGCGGGCCCACCACAATAGAGGAAAAAGGACAGCGCCAGCGTAGATCTATCTCCATGTCATTTTTATCTTATCTTATCTTATCTTATACCCTACTCCACGCTGTTGATAACTATAAGAAAGTAGGACAGACACCGTGAAAAAAATGTATACTGGTCAGACCATACCTCGTTTGGATATCGAGTGAAGTGCAGTGCGCTTGTGGCAGTAATGACACACAGACATGCTTCGGTGTCAGCTTATATTTATACATGTAAACCTAACAAGGTGATGTCAAGTCTAATAGCAGCAAGTTTGCATACATCAATAGTGAGAAAAGAAGAAAAAAAGATTTTAAGCAGCCCTATCAATCCAATAGGGTGATGTCATGCCTAATAACAGTAAGTTTGCATCAAGTTAACAGGGAGAAAAACAAAACCCTCTATCTTGGGTAGGTGGTTAAAGGTTGCATCATCATACAATGTACAGCCCCTTCTATGGTATGCTAAGTATTTGGCATAGCGTTTAGACATCTAATATGCCTGTCTAGACAGCTTTCTATTATGAAACCTGGAGAACAGTAATATAAATGTAATAGCTTTGTTGAAGCATGGTACACCATCATGTTCTGCCCATTATCACGCTCAGACGGTACACTAACTTAATAATCACATCAAAGGCATAATAAGGTCACGTCATCCTGATGTACTAACAAACAGGAACTCTTTCCTCACGCAACCTAATATAGGTCTGATACCAATATAAGAACGCCTTTGGCAAGCAATCTAAAGGCCCTTATACCATAATAGCACAATACGTCATAGCTATATGCAGTTACTGCACAGCAAACTATTTGACTTATGGATACATAAATGAGAAAATATACAGAGAGCAAGCCATTCTCCTTGATGGGCGAGTCAGAGAGTGTGTTTATAAAACTAATAACAATCAAAAAGAAAAAATTAATATACTAGTTTCTCATTCCCATTAGGGCATTAAGGAACTGCAGTAATCTAAACTTCCTCACAGGTTTGGTAAATAAAATCTGCAACATCTTGCTCTGTCGGCACATACAAAATACGCATAACACCATTCCTGATCTCTGATCTAACAAAATGATACTTCGCATCAATATGTTTCGATCTCTGATGATGTAAAGGATTCTTAGCTAATGCGATAGCGCCCTGATTATCACAAAACATATCAAAATGATCAAATGCGTACATATCACCAGTCATATTACTCAAAAGCTGAATTAAAAACTTGGCTTCCTGAGTAGCTGCAGCTAAGGACATGTACTCGGCCTCGCAAGTACTTAAAGCTACTGTAGGCTGCTTTCTACATTTCCAGGAATTAATTGCCCATCTGTTGATAGCTTAAAACCATAACCAGTGATGCTACGACGATTGTCAGGACAGTTGCCCCAATCCGCATCACAAAATCCAATAAGTGATAGATCATTATTTGACTTTCTAAACCGTAAACTGTAATCAATACTCCCTTTAAGATATCTTAATACATGCTTGGCCATCGTCATGTGTACAACAGTTGGTTTAGACATGTACTGTGCTAATGTAGTCACAATAAAACACAAATCTGGCCTTGTGGCCGTCATGAGATAAATCAAACTACCTACCATCTCTCTATAAGCCTTAGCATCAGCTAATGCGGCATCATCAAACATGGCTTTATTATCTTAGGTATGCAGGCGAATTTGGGAAAGGAACACGTAATATTGATAAACAAGTAGAGGGATTCCATGAACTGTACGTTGGTATTGATTTTGCTGACAACAGATGGCACACAGTCAGTGTCACACAGAATGTAAGAGACGTAACTGTTATTGTTGATGGTATCAAATCACCTAGGACATTTGGCTTTGTAAAAACGCCACCTGCACCTACAGACCTGAGCATTGATCATGTATATCTTGGAGGAATCCCTTCCTTTCTTGGAGTCAATGAGCAAAAGTCAATGGCACAGAAAGGTATAGCAACGTGTATCAGCAGGGCAGTTTTCAGACAAGGTGGTAGAGAAACTATCAATATGCTAACAGCTTCTACTGTCAGAAGACTAGGTGTGAGCGACAATTGTCCCGTTATCGATTACAAACCGATCTTCTTCCCAAACAAGGTAGCACATCTTTCCCAACCGAAATACAAGGAAGAAAGCTTGAAAGTCTCATTCGATTTTCGAACCAATGTACCAGAACAAGTTGTAATGAATCATGCCAATGCTCATGCACAAACAGTAGAAGTTCTAGTAAGTAGAAAAGGCAAGTTGATGCTAAGGGTTGCAGGAGAGCACCTTGTCCGAGCTGTGGAGACAGGAGGTTCAAAAACGTTTCATGATGGCTTATGGCATTCAGTTGAGGTTTTAATTGGAAATGTAAAACCAGATTTTCAGGCAGAGTTTACTGTTGATGGTGTGAAAAGGTTGACGAAACTTGGTGAAGTTTTTATATTTGATGGGCCTTTGAACTATGGATTTGGTTTTACTGGTTGTATGAGAAACTTAAAGTTGAATAACGTAGCTCAAGACTATTTACATCATATTTTGCGGAAGTTTTCCAGTTTTATTCTCATTGCACTTTGCGAAAGATAAAGTAAAAGAAATTGAAGATAAAACTGCAGTAATGTAGTGTAGTCCTCTTTTGAGAAAGCTGATTCATGATTGTGAGGGCTTTTATATAGTTTGCTATTAACATCATGTGTTGCAGAAGTTTTCCAGTTTTATTCTCATTGCACTTTGCGAAAGATAAAGTAAAAGAAATTGAAGATAAAAGTGCAGTAATGCAGTGTAGTCCTCTTTTGAGAAAGCTGATTCATGATTGTGAGGGCTTTGATATAGTTTGCTATTTACATCATATTTTGAGGAAAGTTTCCAGTTTTATTCTCATTGCTCTTTGCGAAAGATAAAGTAAAAGAAATTGAAGATAAAACTGCAGTAATGTAGTGTAGTCCTCTTTTGAGAAAGCTGATTCATGATTGTGAGGGCTTTCATATAGTTTTGTATTTACATCATATTTTGCGGAAAGTTTCCAGTTTTATTCTCATTGCACTTTGCGAAAGATAAAGTAAAAGAAATTGAAGATAAAAGTGCAGTTATGTAGTGTAGTCCTCTTTTGAGAAAGCTGATTCATGATTGTGAGGGCTTTCATATAGTTTGCTATTTACATCATATTTTGCGGAAGTTTTCCAGTTTTATTCTCATTGCACTTTGCGAAAGATAAAGTAAAAGAAATTAAAGATAAAACTGCAGTTATGTATTGTATCCCTCTCTTAAGATAACTGATTCATGATTGTGAGGGTTTTGATATAGTTTGCTACTTACATCATATTTTGCGGAAAGTTTCCAGTTTTGTTCTCATTTGACTTTGCGAAAGATTCTGCTTGGCATTCGCTCGACTGTCAAATCAGACCTCATCTGTTCCACTGACAAGCTTGTTTATGGTACACCCCTTTGTTTCCCTGTACAGCTCATCACCACATCCGCTATGCCATGCAAAATTTCAATGCTACTCCTCCACGCACTACTACTTGCTCTTCACACATTCCTCGGGACTTAAAAACTTCCTCATACGTTTTCTTCAAAACACGGTGCTGTTCATAAACCACTGGATCCACCTTACAAAGGAACATTTAAAGTGTTTGTAGTGAAGAGTAGTCTGGGACCTACGTTCTTACTTTCGTTCATTCTGTAAATATTAAGTATTGTGTCACGTTAATCAAGTCAGTCGTGTTTAAGTAATCCTTGAATACACATCTAAAAGGAATATTACCGCCTTCTCTTTATTACGAGAATGGATACTAGAACCGCGGCTCCTGTTTCATCAATTTTAAGCGCAGTTAACACAGCCAACAAGCCTTCACCTAACAATGGCGTTCTCTATATTTCTGTTTGGTTGAGACACTTCAATGTTTTTCTACGACTTGTTCAATGCACTGATGATCACAAAGCTGTTTTACTTAAATTTTTGTCTATGAATGCTTTTGATGCTGCCGTCCATACACTTTCTGAGGAGCAGTTGCAAGACTGTACTGCTATCGTCGGCTTTTTACACCAATGTTATGGAGTGACTGATCACAATTCTTTACGTTTAGTCTTTTTTCTTCATCAGCAATCTAGTTCGAATGCTGAGGAATTTGCTCGCAGTCAAAACTTTCAAGTGCCTTTTGCACTACAAATTTACCACAGTTTATCGGGGAGTTACTGGTTGCCAAATTTATTACACCTGGTCGCTGATCTACAGCTATTCTCACATGGATTTACTCCGAAATAGGTGAGTATCTACTTTAGCAGTTTTTACGCAGTTGTTACAGTGTTTTCATTCTTATTGACGTTGTAAACAGTCTTAGTGACTGCGTTTTCGAACCAAGACCTTTTGTTTATTATGAAACCAGAATGCATATAAGCAACTCGACTTGTGCGAAGTTTGAAGTGTCACTACGTTCATGCATCGGTGTATCAAGTAGTATTATCGTTGCATGTTCTTCAACCTTGATTATTTATTTTAAACTGGGTGTTGAGTTGATCAAGTGCGTCTGACTGGCCACAATTTTTGATAGGTTCTTTCTGACCCTATGTGATATCAGGTTGTAGTACCGACATGAAAGAACATTTTTCAAGAACAGTGTTCACGTCGTATCGTAAGAGTCATTGCATAGTTTTTGCTGTTTCATGGAGGATCTGATAGCTTTCAAGTTTTTACAGGCAGCTTAACCTAGTGCCTTTGTCTTTGAACTATATACTTGATTGTTGTCACACTGTATATAATTTCTTTAGTCAAAACCAGTATTTATCTGGGTTTAAATTGAACCCTAATGTCAAAACGACATTTTTAAGAGGATTTGACCAATCATATCTTGGGCAATGGTTTAGATTTTGATGTTCCTAACACATGATTGATAGTTTGGTTTATTTAACTTTATGATTATTTGCTTGTATATGATGAAGATCAAGCTTAAAGTGAGATTAGTAATTTGTTTAACCCCAATCTATGTGTACCTTAGATGAGATGATAGGATGTTTCTGAGGAGTTAGGTATACTCACTTATCAAATAGAGGGCTGTTACATCTCAATGGCATTTCACTAATGATTCCGTTATTAAATATTATCTACAAATTTTGTAGTACCAGGAATCTTTTCCAAATTATATTCTATTATATTTGTATCGTTCGATATGCCTTATTTGCTAATCTATTAATAATTTGGTGTTTTTATTCCTTTTTTACAGAAAACGATTCGAATGACCCACGCCGATTCCCAAGAGTGCCCTGCTTCATCTGTCGTTCGATATGCTCTCGTTGTAGGCGCAACTGGTGTCATACATTCTGCTTCTTTTCATGTTCACACTGCAGACGTTTTCGTGGCTAACCAAAAGAAATCATGAAGTTCCAGGCAACGAATAGCAGTATTTTGAAAACGCCAACTGATGTTTTAGTCATCTGTTTCAACGTCAGTGAATAACTGGTCATATGAATTAAGATCGTCGAAACCTTTTTACCACAAAGACTTATCAAGGATACATAATGTTACTAACGTGTAATGGAAATTGTGAAGATTTCTAGGAATTTGTTATTCCTCTGCATTTTTTAGTGTTTGTTGTATTTGTATCCTAACATTCAGCAGGACATATATTTGTTTATAAAAGACACTAGAGAAGAAAATTTGTCACAATCAGGGCTCAAACCCGTCACCCATGCTATCAAAATCTGTCATCTACTAACTAGTCTAGGTTAATTCATGAAAATATCATCCATATGTGATGCGTGATTATGCGAAAGTGCGTGAAACCTTCCAAAGTCTTGCAAGAGTGAACATTCTTTGCCACATATTCGAAATTAAGTAAGGTTTTCAATTTTTTTTTGGGGGGGGGGAGGGGGGGAGAGGGGGCACTGAGTTAGATTTAAAGATGAATAACTCTTTGCTCTTACTCTCGATTCGTCTCTGCGTCTTTGCTCTTTTTCTTGACACGTCTTTGCGTCTTTGCTCTTACTCGTGATTCGTCTTTGTTCTTACTATTGATGCGTCTTTGTGTCATTGCTCTTACTCTTGATGCGTCTGTGCTCTTACTCTCGATTCGTCTGTGCGACTTTGCTCTTACTCTTGATGCGTCTTTGCGTCTTTGCTGTTACTCTTGATGCGTCTTTGCGTCTTTGCTCTTACTCTTGATGCGTCTTTTCTCTTACTCTTGATTCGTCTTTGCTCTTATTTTTGATGCGTCTCTGCGTCTTTGCTCTTACTCTTGATTCGTCTCTGCGTCTTTGCTCTTACTCTTGATGCGTCTTTGCCTCTTAATTCTTACTCTTGATGCTTCTTTGCTCTTATGTTTGATGCGTCTTTGCGTCTTTGCGTCTTTGCGTCTTTGCTCTTACTCTTGATGCGTCTTTGCTCTTATTCTTGATACGTCTTTGCGTCTTTGCTCTTACTCTTGATTCGTCTTTGCTCTTATTCTCGATACGTTTTTGCGTCTTTGCTCTTACTCTTGATTCGTCTTTCTTCTTACTCTTGATGTGTCTCTGCGCCTTTGCTGTTACTCTTGATGCGCCTTTGCGTCTTTGCTCTTACTCTTGATTCGTCTTTGCTCTTATTCTCGATAGGTTTTTGCGTCTTTCCTCTTAATCTTGATTCGTCTTTCTGCTTACTCTTGATGTGTCTCTGCGTCTTTGCCGTTACTCTTGATGCGTCTTTGCGTCTTTGCTCTTACTTTTGATCATCGTCCAAATGTCATACCGGTTGGATTCGTTCTCAAGACCATTACTGTGTGCGCTTCGCTCATTGGTCCCCCGTGTCGTATATTAAACACTTACAATCGAAATCTCATGTCACACTGCTCGGAAGAAAGAGCACCAACAGACTTCATAGCAACCCTAAATATTGATGCTTTTGCAGGTATAGTTGGTTTGTGTCTCCTTTGAATGCCATATATCTGTTGTGACGACCCGTAATACGCTAGGGTGGACTGCTTCTGACACAACATAGATAACCAAGAAAGCAGATCAAGCAGCAGCCTGTCCATCACAGCTTTACACATCAGCAAGGTTGAGCTGCGACCAAATCGACTGCTGGCTAACCAAGCGCCTGTTTATCTCTGCTAGGGCAGCTGCCATCTCTTTAGTGCGATCCTTCCATATTCGGTCTTCATGCTGTTTGAACTCCTCACAATCCCCATCATGTGGAAATCGCTTCGATTCTCGTATGTGTGACAAGGCAGGAGCTGCTTTGCAGTGACTATTGTTATTGTTGGCATCGTAGAGTTTACGTCGAGACGGTTGTTGATGGCCATCATCCTGAACATGATGTGTCACCTGAGTAAGAAGGGTAGTAGTAATAGTAATGCCAATACAACGAATAAGGGGAGCGCGATGTCAATAAGAAATCGATGTTTCACGCTATGACCTGTAACGTCTTTGCCGTCAGCACTGCATTTAGCTGCCTATCAAACAAGTGATCTGAGAACCAAACCAGCACAGGTATAGCTTCTACTTAAGAAACTGATTACCTGGATATAAATATCAAATTCCCAACCTCCAATTAGTAAACTCTTTATTACAAAATGACGGGTTATGTCCATATACCGCGTAATCTTCGCCATAAAAGTGTCAAATATTGCGTGATCTTAAAGCTCTATTATCTGTCGTGCACAAGTCGGTTTTAGTTCGATCAAGATGGTATCTATCTAAAATTTACATGTATATGGATCTTTACAAGCAGGCCTGCAATTTCATGGGCACAGCAGCCCCCTATGTACTTGCAAGATCCTTTGCAGGACCACTGAGAGTACTACAGTGGGTATTTGATTATACGGTACACAGGATCTCAAACTACGGATAATCCAAAATTCCAGAATAATCACAGACACGAAAAATAACACTTGTTGCTGATACAATGTTAGGTTGTTCAAAGACGTTATGGAATGTACAACAAGAAAATCATAGAAAAATGTTCATTTGAGTTGACGACACATGAGGATTGTTTGCTTGAAGTCATAAATGGGTTTGCAGCGGTAACTTGTGAATCGGTTCGCAACCTCGCTTTGATGGCTGGCGCTGAGGCTAGTCAAACTTGACGACCATTTTGCTGATTTTCTACATTGACCTTTTTAAAAATAGACCAATTTTGCAAGGCCGGATAATCGAAGTCCTCATAAATGAGATGTCGAATTATTAAATACCCACTGTAGGAAAAAGTTGACAATCCATGTATTAGATCTTCTATTACACATATTGACATGTAACGCAAATGTCTATGATATCTGGCTTGCCATCTTTAATATATAAATAAGTATGGCTACAATGGCAACTATTACTTTATCCTTTTGGTTAAACCTATTTTCGGCAATCCATTGTACGATTACAAAATGACCCACCACATTGCTTAATATTTTGGTACATTCTTTTTCTTGTTCTTTTTGCTTCACCAGCCTATCTGGTGGGCCACTCTCGAGGGCAAACACCCTAAAAGGAAAGCAGCTTGATCAATTGAAACAATTCAAATACCTTTCACAATAGCTGACGATGATAGATGCAACATTCAAATTATGATAGGATAGGAACAGTAAAACACACCATTTAATAAAAGAAAAAATAAAGGAATAAGCATCGGACTCAACAAGAGAATAGTAACGACCACATTATGAAGTATGCTCTTACAAGGAGCTGGAGCCTGGGCGCTAAGAAAAGATGAGAGGAAGAGATTAGAAGCACGTGAAATGTGATTCTGGGGCAGACTGCTCAAAATCAGTTGAAAAATTGAGATCACAAATGTTACAAATGATGAAGTGTTACAGAGGACTGGTAAAGGTGTTTGCAGAAAAGAATACATAAGAGACAGAAGAAACGGCCTGCACATAACATCAGACATGGAAACTTGTTGTAACCAATTCTAGTTGGAGGATTTGAAGGTAAAAGAGCCAGAGGGAGACAGCGAACAGGAAAGCTGGAGTCAGCAAAGAGTGTATGTAGACTGCAAAGAAGAGGCCTTGAGGAGACGAGAGGAATCTGCCTACTGGCACAACATAAAGTGGTAGTAGTAGTAGTAGTAGTAGTAGTAGAAGGAGAAGAAGAAGAAGAGAAAAAAAGGGAAATACTACTAGTACTACTACTACTAGTACTACTACTACTACTGATAATAATAACAATAAGATGACGACGACGACAACGACGACGTAGAAGATACTCATTCCTCCTAAAGCAGGTAACAGTGGATCTAAACGAGAACGTATCGCTATTGTGAAAAATAAAAGAAGTACTGAACAACGTCATCCGACCTTCCCTTGAAGTAGAAGGAACCCGACAAAGCAGAGCCCCAGTGGTCACGCCCAATTCTGTTCGAACGCTTGGTCACGCCCATGATTGCACACACATACATTTTGACCACGAGTCGCCACTGGGGTGACTCCAGCCTGGCTAACTCTTGGGGATAAAATGTTGGTTCACATGCTATTTTAAGGTTTAGAAAATTCATATTATATACATTGTAAAATATGTGTATACACATTGGCTGCATTTGCATCAGAAATGCCCTCAAGTAATATCTTTTTATCATGAATCTGGACTAATGTGAAGAAGATATCAAAAATACAACCAATGGGAAAATAAAAAATGATCCACACCGAACAAATAGCAGCACATGGGAACAATTCAAAAGACCTGGACTGCACTTACTACATTTAAACCTAAACAGCTTAACCTCTAAAATTGAAGAACTACGTCTATGTGCAAATAATTCAAATGTGGCAGTTATAGGTATAACTGAATCAAAACTTGATGACAACATTTTGAATAGTGAGGTTCAAATTCGTGGCTATGAACTCTGTTGCACTATACCTCATTCCTTTCAAATTTCGCCTCCCTATTATTTTCGCTCCCTTTAATTTTTGTTCCTTTAATTTCCCCCCCCTAATCCTTTGATTGGCTCCCTTTAATTTTCGCCCCCCAGGCACGAAAATTAGAGACAGACAAAATTCGGGGTATATAGTATTTTTTTTGCTTGTTCTGTATGTTTTTGAATTTTCCTTTGGTGAAGAAATATTGCAAAACGGCATATCCCTGCAAACCTGCTCATACTGCAGCCTGCACAATTAGATATAAAACGCCACAGTGAAGGCAAGGCACCACGGAAATTACAGCGGAAATTTTTTCTATGGCAGGTTGAAAGTAACCACCACTACCACCACGACTTTGTTAGTGCGGATAATGTAGTGCTTTTCCTAATAATGGTATCGTGCTGCATGGCATGAAGTCCAGCTTTACAACTTGGGAATGTTTACTTTAGTTCCAACTCAGATGTCTTTATCAACAGCCCCGCCTGTTCTAACTGTTTAACAGACCTTGATAACAACTGAAATTTATCGCGTGTTTGATCTTTCTCTGAAGGTGCGCTTACATTCTTTTAAAGGGTCCTCCTCAACCAGATTCATTGTGGTTTACATGAAGCTGTTAGTACTATGATAAGAATTTATCACAGAGATCAGTGTTTCAAACAAACTACATGTTTGTGCATTTTGGCAAGGTTATGTTCATCCATAAATTTAACACGTGGATTCATACTCTGAGTTTAGCAAGGAGATAAATTTCAAAACGTACGAATTGTAACAAGGAACTAATTTGACCGAATTAAAGTTTAATGAAATTAGTAAATATAAGGCCATTTCTAATGCCACAGTGACGCAGATGGTAAAGGGATAAAGTAGAACTTTCTACACTAGCTAATGTGATTTAAGCATTTCCTGCTGTTAAGGAGCTGGTTCTTAGAGATTAAGAACCGAGAAATTTCATCGCTGGCTTACTAGTTATCATATCTAGTAAGAGAGTCTGTCATTTTTATCCATGAATCAAATATAGTATTAACGCGGCTTATGACCAGAACAGTAATTATCGTCCCTCTCTGCTAAACTAACGAAGTTTTATCTTAAAATTACAGCGAATTATACTATATAAGTCTCATTATGGAATCTCATGTTATAGTATTTTGCTGTCAGCTATTCCAGTTAACACACTTTAAGTGTTCTGTTACTATCTTATCAAACACTTGTTAATAGGAACTCCTACTCTAATACACAGATCGACGCCTTCTTGAAGAAGAACGACGTCTCCTGGATACACGTCTGCGTCTCCTCAACACACGTCTGCGTCTCCTCAATACACGTCTGCGTCTCCTCAATACACGTCTGCGTCTCCTCAATACACGTCTGCGTCTTCTCAATACACCTCTGCGTCTTCTTAATACCGTCCTTCGTCTCCTGAATACCGCACTTCGTCTTCTGGTGAGAGATCGACGTCTTCTGCTGAGAGATCGACGTCTCCTGCCGAGAGATCGACGTCTTCTGGAGTGCGAACGGCGTCTGGCGTAATAGTCCCTTACGTTTTGCTTAAAACCTTTAAGGAAAGGAGGAATTTTGTAAGAAGGAAAACAGCAAGCAATGGATATGAATTAAAGTACATGAAATTTAATAAATAGAGAGCTATTTTTTTTTTTGATTGCCACTATTCAAGTTTCTGGTATGCAAGTGTTTGTATAGCTAGGAGCTAAATACTAGATTTGATTAAGGAACGCAATTCGTACTTGTATAGAAACAGAAGAGCTTTGTCCTCGACTTGCAACTGGTAGAAACTGTTGAAATAGTAATTGTGCTTAGATTTGGAACCCAGTTCTCTGTTGTGACTACATGACCGGAAGTTTTCCGTTGAACGCAATTCATTCCTCATCAACTTGGCGCCATATTCCAAATGTATATATATCATGAAATATACATTTATAGTTAGACGTACTCACCTCCCTCACCGTAGTCTGTATTCAGTGGATCTAAGTCAACTTCGCCTTCCTAAGTAAGAAAAAATAAAGTAATTTAGGTCGATAAAAATTTAAGAAACGTCGAAGCTATTAAATGGTAAAGATGGCAATGTAAGATGAAAATGGGAACATCTCAAGCAAGCCAGAGATCAAAGATGGAATTGCATGCGAAAAGATATGAAAGTATTAAAATTGGTGAAAGTCTGTGAAAGGAACACTGCTCGTGTTCGGGCTTATCCTTCAATCCCGACAAATTTTTCTATTTATATGGTAAAGACTGTTTACACCAAGTGCTGGCTGACAGATTGTGTGACTACGTTTGCAATTTATGTTACAGTAGTTATTCAATTATCCGGCTGAGGTGAAACAGTGTTACAGAAAGTTGCGAAGGATAATCGAAATCCCAGATATCCGAATTCTCGGAAGTTGATGGAAAAACTTATAAGGTCAATAAGTATCATGAAAGAAACGTTGCAGTTAAAGTGTACGGGAAGTTGGGCTCTCTCCATTCTTTTCGGCTTTGGTTTCTCTCAGCTGCAACAGTTTATGTTTGCTTTTGGGGCTTTCCCTGAGCGTTGGCCAGATAATCAAAGGCCGGATGAATGACGGTTGAGCTCATTTAGCACGATTACCTTCTGTGACTACAGTTCGCTTATTAGACCTTGTTTTGAAGTAATGAGTACCTGTACGTAATATCGCTTCTAATTGTTCGCAACGGCGGTAATTTCAATTTTCGTAATAGTTTGTTTGTGGTACAAAACAAGAATATTGCACGAAATAGTGAAAACATTGTGTACTGAAAAGCTTTTTTTGTCTGGCACTCCTCAGAGTACTAACGTCAGAATGACCGAAATGGAATATGTGAAAGAGTATACCCAACTGTATTTTGAAGGAGTTAGTTAAAGATTCAGACACATGTATTGAAAATAGTTATTTCGGGTCAATATCAAAACAGTTATTATTGACTTACGTCGAATTTCTGTTATAACAAAGATTTTGCTGTACTTACGAAAGCCTTTTTGGCAATGCCTCAATGTAAATTTCATCACATTTCTCAAACATGTAGAAAATTCAAGACATTGAATATGCCAGAAAATAGTAAATATTTTGATCGCCCTCATATGACCTCAGTTTTCAATACACATTACCTTGTCTTTTACCCCTGTTCTTTGGTACCTGATTGCTTCCTCCCCTTCGTTAATTTTTGAATAATTTTCCGACCTCTCCGTCCTTATTCCAACCCCCACAGCTATAAGATACCTTCGGGTACGCCCCCAGACAAGACTTTCCCCATCCCAATATCAACAACTCCTGCCCACTCCATAACTGATTTAGTCTATGACCGTTTTGAAACCTACTCCATAACCGATCTACTTCAAAGCGGTTGTGACAACCGTTTTCAAAACGGTTCTGCCAGTCTGAACCGATTTAAGGCCTAGGACCGATTTCAAAACCGATCTCAAAACGGTTTTAAGCACCAGTCTTTTTTGGCTTGCCCCCTCCCCTGAAACTCTAGGAGAAAGGGTCTGAGCAGACCTTGGTCAATATGAGTGCACAGTTGGTTTTCTCTATTTTCGCACCACTGAGAAATAGAGGCTCACTTCGCTGCTCCCCAAATTAGCTCTAATGCCTAAGAACATCGGTTGATTTGAATAAGTCTGGGAAAGTTTACGTTAATAGAAAGCCTTTTTTATTAGTCACTGGTGTAGGGCTACCATTACCACTCAGAAATGTTTATATGAAGAACAAGAACAAGAACAAGAACAAGAACAAGAACAAGAACAAGAACAAGAACAAGAACAAGAACAAGATCAAGAAGGAGGGGGAGGAGCAGGAGCAGGAGAAGACGATGAAAACATGACGATGATGATGATGACAATAAAGATGATTATAATAACAATGATGACGATAATTACATAAAACACCTATCAAATGAGGAGGGGTTGCTAAGGCACATTTTAACCTTCATCACAAAGATGGTTATACATAAAACGAGATTCGATAACTGACATCTCTATCATAGGCAATTAAATACTGTTCTTGCAATAGTCTTGTTTTCTAGCAGATTGTACGGAGAAATAATCTCTTTAAATTTGGACAGTAAGTAATTAGGGGGGGCTGCATTCCTTGCTCCCAATCGACTTTCAGAAATTGCCATACTAAACATGTCCTTTCGTGTGGTGCGATCAAGTGGCTAGGGGGAAGGTTGAGAAACATGTCCCTACCACTCTTCAGCCAGTCAATCACTCACTACAATTGAGATTCAACAGTATCTAAACGTTAGTGATACCATGGTTACTGTATAACCTCCCCCTTTGTGGGCAGCTGCGCGGCAGGAAAGCGAGTTACATACTGTTGGTAGGTACGTATTCCCCATTCACTCTTCACCAACGTTCTGGTGGATAAGGTAGTGAAAGCATAACGAGACCATCTTATGACAAAAGCGACGACTACTTCTTAAAAAACAAAACCTACTAGAACTTGTTGCAGTCAGCAGACAGTAGCGTCGTTACGGGGGGGGGGGGGGGGGGGGGGGGCGGACGCGGCCTCCTCCCCCACGCCCATATTAGATATTTTCACGTCCCCACCCCGACATCCGCTTCGAGATGGTTGCCTTCATGAGCGAGTGATATTGTTTTTGTCAAACTGTCACGTTCTTGGCTCAGAGGGAAATCACTCAAAATGGTGTTAATTGTCACTTCATGTCGGAATTTGGCGTCAGATGTACCACCCTCAGAGACTCACAGTTGATGGGTGCTGTGTGTTAGTATCTTTTAGTAGAAATTAGAGCATGTTTTCCTGGAATAGTGCCGCGTACCATCCCAAAATAAAACTCGTTAGGTTCAGTGTCCTACTTACAAGAATTGGGTTAGGCATGTCTTTTTTCTGTTTCTTACATAGTTTCTTTCCTCTGTAATACTGTTCTTTGTATTTTGCACGGAAGAACCCAAACTTTATGTAATTGTTACTTGATGTTTGGATATTGACGCCAGGTGCGCCAAATAGCCTCCAGGAAGCAGACAGTGAAAGGTTTATTTTTGTTGCCTCCTGTAACAAGATAGATTTCTTACTGGATCATCTGCTCAGGGGTCTTGGTTTTTCCTCCTCCTTTGACTCCGCTTTTTCGTCCCTCTCTTTTTCTTTCTCGTTTGTACCCGCTTTCCCCCTATTGATTTTCCTACTCCTGTTTTCCGTCCTGCTTTTCTTTCGAATTTTCTTCTCGCTTTTATCTTCGTCTTCTTTCTTCTCTTCTTTCAATTTCCGTTCTCATTTACACATTCCTCGTCTTCTTCTCCTTCTCCGCTGTCGTGCCTTCTTCACCATCTGCTTCTTTCTTACCTCTCCTTCTTCCTCTCCTTCCTCTCCTTCTTCCTCTCCTTCTTCCTCTCCTTCTTCCTCTCCTTCTTCCTCTCCTTCTTCCTCTCCTTCTTCCAATTGAAACGCGTCGCCGAAAGTAACACATAGGCGAGTGACACATTTTCTGTCACTCTTGTTCTTGTAAAGATTCTAAACTGTAAATAAATTAATTTTGTTAAGAGAGGACTTAAGTCTTTGTCTGAATGTATGTACTACCTTAAAGAAACCCTCTCGGCATTTGTCGCTACATGCCTGTGTTCCTGCAAACCATGAGGAGTTGTCTTCAAAAACGTACACACTCTCTTAACTTTCTATCAACAAAGTATTGGCTTTTAAATTTTTGTATCGTCCTTTGTAATTCTAACGTTATGAAACGTTATATACGTTATTTAGAAAAGAACACTAGATAAATAGAAAAGCATGTCACCAGCAGGGATCAAACCCGTGATCCACGATACGTTATTTAGTCTATTGTTTACTTTCTTGTTTGTTGTCAATTTTGTTACCTAGAGCATCGAGTTTCAGTTATTTTCTTCATTCCCGTTTCCAGTATTGATTGTTCAGATGTGATTTTATTGTTATGTTTTTTCTAAAGCAAACTGCTCCTAAGGTTATTCAGAAGATAATGGTTTTCGAGACAAGTGTGATTTGTATTCACAAAGCTGTATCAAAGAAGTTACAAGAATCTTTGTAGAAGTTAATTGCTGTTCAGTTTGTTAATGCGTAACTTCAACGTCTTTAAACTAATAGCAAAGTTGATATTAGTTGCAAACCTTGAATTCACATCCTCTTTTTTTTTTCGCGGACCCCCTGCTTTGGGAGATATATCAATTGCTAACCCCTTAAGGAATTGTGTGATCAGACTCAATGCGCATGTGCGTGAATTATGCATTCTAAAGGATTCGATTTGCAAGTTCACCAAACATTCCTAGGAGGAACCTTGAACCCTATTGAAAAATATTGTCTTACATAACAGCTACAGCTGTTACCTTTTTCTTGAACCCTTCTTTGATAATCGCCCTTTTTCTTTTAGGCTTTGCGGCATTCTACGAACCCGACCTTGACAATAGTTTTGCGGTTTTGATCAATTTTCGCGAAAGTTAGTGCAAGATCGAAGTGCTGACATAAACATAAAAATTCTGTAGATCTATCGCAATAAGTTTGCTTTCCTGCTAATCCGTTCGAGTCTTCGAAACAGATAAAACTGATTATACCGTTTTAAACATTCGATCAACAGAGATTTACAGAGAATATTGTGTCAATTTTTTGTATCAACTTTGTCTTTCCATTCAGTTTCTATTCATTGAAATTCATCATGGACAAACGTGCTCATTATCAAAACACATGAACTCTCACGGAAAAGCCTCGTACATCCAAACCTATCCGCCGCTAAAAGACAAGACATTAAAAGTATACTTTCCATACCTGCTGCCATGGATGTGTAACCCATCCGGTCCTGCACTTTTCTGATTGGCACTGTCTTTGTGTCTGTGGTTTTTCATATGGATTGCAAAGTTTCTCTGCTATCTTCTCTCCTGACAGAGATGAACAAAACGCCTTTCGCGTTTCAACACTGTGCCCTGCGCCTGTGCAGTTTACACCACATCCTGTCCAAGAAGATGCTACCCATAATCCAATGTCTAACAGATAAAGAAAGAATCAGACATTATCCCTTTAACTGAAATACGCATAAATCACAGTACTAAATATTTTTCATAATTGAAGACCTGGGCACGGGGTGAAATCTGAAAAGTAATCTCCAGATGGTTGGCTTCTGTTATCTTTCCTGCCATTACTTCAATATCTTCCTCCGGTGCTAGCACCTCAAAGCGATTTTTAGCTTCAGCTGGAATTCTTTTGTCTTTCTCTTCAGAGCTTCGAGGTTGACTTTCGACTTTCCAGCTTTCACCATTTTGCTCCTTTCGAGTCTTGTATTAAGCCTGATCTTACTACGGACCATTCTGTGGTCACTTCCAACATTCACTCTCTGGATACCATCGACATTTTGGACGATATTTCTATTGCTCATTATGTAGTCAATCTCGTTCTTCACTAATCCATTAGGGCTTTTCCATGTCCCTTTCTTGTTTTTCCTCTTCTGAAAGAAGGCGTTCTCAATTCTCAGATTCTGAGATGCTGCGAATTGCACTAATCTGGTTCCTCTTTCGTTCCGATCTCCGAACCCAAAAGATCCAACTGTTCCTCCGTCGCCCTGTCATTGTTGCCCAACCTTCGCATTGAAATCACCCATGACTATCTTATAGTGACTCTTGTTTTTCTCCTTGATGCTACCTACTTCTTCGTACAGCTCCTCAACCTCTTCATCATCGTGGCTTGCTGTGGGGGCATACACTTGGATCACTTGTAAATGATAATTGCTAGTAATTTTCAATGTAATGGACGCCACTCTATTACTTGTTCCTTCGTATTCCAATAGACGGTCCTTTATCTTCTTGTTCACCAAGAAACCAACTCCTCTAATGGACTCCTCTCCTCCTTTAGTGTAGAGCACGTGCCCACTCTGCAAAACTTCAAGCTGTTCTCCTTTCTTTCTTGTCTCTGCTAGTCCTATGATGTCCCACTTGAAACGTGCCTCCTCCAATTCATGCTGCAGACAGAGCAAAACAAGAACATGCCTTGGAATACAAAAGAGTCGACTCCTAGACCTCTAAATAAATGAGCCCTTAGTAATCAACGAAGTGAAACCTGTATCTTTTTTACGTAACTGTCCTACTACCATTCCATGCTCTTACCGTACACAACGTTCATCTTTGTTTTGGACATAATATCTGACATAATATCAGTATATTTACTAAGTAAACATGTTATGTATACAACTACAACTGTTGCTGCAAAGCGGAATGCAAATCACAAGATTTGATCCCCTTCTTTATTGTTTTAATGGCGGTTTCGAAGGAGCTCTGTTGTCATAGAAACGAATAAGAAAAACAGAGAATAACGTTTACCGTGACAATTAAGAGTAATTGACGTCAGAAGTCTTTTTTCTAGTTCTGAAGTATTGTTTTCTCGAGCTACGCATCTGTATTGAAATTCAAGGCTGAAATTTGGATTATGCAAAACTCTTAGCTGTCCACAGAATGCACAATAAGGCCGGCAACATATGACAAGTATGCTTTTCTTAGGTAAGCAGTTCCACAGGACATGATACGTACCTCCTATTCTCTTAAACTGTGCTTTGGATATTGTACCGAAATACGTAAGAGGTAATAACGGTTACCTAGTGACAATGAACAAGAAAAATAAATATCAATGAAAAATACGAAGGCATTTAAAGGATTCACTAAGATACAATCAATGTAGAAGAATCAATCACATGCCTAGAAAAGACAAGCAAACCATTCATCTTTGAACTATCAACCTCTTCAACTAAAGTAGGGAAATATCACATAGAAAACTCTGTTTGTACTGGACACCTCTTTTTTGTGGACATATCTCAGTCGGCGTTCCTTACGATACGTATGTCCTGGTCAATCCTGCAGTGCTGGATGGTGCAGTGGTTAAGAGTATTGTGAAACGCGGTCATTTCAAGTAGTGGAATGTCCATAAATCCTCAAAATGTTGTGTGGTGCCTGTGGTTCGTAACAAACTCGATTTGTGGTACACCAGTCTCTCGTATGCAGCCTGAGTAGCATTCATAAAGGACGTTCATGTCGTCGGGCCTGCAACATTAAAGCTATGGTTGGGAATCTTCTCAACCGCGACTGTACTTCGTCTTGATGTCAGTCTGAGTCTAGCTAGTACATATTTGTAGAAAGCGCAACTTTGATCCAAAGCTGTGGTCTGTGCACGTTACGGTGAAGTATAGACGGGTGGTAGGGGCTAATCTGTAGAGTTCCTACGAATTTCTGGATTCTTTTTTGGTGTTTGGTGAGCATGTGCATACCAATGCATGATATTCTGCGGCAGACAAGCAGATAACCGAGTTTTATCAATGTTTCTCGATCATAAGACCGTTTCCAACTTCCCAGCTTTGATCAGGTGCTTGTGGGGATGTAACTTTTTTGCCGTCTCTCTTTTTCTGATCACGCATAACTTGTGTAGGAAGGGCATATATAACCGTGTTTCTAATAGCTCTTCAGACCATTTTAGTTTCCCTTCAGTAGCCGTTCCTTCTGTAACATCAAATCGCGCCTTTATACCTTATAATTGATTTAGATTTCAATTAAATATAACTTTGTTCCTTTCCTTTGTTCTTCTAGAACTATTTTATTTTGCTTATCTTGACTGATGGGGAGATCACAGATATGGATCAAACTAAGCTTTCGATTGTCAAAGCCTCCCAACTTTCCAGTTTGGCCATGGATAGGATAATGTACCTCGATTTCTAAATTACAGGTATGTTAATTGTTTAAGTTCGGTATGATGACCTTGACTAGCCGTTCTCTGAGCTGAACCCTGAGATACTATCTGTAAATGTGATTATGATTGCTGCAATGTTTACACAATACTATAAAAGTATGTTTCGTTTGCCACTGGCGACCGACGGGCATGTAGTACAGTGCCACTGTGCGAATATGTTATCGACTATTTTAGAAGGATGATACTAAAGTACAGTAGTAGCGCCCACGAACAAATATGTAGGCCTGGTGATCTTGATACCTACCATTTTTCGTAAGCCCAATCGAATAGTTAGATGAAAACGTTAAACCGGGCCAGTTGCTAGGGTGTGAAGTTGGAGTAGCTACTTTGAATTTTGGGGAAATGACTTGACGAGGCAATTGCTAAAGTAAATTCCATAGATGTTTGAATCTTGACACGAGAATTTTTGGGGGTAGGGAGGGGCTGAACTTAAATCGAGAGGTGCTTAGCTCTCAGTAGCACCCCTCCACTAGCTAACATTAGCTCTCAGTAACCCCTTCCCTCCCCAACTAGCTAGCTACGAGTCCGTCTTCGGCCAGATAGTTTGCTGTAGACAGATTATAAAAAGCAATTGTAAGAAGGATATTCTTAGAAACTCCCTACTCATTGAAATTTTAAAAGATAATGCTTACTTTATAGATAAGCTACTTCAAAGGTATTTGCAATTTTTTCTTTTTGTAGACATAAAAGTCCTATTTTCAAACTCGAGTGCGTAGTAGATCCGCAGTCGAACAAAGAGCTTCTTCATGTGATCAGAGGGGAGTTGAGGACAGCATATAGTGAAGCTCACTGGATAAACCTCTCAAAACCCTTTAGAGATGCAGCTAAATAGGACCTCCCAAAAATAGAGAATCGAGTAGCCAAGAAATCATAGATGAGTAAAGAAATAAAAAATCTTGTTTGAACAAAAAGAAGCTTGTGAGAAATAACTCTGAGCAATATAACTGTCCGAGAGAGAGCCAGGACACATACTACAGTCAGAATTGGTTCTATAGGAGCTTGCAAATTTATGCACCAAAATCTCCCACTCACTCACTTCGAAGCCGCAGACTACAGTCGCCGTAACAATAATTCTCTTCCAAGGTGGTTTTTCATGCAAAGTTTGTTGTTGTGGGATGACACGAGTTGCGAAGAACGTGATTGCCGTGCATGGAGTCAGACGTTTACAGATGCAAGTCAGATATTAATTACCTTTGACAGTTCAGTTGGCCCGGCGAACATTTGGGATAGAAGCTTTAGGGAAGTGGGACTCTTTGAACGAGATCTTTCCACCTCATTTATACCAAGTAATTGCAATTGAGACAAATAAGTGCGCGACTGATAAAGATCGAAAAAAAGTTCAAGGCGGCAATAAGCGAGGAAATTACACTGCACATTGGAATTCGGGATCAAGAAGTGGATGAGAGCTGACTCAATTAGCTTAAACAAAGAAAATCGTTATGAAAGAACCATAAAAAGGAAAAAAACCCTAACGATTCCAGAAAAATTTGAACTCGAATCGCTGAATTTAGAGTACACAGTTAGTAACCATCACACCATATGACCAGCTGAGAGAACCAGACTGCAGAATTATCGACTTTGTACGTGTCACTGGATGTCAGGAATGTTTTAAAACATCGTTATTTACAACTATGTACAATTTGAAAACTGAAACATACGTTACTCTATTATCATTATATACATTAACGGAAACATTTAACACCATTAAAAGTATGACTGAGTAATAATTAGTTACTGAACTTCAAACATTAGCCCCTTATGATACGTAATACACTTTCTCAAGTCTCGATGTCGCATTCGTGCACCATTTTGATGCTTAAGGCTCAAACAGTGTAGGGGTTGCTCTAATGATTCATACTAAATACCCTAGTTCTTACCGGCGATGAAACTTGTGGTTGCACTGAAAGAACGTGGTACGCATATGCCCAACCACAGAATGAGGAAAAGGCGGAATGGCAACTGGAGAAGGAATCGTTTTAAATAATTGTTACGGAGATTCTTCTACAGAGCAAAGGATTGTGCTGGACAAGATTCGTTCTCATAACGAGGCCACTCATGGGTAATATAGAAACGGTTTCTTTCCCGTTTGAAATTTATTGACGTCGTGTTTACAAACTTACTAAAATCAATCTAATTCTCGTATTGCAGAATTTTTGTTACAAAACCTGGATTATTGTTAGTTGAACAAAAGAAATAGTAACGTTGGTTTGAGGTTACTTTAAAAACAATGTTGTAATTTGTTTTGGTACTCATCACGGCAAACACCAGAAGCCTCATTTGAGAACTGTATTTTCTGCTCAAGTACAAAGGTCATATATCAATAAGGGGGCGCTAAGTGTCCCTTCTACGTTTTCATATTATGTGCCCATATCACTGGGCCAGAGTAAAGGTAGGCCATTACGCTCAGTCGCTAATTGGGGCGATTACATTATACGGCGATCCACACTCTTTATGTCATGTCACAGTGTAAAAATTGAAGTCAAGAATCAATTGAGATTAAGTAAAAATTAATAGGGGGGGGGATAAGAATGTCCTGGGTGGGAAATTTCCAAAAAATGAATTAGTTGGGGGGGGCATCTATAAGCCACCCAAGAGTAATTGCTTCTCATTGATGCTTAGCAATACATGCATCGCAAGCGTCTAACAGTTGAAGATTGCCAACATAAACCATAAATCAAGGATGTAATGGTTAAAATACCATCTCTTAAAATTTAAAGAATTCTATTCCAATCCTACATACACAATAAACAAATGACATACACGCATACAAACATAAATAATATCCATAACTATATATGTTTGTTTACATTTCCTTTTAGAATTTCTACCAGTATTTTCTTAAACTCTCTGTTGTCCTTTTCTGACTCTCCCTGTATTCCTTTTCTTCTTCTCTGTCTTTCTTGCTTTCCTCATGCTCACACTTATGTAAGTCTGTAATTGTTTTCATATACTCCTCAATGTCTCCTCCTTTTGTCCTTTTCTTTTTAGGAGGTTCACCACCTGGTACATCGTTTTGTTTATCATCTTGTACCTCCTGCTCTTGCTCTATATCTTCTTGAATCGACTTATCTAGTGGCTGATCATCTTCCATTTCTGGAAGAGATTACTTGTCTACAAATTGTAGATTGCATGTCTGAGAAGCTCAGAAATCCATCCCTTTCGCATAATAAGGCCAGTTTGAAGGCTTTCCTGTAGTAATACCTAAAAATACCTAAACAAAGAAAATTCTAGCCTGTGTGAAAATGGGTTCTTAGTGCCATCAACGTACAGACATCATTAAAATACTTACATTTTGCAAAGAGTAGCCACTGAATGTAATGGATAGTGGCATCTCAAGTAGCTACTCCGTCAATGCTAGTGTTCCCAAAGTTCCATTTTTAAGCCCAACTTAATTTCTGCTATTTATAAATGATCTCCTGTGGCGGATCTGTCCAGACGGGGAACTAAATTGACAATTTCTTTTTCTTCCCTGCCAGTCCATCAATATCATCGGCAAAGCGCAAGTTGGTAATTCTTCTACCTCCAATGCTGACTGATCCTTCATAGTCTTCTAGCGCCTCACCCACGATCCTCTTTAAGAAGATATTGAAGAGAGTGGGCGAGAGGAGATAGCCCTGCCTAACTCCTATTTATGTCCTAAACCAGTCACCTATGCTGCCATTGAGGTACACTGCACTGCCTGTTCTTTCGTAGAGGCTCTGTATGACGGCAATCAAGTTAGCATTGATGTTATATTTCCTCAATGTGGCCCTCAGGGCTGCGTGCCACACCCTGTCAAACGCCTTTTTGAAGTCAATAAAGGCATGATACAGGTCCTGTGGGTGTTGGAGGTATCTTTCGCATAATATCCAGGAGTTAAAAATATGTTGTGCTTTGCTCTCCCCTGAAATCTGTCTGTTCTTCAGCGATGATCTCTTCTGCTTTTGATTTCAGTCTGTTCAAGATAATTCTCAGCATGACTTTACTTGGATGGCTTATCAGGCTGATGGTGCGATAGTTTTGGCACTGTTGTAAGTTCCCTTTCTTTGTGAGTGTGATGACCAAGCACTGGGTCCATGCAGTTGGCCATACTCCGGTCTGCCAGATTCTGTTGCAGATGACTTTAAAAAAACTTATTATGGCTTCTCCTCCAGCCTGGACTAGTACAGCCGGGAACTCAATGTCTTATAATAATGAAAATCTTATTTAATCAAATTACAGAAGAGACCATTTTACTATTGAACTAATGGTCCCGCTGAAACCGCCTTATCGGCTTGTATGTTCAGGCTAGCATTGGTAGGTAAGTTTATCCATTTCCTTGAAGCTAGACTTTTAATGAAATTCCGCAAGTGGCGTCCAGATTTTACACAGCAATCCAGTGTAAGTGTTACTCGCTTCCATCGCTTGCACAGTAACAAATATGGCAGCCTAACTCTCTTTCATAATTAACTGTTGACAACCCATTTGAGAAAGCAAGGCAGTGATTCAAGTGAAAGCAAACAAGAAGGATGCGTTATCAAGTTATAGTGTAGGCCGGGAATTAAAACGATTGTCGGAGGGGCAAAATCATGCCAGTGTACAGCATGGGTGTCAGACGACGAGACAATTTAGTAACAATTTAGCCACACAATTACCAGCGATCTAGTGCTCTAGATAAGTACCAGAGATGCCGTGGAGGGGGAGGAGCTCAGGGGGGCTAGGATGCCCTTCTTAAAAATTTATAAAATGTTTGTGAATTGTTTAATAAAGGTTATTATAATGTTTAGTTGGACATTTTCAGCAGTGTGAATATTTGCACTTTATTCGAAATTATATCTCACGTAGCAGACTAGAGGAGAATAATAATGGGCGTGACATTTGCTGCTCAATACCCCGCACCCCCTTAACTTTCAGGACGGCACCTCTGATAAGGACTGCGGAGCTATAAACGTAAACGAGCACCTCATCACCCGTAAGTAGCTATTTCCAAATACCTTCTACTACTCCTTTTAAAGAATATGTTTTCGAGTCTTGTTTTAAATGGCAGAAGGTTAACAATTGCGCAATAAACTGCAAAGAAGTGTGAGTTTGGATTAGTTATTCAACTATTCACGAATTGCAAACGGAAACAACAATGACAGAAAGGAAAAATTTTAAATTCTTTTTTAAACTTCATATATGTTCGAGTTAGAGCTTCCATTGTTGAGTATCTAGGCGCATTTTTTACTTTGGTAATTATTATTGATTGAGTCCCGTGAAGGGTAATTTCAAGCGTTTCTGATGTTAAGCAATTAGTATTCGATGTAAAGGCTGATGCAGGGTTTTTTTTCTCAGTCAGTTTCTCAGTTAGAAACTTACACCAGACAATGCGGTTCTTGCAATACCCAACAATTCTCCCAAAATGAACATTGTATTAATGATACTCAACTCCGACCCCAATTTCGTCAGTTTCTGATTCTGCTTTGACAATTTTGGGGTTCCGGATTTTAATAATTATCTTTATGATCTTTAATGGCGTTCTGTAAGGAATATAGTTTATTCAAAAAACTTTTTCTCATGCAGGCGAATCCTGTGTCCAAACTCACGACTAGTCACTGGTACGTTACACCGACAGACATTATCGCTGCTTCCAAGGAGTTATGCAGAGACACCAAAACATCGATGCTTAGAGGTAAACAAAGTAAATATTCTTTCTTATTGAAACAGGCAGGAGAGTTAACAAGGATGCACATCTAGTGGGTGTTATTCCAAAAGGGCGTAACTATGGAAAATTAATTTCTAAGAATTTTACTTTTACATTTTGTTAGTCAGTGTATCATAGCAAAAGCTAATAGAACTTTATGTTCCGTGGTTTACACAGCCGACACTGACACCTCCTCTTTGTAGCGCATCAGACCAGAATAGTTTGGTAGCAATAAATAAAGATGTAGTAATAACATGTCAACCTTCACTTGTAACCTATTTACCATACGAACAAGTAATGCAGAGCAGCACTGCTTATTTATATCAATAGCAAATTAAATCAGTTATATTCGTTTGCAAAAAATGGCTTTTCTGCGCATGTTCTCGTAAGACCTCGTTGATAGTCATCCTTTAAGTGTAATCAATCATACGTCCAAGAAGAACTAGGTTTGCGTTTGGTTGGTATGTCATTACCATCACAAAATGATCTAATGTACTAGTTAGTGTGGAGAATAAAATCTTTAAACGTTTTGAAGCCATTTGCGAAGAAAGATCCGAGGAAGAATCCATTTAATGTAACTGTGAAAGAAAAGGGGTAATCTTGAGTTAGTTTGTAAAGAAGCAGTAGTACATATATGTTTAATAAAACATTTTACAATAAAGGATAGGTCTGCAGATCTACAGTGAAGGTTTTGACTTCTTCTATCAAGACAAGTATATGCGCTCAAAAGGGTATCAAAAAATTACTGCACCTTCCCTTCCACAATAGACAAAGGGTGCTCTCTATGACATACTGTTTCTTCAAAATGATAACATACACAATTTTTTTATAAGCTACTTGATTTTCAGGGCCTGGGCTTAGGTTGCGTAGGGTATGATACACTTTCAGGGCTAAAGTTGCTTAACAGGTTCCTAAGGTTATTTTTTTCCTCTGTAATACCGAATCATGACATCACTGAAAAATTTCACAAACTTCCACACATTGTCCAAAGTAAAGTAATAAGGTACCCTAAGGTATTTGTTTCATATCAAAAAAGAATTCTTCTGTCTTTATTTATTTACATGCTTATCCCCTTCATTTATCCACATCGTCCGTCGTTTGGCATCGTGTGAGACCAATCTCATCTAGATCACTGCTGATGATTCTCCACCAAGTGACTTTTAGTCGACTTTGTTTTTCTTCTGCCGGACCTTGGTATCCATTCAATGGCATTCTTTGCAATTCTGTATCCTGATAGCCTCATAACATGTTTAAGTCTTCGAAACTATATTTCCAAGGATACACGTGAGCTACCTGCCTTCGTGTGCAGTTAATTGTTCGATTATTTAACAAAGTAATATTACATATCCTCCTCAGGCATCTACGGTGGATGACGTTGACTTTTCTGGTGTTCACTTTTGATTGCCCTCCAAATTTTGGAGACGTATAAGGTAACTGACACATTGCTATTGCAAGGTCGCAGTTTGGTTCATGGGCTAAATTGCTTAGATTTTTAAATCCTGTTGAGTCAGCTAAAGAGACTCCTAGCCCTAATTTCTTTGTGGGCTCCAGTTTCACTACTCGTGATACTTCCCAGATATGTGAAGCCACTAACGCACTTGTGGTTATTGGCAATTGGTGGTATTGTTGGGTCGTTGATACACATCCACTGGACTAGATCTTCCAAATGTACGTTGTATGTTTGTTGGATACCAAGAGGAGAATCTGATGTTGTTTCGCGTATCAACCAGTATATGATAACCAGATGCAGTATTGGGGAAAGGAAGTATCCTTGTTTAAGGACAGACTTGATTCAGAATTTTCTAGTATTTCCAGCATACGAACAAGTGGAGATGGGCTCTATACAGCACTTCAACATGAGCGTCTTCAAATGCAGCAGCACAGTCGGGGGTGGTAAGCCAAATTAAAGTTTCTTTTAAATACCAAATTAAAGTTTCTTTTAAATACCAAATTAAAGTTTCTTTTAAATAGCCTATCAATATTGTCACTATAAAACATCAAATTAACCAGGAAAAATGAAATGTGGAGAAGCGTTCACCATCATCATTACTTTATTGTGATAGTAAATACAAATTATAGCCAGCTCTTTAAGTGTCAATTCTATTTTTGGAAATTGTAGTTTTCGTATCACGTATCACATCAAATACATTTTCTTCTATAGACTTCCTTATCAGGATGCACGAGTTTGAATATACAGAGTTTTCTTTTACCCACAAGCATACTCCTTAATCTCGAGATAAAATACTTTTCTATCGTACTTTATCTGACTGATATTTATCAGGGCAATATCTCTTACTCTTATCACAAAATACTTTTGACGTGCTTGAGCATCTGTTTCATGAGTGGACATAATCTGTTGTTGCTGTGTCATGTGTGCTAAGAAGGCTGTTTTATCTATTTAATTACATATTACGATGTTTGGTTGATTGGAAAAGTACTAGACATGTCAAGGCATCAGCCATCATGATCTTCAAAATATCTGTATCACTAAATACACGAACGAGATTATTGTTACAAATAGTTTTTCTGTGGCTCAGATGCTGAGTGGATTTATGATTGATATAATTGAAATAATCGAACTGAGATCTAGTGGTCATAGAGGCTATTGATTTAGGGCATCAATGTCGATGGGGTATTAGGAGCCTCATTGCATTCTAATAGCCTCGCTAATAGCTAGGAAACAGACATCCACTTTAAATTTGTGGAACGTGTCCGAGTTCGGAAGTGAATGATTGGATTAGTAAGATTGAAAAAAAAACAAGATGGATTTACAGCCATTTTCACTAATCTTCAATACACATTGTATTTTACTTAGACAAGTTATTTTAAGGCAGGTGTCAACAAAGCTCCAGCAGGGATTGCATTTACTCAAGATGCAAACTAGCATGGTGAATGCTTAGCTTTGTGATATTCTTGTCTTAAAATAATAAAAACAGCAAATTAACATTTGCTACTTGTTTTCTAAACACTCATTTAAGCAAAACCATTTGCAACAGCAATACACCCATGGTTAGGATCTATCTAAAATGCTTTACAACAGAAGGGACACATGTCTTCCAAAGCAAATATGCAGCTTTAATGCTGTTCTTTGTCATCTACAAAAATAATTAAACTGTATCAGATGTATATTGATTTAAGATACTTCTAAGACTTTAAGCCAATTCTGTTAAATAAAAGGCCAGGCATTTCTTCACGATTTATACAATGTGTAAAAGAGCACCAGGGGGTTAGATTAAAAAAAAAACTTTCAGGGATGGGTCTAAAGGCTAAAGTATGTCCTGGGAAGGTCTGCTTATATATAAAATACAAAGAAACTGGTTTCAGTTTCACAACTTTCCTCAATCCCACTTTATAAGGTTTTAAAGATATGCAAATACACTTCCTGAATTTTGAAAACCAATAATTATAAATCATATAAGTCTACAGTTAAAAACAATGACAGTTCTGGTTAAATCAGAGTTCAACCAGTCAATTTTTTCACGCAAAAACACTTTTCATGACAACCTGGTTTGTCACTGTTTCACGTAAAAACAGCGGTTGAGCTCAACCACACCGAGTGGTTGAGCTCAAACAGTCTCTTTGGTTGACGCATGTTAGCATTGGAGGTCACCTAGCTCAGTTGGTAGAGCACACGTTTCAAAAGGGTGGGTCACATGGGTGGGTTTGTTCCCCAGTGTTGACAGATGTTCTGTTCCCCTAGTGTTCTTTTTAAACCTAACAATTCAAATCATCTCTTCCCGATGATACTTTCTATCTTCAATGGGCTTTGAAGAGATAGGCGGATCGGAGGGTAGTCCTTCCTTGGTCAAGTCACATGGCGCCGAGAGGCTGGTCTCCAATTGCGTTGAGCTGGATGTCGATGTCAACCGGTGGATGATTGTGAACAATGTGGCGACAGAGAAATGGATCATCTTAACATCGGAGGTCACCTAGCTCGGTTGGTAGAGCACACACCGTGATCGCGTTGGTCACGGGTTCGATCCCCGGTAGTGACATACTTCTTAGTTTAACAATTCGACTCAGGTCCTGTTTCAATTCAAGAACAGGCTCAGCACCTCTAATACTATTTTAGCTTCTCATTTGAGGCTCGTTTATTGGTTTTTGCATCCTGTTTAGTCACCTCGTTTAGGTAGGCAACTTGGTCCTTAATTATTATAGTTTTTTATGATTGTTATACCTCAGGATGATGTGATTAATGCACGTTTTTTAAAATAAGAAACCAGCCTTTAAGAAACCCTAGGCTCAGATTTTAGAAAATTTAAGAAACTCTTAAGAAACTTAGGCAGGCTGAACTAATCAAAAATTTAAGAAAAATTCGTGAAAGTAGGGGTGGAAATAATATTTTCCTGTAACAGTTCATATATATATTACCTTTAAAACACAAACCAATATGTACACTTTAAAACTTTAAACACTTGTTAAAATAAACTAAGAAGAAAAAAACTTGTAAAGTACCTTTGATAACGATGTGAGAAGCATTTAAAGTTCAGGATCTAAAAAATTGTTTTATTTTATCACATTAGCATCATGCTTGGTTTTTATATTTTTCATAAGATTACATTTTCCACCTGGCTCATCAATCACTGATAGCCAACAGCATGTAATGTCCAATTATTTTTATTGCATAGGTAATGGAGGTGTTCAGGTTCCTGCTAATGAATATCATGTGGAAGTGAAAGAATCCTGAGATACTCGTTAAATAGGTAGAGTATCAGAAAAATACTCCTGTGGCTTTTTAAAGCTGTTACATACAACATGGATCTTTTAAAGATTTTGGAAGTTAGTTATAAACTATTCAGAACCATTATATTATGTTCCATTTGGATTTCCTTGGACTATCCCATGGCATTCTCATTTTCAAGGCAAGAATGCCTCAAAGTACATAATAATCTAAGAAGTAAACATATGAACACACCCTTAGTTACTTACTCAGGAGAACTGGAACAAGAAGCCCAAAGATATGCAGATCAGCTTGCAAGTACAGATGATTCCAGACATGAACTGTAAGTACATATGTCTATGCTATCAATGAAATTTTATGGTAAAATTTCTTGACCATATTTAATCTGGTACACTTCTATCATTGGCAGATCAATATACATTATGTTGAAGGGTATAATGTGCCTGTCAGACATCTACAAGTCATGTATGTAGGCCTGCTCACAGATACAATTGGAGCTTAATTTCTTTTTCCCAGGGTGCAAAAGCAGTCTTATCTCTATACATATTTAGTTGAAGGAAGCAAATAGCTCTAAGTAATGTGCAAGTTCCTTAGAAGCTAGTAAAACACTATTGGCGTTCCCTTCCCACTGTTAAAAGTTTGATTTTTAATTACTGTAACTAGCAACTGCATCAACTCTGGTGCATCCTATAAACACAATAACATAATCACAATTACTGAGAGAACTACTCCTAATCACCTATTACGGGTACATATATATAACTTGAAGCTCCGGAGAAAATTGATCAGAAAGGCAGGTTACCCATTTACCTTGCACTTGACGTGAAGACACTCCTCGTTACTGTTATACACGCATGAGCCAGGTACAGCATCTTTGTGCGTAATACTTAAGTAATCTGTATTGCAAGAGAGGTATAGAAGGAAATTGGAAATTAGGTCTTAACATTACGCAAAAGAAATGATATGTCCCATGTTCTGAGGAACTATTGTTACAACGCACATTGCATGTATACACACGCATCTGTAAGAATACTAAAGGTTCTTGGATCAAGAAGTACCAGCAGTCAGGTACTTTGCTTGTAGCAGCATGTCACTACTTTTGTACCAGGCACAGGATCTTTAGTAGTAAGATGTAGTAACATTTAAAAAGTTCAATTTATTAAAGATCGTCAAAAAGGGTCGGGTATCATTCCCTCCGTAACCAAGTGACTCAGTGAAAAGAGTTAAACTATAAACGTGCCAAATATCTTTGTAATAGCATTGGTCGATATAAAGTTATAGTGTGTCAAAGTGCCGCGGGCCTGCTAGCCCCACCCCCTATGTATGAGAAGAGCCAAAAAGCCCATGTAAGATAGGATTAATGTTTCCCACAATTTCGAAAATATCGTCGAATGCGACAGCCATTTGTTTTTCGGCTACGAAAACCATGAAGCTGTCATTCAAAACCCAGTAGTAGTAGTAGTAGTAGTAGTAGTAGTAGTAGTAGTAGTAGTAGTTTACATTAATGATCTGACCACGGGGGAAATGTTACTACGCCAGTACGAAACGAAAACACAAATAATTCCAATATCAGCCCTGTCTGGAGCGAGGAGAGGCGTGGGAAGGGATGGGGAGGGCTTGTAGGGGGTACATTTTGTAATTTTCTTACTACAGGATGGGGACATGGTTATTCATCGACCCCTTTTCGACCGCTGGATATTCATTGACCCCCTGGTCCCATCGACCCCTGGGAGTCGATATCGACCACTTTGAGAACCCCTGATCTAGACAATTTAAAAAATTCCAATGAAATATTTTGTCAGGAATGTCTTTAGTTAGGCCTATGTTCGAATTTTGACCAGATAATACGATGTTAAAGCTGGATAACCGAGCCCTCAATAGCCCATATGGTCACTTGCCTGCTTAGATATGTGATCTCTGTAGGCAGCAAGACTCGATTTGAGAAGTAGGGATGACTATACTGGGGATGGAGACTTGGTTGCAAGACCCGATGGGTAAACCACTCCCTAGACATCCCGTAAAATTTGACGTTTTTATTGTTTCAACGGAAATCTTGCATACATTGTGTAAGTAGTTTATCCCTCGGGGAAACTCTCTTGTCGACATATAGTGTTGGGCAATAATTGTTTATCATACTAGTGCTGCTATCAGCTCAGTTCCTGTTACTAGTTTCGTATCGGTAATCATCTGTTCCATGTCAGTACACAACATCACCCGGCACTCAAATCCGCACTTTAGATGAAAAATTGTCATTAAGCGTCGTCTCTTCGACGCGTTCTCTCTTTTGATTTAGAAAAATGTGCGTTAATAAATGTTATGAAAAGTCATAAAAACTTAGCACAAGAACGTACGTCGTTACAGAGTTATGACAGCTGTCCTTTGCTTACTTGTGAACTATCATAAATGGTTATAGTTATAATGGTTATGCTGGTCAAACCCCTGTTGTATGAGAAGAACTCGAATGCATCCAAGAGCGCATTTCAATTGAAAACTTCAGGTTTACTTGTGACTAAATAAAATGTTTTTATCGAGATTTGAGCTCGGAAATCGTTTCAATCTTTATTTCAAAACATTTTCTTCTGTATGTATTACAATTTTGCTTTCCCCATAAAGATGTTAAATTGAGGCATTACTATTATTGCATAAAGCAGACAAATTATCTGCGCTTCTCGTCTATGACTATATTTCATGTTGGGATTCTTTTAGGGACACTTTTTAGAAAAGCTTGGCTCTCACTATTGCAATTTCACTAAATATCTGCCTAAAATCATTTAAGGAAAATCATTTAAGGAAAATCATTTAAGGGTGCCGGAGATTACGGCATAGACGTTTTTGCTGAATGGAGACAAGAATTGCGCATTATGCCATCGAGAGACTACCAAAAGACTTTTGAAGATTTAGGTTTGCATTGTAGCTACGCACATTTGCCAAAAAGATTCTGTGACCCCAACCACTTTGTTGTTGTCCGTTCTAGATTCTTCAAACCAAGTGTATTCCATAGCTAATGATTTAAAGCGTAACCGTTCAAAAATGTCTTTGCCTAAGACAAATGCTTATGTATTTCAATTGGCGTCCACATTTAATACAAGTTTAATCTTTCGCTTGTCTAACAGAATGAAGTATTTGACTTTATGAGCACAGTAACGGGGCGGTGTAAGAAAACAAGTCTACAGGGTTTTGAAAATAGATGATTAGTAAATTTCTGCATGTACATGTTTATTGTGCTGAAATCAATATGTGTCCTTAGGACTGTGAGATCTGGCGTAGTATTATTGCCCGGGGAGATACGACCTTATATACAGACATAACCATTGATGGTCCTGCCCCGAACCATCTCGTTGGCAACTTCTGAAGGAGTACACAAGAGGATCAATTACTAATCCTTGGTCAGGTTAAGATATTTAACTTTGCTTGCAGAAGACGTACTTCTCTGAACCTTTAAATTGTTGCTGCTTTGACCACGAGAGCATAGCCAGATAGATTTTCGGTGTTACTATTCTTACTAGTAAGATGCCTTTAATTTTTCGCAAGTTAATGCTGGTATACATGGAGATGCAGAACAACAAGAGCCTACAGAGGAAAAGGAAATGATGGGATATATAAACTTTGAGGTTTTTAAGTGGTTTGCTTACCTTATCTGGTAGAATAGACCTTAACAAAGCAAATGTTATACATGATGCCTGTGCCTCTAAGGTTATACTTAGGATGCAAAAGAAACTGTATGGAGGTTCCAATGGGGCCAACAACACAAAACAAACTTTTTCGCAGCATATTCATTTGTCAGATTTAGGTGCATTAGTGGTGGCAGGTGATAGTACCTTATCCGTCGCACTAGCGATGCTAACATAGGCGATGCTGAATCGTTTTCAGCAATTTGAACCAATCTGAAATCGATTTCACTTTAACCCATTTTCGTAGCCGTTTTAGTTGCATCGGTTTCATAACCGTTGTAAATGTGCACACGTGGCTACTGTGATGGTATAAAGGCGCAAGAGCTTGTTAAGAGTGAGTTGTAGTTCAGTGGTCCAGGTTGGATCGATAAGTCAATAAGGGACTGGCCAGTTAATCACACAGATATTAAAATTGACTGAAGAAGGTTTGAAGGAATAAATGAGCAGAGGCCGCGTAAATGGGAACATGTTCTTTTCACAGAGAAATTACCCGCCGAGAAAGCTTTATCGTGCAAGGCATACAGCAATTTTGAGAAGCTACTCACTATTACAGCGTATGTGCTGAGATTTGTGAACCATATTAGTGGTCAGTTGAGCAGAGAAAAGGGAGCAGTATGAACTAGAGAATTGACAGCAGAGGAGCTTTCAGAAGAAGGGAAACTCCAGACGAGGTTTGTAAAAAATGAACTGAGACCAAGGGAGGCAAATAAAGATATTTGGTTGCTGCTGAGAATTTATGAAAATGAAACAGGAATTTTAAGGAGAAAGGGACGATTAGAGAATGCAAACATTTTTATATGACGCCAAATTTGCTGCGGTAGTGCCTCATAAACACCAAGTGGCAGAGCTCATTGTAAGGAACGCCCTTGAGAAGGTCATGCATAATGGAGTTAATGACACTATTGCCTACATAAGATTAAACTTTTGGGTTCCGAAATGCCGGCAGTTGGTCAAGAAGTTTATTCATGGTGGTGTATTGTGTCTTAAGTTTGAAGGGCGGCGACTTGATAGTAGGCATATGGCACCGCTGCCAGAGTTCAGATTCATTATGGAGAAGCCATCTTCGGTTGTCGGCAAGGGTTTTGCAGGGCCATTATTCATACGTACATCAAGTTCAAAGCCAATAATCATGAGAAACGTTTACATTTTGCTGTTTTCGTGCCCTACAGCAGATTGATCATCGGTAAGACAGTAATTGCCAAGAGAGTGTACAGTAGAAAGATTCTTTACATTTCCATGTAATCATTACTAATGACTTAGCCATCAGAAGTACTATTATCGTCGTCATTATCATCATCATTATCATACCATGGGCAGAAGTGCCATGACCATGATAGTCGTCATCTCCGTTGCTATCATTGCCATCATGGTCGTCTGTATTGTGATCACCGCGGTCATTGTTAGCATAACCATTATTCTTGTCATTTATTATCATAAATCTGCTCAGGTGAAAACGAATTGTCTCTGGGCCTCTCTTTGAAGTGCTAAATTCTCTACTTGGGAGTGTTGGATCGTGGAGAATTGTCTTTAATAATCCATTGGATTAAGCTGGCACAGGAAATGCTTGGTCTATCACGGATTGCAACATAACGTACCTTCCAGAAGCGCAGTTTAAAGAAGCTGTTTCTGACTACCGATCCTCAACTTACAATGTTTTAGACCGTTTGCTCGCTACCTTTCCCACCGTAGCCCCCAGGCCGGTCTCGGTGTAATTAAGCTCTATTCTTCATAAGTTGCTTACTTCTAAGTTTGCTATTTTTTAAATTGCAATAGAATACGTTACCCAAGAAGTGAACTGTAGATAGGGTCCTTTGCAACTCACGTGGAAATACTTTACTTGTTGCACACTACTTACTGTATCTACCCCTAAAACTCAAATCGTGTTTTAGGGACCCTGCTGCGTTTAGTAGGAGCAATAAGCCTTATTACTTAGAGCTTAAGTAACCCAATACAAGGGTCTTTCCCTAAAAGATTTACACATATATGAGCTTCTGATTTACTTTATAACTTTATCGACCTCTATAGGCACAATGGTAGCAGCAAAACTACTGAACCCGGCAACGAAACTAGTATAGGTAACTAGAATCCAACAACAGCTTTTTGTTAAAATTGGTATGAAAGCCTTGAATTGTGTAACCCTTGTTGAATAGTATGCACCAGGTGATTATGTTTATTACATTATGCAACCCAAGCCTGGCAATGTTGGCACATGACAGTTGACAAGACTTCGAAATCAATGCGCAAGTCTGTAGGAGGTCAGTTTATTAGTAGGTCTTTGTGTGTCGATGATATTATTCTAGCTTCTAATAGCATGCAGTTGATGGAGGAAAGCAAGGCAATGTTAAGTAGTAATTTGGAAACGACTGATCTTGGTGGAATTAAATTCTGTTTAGGCTTAGAAATTGTTTGAGATAGAAAGGCTAAAAAGATCTGGTTGTCACAACGACAGTATGCTGAATCTGTGTTGAAAAAGTTTGATATGCAAGACTGCCTGCCGATCAGTGAACACACCCAGATCCCTCCAAGACTTCAGAGCAAAATGAAGGAGAAGCTTTTGATTTGAGAAGGTATCGGTAGGCAGTAGGGGCCTTTATATATTTGACGCGAGGTACAGATTTATCATCAGCATTGAGTTCCATTAATCAGTTTGCATTAAATCCTAAATTTCATGGACGTCCGAAACATATTGATGTCTAGCATAATTTTATTCGTGATGTTATATTGTCTGGAGATCGTCGATCTTGTCTATTGTCCTACTGACAAGATGAAGGCGGATATTCTAAGGAAACCTCTTCACAAAGGTTTATTCCAGGAGTTTTGCAGCATTGTGCAAGTTGTGAAGCGTAATTAAGTAATAAACTACATATCTTATAAGTTTTATTTAAATACGAGTACATTATCGATGATTTTGGAGAGGGGGTACGAAACTGCAGTAGCGCCAGGTCGGCCCGGCCTATAGCTATGTCTAAAACATCAAACTTAGAAAAGACCTACCTTCATATCCACAGAAAGTAACAACTTCAAAAGTGATCACATTTTTTAGAAGTCCGTCATATTTCCACCATCGTCGTCGTGTCATCAAGTTGTGAGAATTTTGTCCAGTGTATCGGCATGTTTAGTATTTACCACCGAGTTTTAGGCCCAGAACTCTGTGGTATTTATGATGCGGCCATTTTTGGCCTCGTTTTGAAAACGGGGAATTTTGACGAACTTGAGAGGTTTGCAGATTATTACACTCGTCAACACGATTGTTGGTGTCAAGCGGGCCCGTAGCAAGCATTCAGGGGCAATACCCCCCCAGATTATTTGCTTCTTAAAAAAAATTCACATATGATATATATAGCGATAAGAACTGTTATGATAGCAGCACATCTCGATTTCGGTGCAGTACTGCCTACCTTGCTTTCAGATAATCGATAAAGACGTGAAAGGGGATGTATAGTTTCTAGTTTTTGTCTTGTATACAGTACCATTGGGCTAGAGTTTGGTCGTACAGTTTAATTGAAGTTGAAACCGACTGTACTTTGACCTTCGACGTCAATGAAATAGCATATGAGAAACGTATGATAAATAGTTACAACAAAATAGCATGCAAAGAAAAATACATGCATTTAACATATCATTGTTCCAACCAGAGAGTGAGCACTCAATTGCCACTTCTTTTACAAGCACATCATTACTGTAATAGTATGCCATACTTGGGCTATGAAGACTTTGACGGAGCAATTCCATAGAATGAATGGATTCCCTTAGATTCCTTAGAAGCTTATATGAAGTTAGAGTGATACAAATATTATTTTGTTGTGGTTTTAACTCTTCTATGTTTGCTTCTAGATGTGGCAGTTTCAATGTATCTAGCTGCAGCCCAGTCCCCGAAACGGAAGTTAGAGCCTGGTTATGCTAGTTCTCTTACTAGGTTAGTGCACTAGATTTGTGAGTTTTTGTGAATGTATTTAATGTAAGATTATAGAAAATCATTTCATGCAGGTTGAGGTTGTATAATGTGCCTTTACCCTCTTCATTTTTCAATGTTTAAATGTTGGCAGGATTTATTACATTCACATGACCTTTTTGTGCTACATATTATGGATTAACATCTAGGTTGTAGTTGTATCTAAGTTTTCTTTTATTTTCCCAAAACATTAAGTTTTCATGGAATCTAACTGTTGTGCTTTTGCCTTTAGAACTTTCATGATATAGTATTTTGATGTGTAAGATCAGAGATTTTTGTTGTTTTATTAATGTCTGCCACAACCACAACATCATAATTTCTGTCCTTTGTGATTGAGTGCCCTGATAAGGAATTGTCGTATTTGTCAGAAACTCAAGGTTCCACTTTCTTTACTGCCATAAATTTTTATTCCCATTCGGTTTAAGATTGTGGCTTTATCAACACTAATAATATTTAACATCCAAAAAGTTATGATCGCAGTCATGACCACTCTCAATGACTTGTGACACTGCCGTTGGAACACATTTCAGTATTGGCCTCTTAATAGAAAGTAGCAGCAATTCCATAGAATGAATGGATTCCCTTAGATTCCAACAGGATCATACCAATCCTTCGTAAGCGACGTCACGATTACCACGCCTTGGCGCTGACAGTAACGCGAAGCAAAGCCGTAAAATTAATGTCACTTGGGGTGGCTAAGTTACCTCAGAGCTTTCTCCTGGAAACGAGTCTTGGAGTAAAAGATAAAAAGCACCAAAGTTCGAGCTCTATGTTGTGAGGTCGCTATTAGATTTTCACCCGTTTAGCAAATATTCTGCTAGCACATTTTGAAAAGTAGAAATGTATTTTGTGACAAGAAATTCTACACCATACTTCCACGACCAGTACATATCCTATGTATGGCTGGCGATAAATTTTTTGAAGAATTATGGCTCAAAGAAACTCTCGATACAAAGGGCATTGCCTCCTTACAAATTTTTATTCCACCTATTTTTACTTAAACCGTTGATTTTCAATCCTGATTTGGATCTCCCATATACCTTAGCAACTTATTTGGGATAACTTTGAAATAGATAAGCTAGGGGTGTAACCTTTGAATTCTAAAAGATGGGAAGATTCGATGAAAGCTGGGCTTGATACCGGTGCGTCTTTAAGAAAAGTAGTATTGAAAACGGCCCAATAAAATCAAGCGTACCCGCACGTTGCCACATGAACAAGTACCCCCATGAACAGTCTGATATTGGATTTTCTCTTTGCACAAACATCAATGTCTACAAGAAATAAATACTAAAGATAACGCAGTATCAACAGAAGGAGAAAATGGCTTGGCCACACCCCTGTAAGGTAGACGACCACTTGTATAATCTGTAAAGGACAGTACTAAAGATTGTCTGGACTCAAAATAATATTGATTTGAAAGTCGATGCTATCTCATAGTCGTCTACAGAGGATATTTTGTTGTCTGGTTTGAACTATCTATGTCCTGCGCAATGCATTGGCGAGGGCATCGCAGTGTCTACAGAGGATATTTTGTTGTCTGGTTTGAACTATCTATGTCCTGCGCAATGCATTGGCGAGGGCATCGCAGTGTTCAAAGAGGACACTCTGCTGTCTAGTTCAGACTTTAACAGTCGGCGCAATATGCTAATGAGCGCAATGCAATGTTCACAGAGGGTACTTCGTTGTCTGGTTCGAACTTTAATATTCCGTGCAATGCATCAATGAGCACATCGCAATTCACAGAGACTATTCTGTTTAGTTTGAACTATAATAGTCCTGTGCAATGCATCAACCACTGCTTATCAGGGGGCTGCACTGAGAGATTGCAATGCATCAACGAATGCATCACAATGTTGACAGAGGACACTTGTTGTCTAGTTGGATCTATAAAGGTCTTGGACAGCTCATCAATGAGCGCATCAAAATGTCTAGAGAAGGCATGTGTTTGCCATTCCTGGACTATAATGGTCACCAAAAGTGCTAGAAAGAAGGGGTCTCTCTGCTTACTAGGGATCTACACTGAAAGATTGCAACAAAGAAGGCGGTGCAGGGTTAATATGTGACCACCAGCTGCTTTGCTTAAAAGTAGAAAGATCTTGCGCACACGTCATCTGATACCAAGGCGAAGGGTTCACATTTATTTGCCTAGATTCGAGCGCGATGCAAACACGAACTAGTATCAATTGAGTCTTGTACAGCGTATCCGCGAATATCTCGAATAGAGTTACGCATAGGTTTGTAGTAGAGTGGTCTCTAACAGCGAAATTAAGGGCATGTTGTTGGGTACCAAAAGCTGTTTTCAGTGACACTGGCATACTTGGAATGCGTACATTCAATGGCGCACAATGCGATTATAATAGCAACAAAAGTTGTTTTTAGTGACACTGGCATACATGGAATGCGTACATTCCGTGGTGCACAATGAGTTTAGAATAGCACAAAAAGCAGTTTTTAATGACACTTGCATACTTGGAATGCGTACATTCCATGGTGCACAATACGTTTAGAATAGCACAAATATCTTCTTTTAGTCACACTTGCATACTTACAATGCGTTCATTCCGTGGTGTACAATGCGTTTAGAATAGCACCAAAAGTTGCTTTTAGTGACACTTTCGTACTTGGAATGCGTACATTCCGTGGTGCACAATGCGTTTAGAATAGCACCAAAAGTTGCTTTTAGTGACACTTTCGTACTTGGAATGCGTACATTCCATGGTGCACAATTCGTTTGGAATAGCACCAAAAGCTGATTTTAGTGACACTTGCATACTTGGAATAAGTACATTCCATGGTGCACAATGCGTTTAAAGTAGCACCAAAGGTTGTTTTTAGTGACACTGGCATACATGGACTGCGTACATTCCGTGGTGCACAATGCGTTTAGAATATCAAAAAAATCTTCTGTTAGTGACACTTGCATACCTGAAACGCGTACATTCCATGGGGCACAATGCGTTTGGAATAGCACCAAAAGCTGTTTTTAATGAATCTTGGATACTAACAATGCGTACATTCCATGGTGCACAATGCGTTTAGAATAGCACCAAAATCTGTTTTTAGTGATACTTGAATACTTGGAATGCCTACATTCCATGGTGCACAATGCGTTTACAATAGCACCAATATCTTCCACAATTTTTATCTTGGAATTGTAAATCATGGGCGTCATTGATATCATTAGTTCCGCATACGGCGAACAAAATGACGATGTTTTCAATTAGAAATTTGCATGGACAGTTTGAAAACATTAATATTTTTACTTCCTATTTTATTGGATTACGTCTTGGATTCTCTTTCACAGAAAGTGCATAAGGAACAGATTTTTTTTTTTGTCGTTGTTTCAACCGATGATCTGTAGACGTACAGCTAAATGTTTACCCATCAGAATTCTCGGGCACGTTCGTCTTTATTTCTTACTGACATGATTATAAACTTAGCTTTTATTTCGTAAATTTGTGTAATCGATTTAACTTATCATTGAAACAAACTTGTTGTTTGTCTGATACTCTAGGATAATATGCTTTATATTCATCCGGATAAACTGGTGTTTATGTTTTAGTTGCTGTTACTCCTTAAGCATTACTCATTTATAAACCAACTTGTAGAAATCAAAAGTTACCTTTTTGTCAGGGACCGTTCCAGTTTCAAAGACGGTCATGTTTGATTATTGCAAGAGGGTCTGCTTAAGAGATGACATAATAGTGGCATGAATAAATAGTTTCAAAAATGTTTCAAGAAAGTAATACCAACCTGAAGGTAGTAAAGTTATCCCATGTGGTCGCAAGTTTTTAGTCGAATAATATATCTTGTGGTACACTCTGGATCATAGACTCTTTAAGGCCTTTTTCGAAGCAACCAGTATAAAGAAAGCGAGAGCCTTGTATTTTCTTTGTAAACTGTGAAGGGGAGATGACCAATATATGATTACAAAATGATGGGAAGGTGGATTGATTACACATAATTATAAGGAACATTTGCAGGATATGCTTTATAAAGACTACGGGGAGACAAGGCGTTGCATGTGCGTTATGTAAAAAGTCTTCCGAAATATGCAAAATTTTATGCTCTTAAAAAATTTTGGTATCAATAATTTTTAATATCTTCATTTCAAGGTGGGAGTGTACTGATATTTGTCACGAAGAAGACAAACAGTGAAGACCTGGCGAAGCGAATGAGTGAAAATGGCTATGAAAGTAAGTCAAATTTTAGGTGTCATAAGTGACAAGATACTGTAGTTTGTAGCGCGACTTTGACAATGTTTTGTAACTTTTGACAACTGTTACTAGAGCTTGTCAATATTTTACGATTTCTTCTGTTATTTCAAATTTTAATTTTTTAGAACGTTAGTATGCCTTTAACTAAGCAGAAGAGAAAAATTTTCTCCCCGATTGGGCCAGATTGTAAAGGTGGATTTCCACTTGAAAATCCGGCTACGCGTATCAACACGACCTGAATCAGCAGTACAATAGTCGTATTAGTGTTACGATGTGTGTATCACAATGAACTTTTGGCGTCAGTCTATTTTCTTGTTGTCGTTGACTCGGAACCAGTGAGAAATTGTAACGTTCTTCCTCTGTTGAATATCACATATGTTTCTGTTCTTCAGAAGAATAAAGGAAAGACTGAAAAAATGAGCGAGTTTGGGATTCGCAAAACAGTCAGACAAATACAGGGAAAAGGCCATTTGCTAATTTATGATTTACGTTTGTAAGGTGGGCAATAGGTTTTTCATTGCTGTCAACATAGTGCTTAAGTTTGGTTGTCGTGACATTTTTGGGTCCAAACTGTTTGTTTCAAAACCATTTGAGTTCTGTCTGCATAACATAAAAACTTTTATTCAAATTAGACGCTAAGTTTCGATCAACATCTGCATATGTATTAGGTGATAATGTAATACAGAAATAAGGATAAATGGTCATGAACTTACTCCAAACACACATCTAGTAAACCTAAATTCTTCAATTTCTGGGCTTATCAAGACCTATATTATTAATCCACAAAAATCTCGATGAATCTCTATCTTCTGGAGCGATTTCAATGTTTAGAAATGCCTTCCGATGTTAGCTATCTTAACTACTTTCTGCTCTCTACATCTCAACAATATATTAAATATTAATGGATTCAAAGGCGGACCACCATGTAGACATTCACTTAACGACGTTCCTGATTTTCTGTCTTTTAACAAAGCATTGTAAACAATTCTTAGCTTGGATGTAGGGGCCTCCTTTCTAATTACGCTTTGACGGGCTATGTAATGTACCTTATTGCTTGGTTCTAAAGTACAAACTTTCTCTATTATACCCAGCTAAAGCTGTTCCCTAATAATTCTATTGTATATCTCCAGCAAATTTGGGGTTGTAATGAGCCTTCGAATTTGACCCTTCAACCTATCCAGGGCTCCCTCATAACTAGTTGGAAGGGGCTTATGGTCTACCTTCCACCACAGTTTAACGCAGTATCTGTCTCCAATAAACCGAATCTCATCTATGAGTTCTTCATGTACTGTATCTGTGACACAAATGCCAGGAGTCTCCAAATCCCATATTTTTCAACATCTGTATTGTTATTTGAAGACAATAACTCTGGACATGTCAACCCCTGGACATGAAAGCTCGCATTTACACTAGCTACTGAATAAATGTTTAATCTCTTACCTCTCAACACAGTTCTCGTTTTCCTGGCTCCTTTGTTGTGATTTGGTATAAGATGAATGATATATTTGATGGCGATTTCCTTAGGCTTACAGTCTAGTTGTAAGATAGATGGATGGCTTTATGTTAACAATTTTCTGTTGTATATGAATTCTCTATTATAACTAGTCTTGCTGACATGTGCCGTACTGTAAAATTTCCGACAAGCAGCTACCAAAGAAAGTTTTAATTGTGATGTCCTCATCAGTATCGATCCAATAGACTGGAATGTTGTAGTTCGATAATCACTATTTAAAATCTATTACTTGCGCCTTACATGACGATAGGAAAATTGATAAAATTTGAGCGTTAATTTTAGAAAGTGAATTACCACCCCTAAAAATTCTAACCCTCTGTAGATACTCAAAGTCAAATGAAAACGAATGACAGGGGTACTTATAAGGATTTCCATATCTTTCAAAGCGAACAAAATATCCAAAAATTTCCGACCACTGAAGGTAGATGGCTGGTCGTAAGTTTACGAGTCTTTGCTACAGACGTTATACAAATAGGTTTCGAGTTAAAAAAAGATTTGATGTAGGCTTGTGATTTCGGTTACGTGGTAAGTTTATTACATTTGTGATTCAGTTAGTTATTATAGAGCGTTTGCTAAAGGCAAACTCCACGCGCTGCATTGTTGTAATAGACGGTGTATGAAGGCAATCGTTATAAAATATTTTCTATATAGTCACGTTTAATAAGACGATTTTATGTGGAGGCACTTGTAATAGACTCTTTCTATTTAGGCAATCTCTCAATCAAAGACCCCTGATGAGCAGTGTGCCCGACATTGAAACTACCCTAAATAAACAGAAAAACCACATAACAGATAACAAGAAACTCACTTTCTACAAACATATATTAGTAGGATATACATGCTCATATGATAGATACATCATTGTTACAGGATAAAGTTTATTTTAATAGTTCTTTTATGATGCAACGCTAAAACTTGGGATCAGCCACGAGTTCCCGGTTTCTTCTCTCCAACATACTTGTTGGTATCGGTAGTAGAGACATTTTGAGCTGCTGATACCACTCTGTGACGATGCTCTCCATAACAAGTTGTTCCATAGCTTTGTCAAAGTTTAAGTTGACTTGAGTTTCCTAAGGCATAAATATACAATCATGTCCTATCCGACCTTCGAGGTTGAGATGACATCCCTCACAATATAAACGTGTTACTTTGGGTATCTCCTCTTTCACTATTGTAACATGTATGGGTAGAGGCGGGTTACCATCCAAAAAGTCCAGTTGATTGGTATTCAACTCATCTACGTTAATTTCTTTAGTTTATATTTTTTCTTCCTGTGAATAATATGATGGTCTTCGTTTCTGCTGTTCATACCGTTCGCCCTCTTGTTCTGTTTTATTCTACAACTAAAACTGACGTAGGCTTGCTGTTTACATTTCCCGCCATTTCGTGTTATAGGTGCAAAGCGACGGCCATTTTTGGTTACCCATGCAGAACAATAGAGTTATCCTTCCAGTTTTTTATTTATCGTTCAGTGGGTTGGCCTGATTACTCTTCCCTTTCTCCCGACATTCGATTGTATTTTAATTTCCGGGATGAGTTATGTTATGTAAGCGGTATTAGGGAGGTTTAGATCCACGACGAGTACGAGGACGAGTACGAGATTACCACTGCGCACACCTTCTGCGCACTTCTTAACGCCTGGCCGGATTGACATGAAATTTTGTGACCTTTCCTAACTTTTACTGAGAATTCTTACGATGAACAATTTTTTTTAAAAATTTTTAAAATTTTGCGATATTGGCGATTTGTTGACCTATAGTGTAGTTTTTACTTTTTTGATTTGTTACTTTCCTTTGATAAACATGATCATTATATCTGTAAACTTAGATTTTCTTTCCTTAATTTTTACCGACGATTTCTTATTCGATGTGATAACTGACAAATGCAAAATTTGTTGCAATTTCGAAAAAAATATGTTCTGCAATATGGTGAGTACGCTAGAGAACCTTATATAACAATATATTCAAAATAATTGTAAGAAAATCACATCTTTAAATGGATTTTGTACCAACAGTGAATTAAGAGTTTTATTTTTGATGTTTGCAGGATATTTTTTAGTGATAATGCTCAAAATAAAAAACAACAACGGTGGAATATAAGTAAGAAACTATAGGTTACGTGGTGACGTTCAAGCTATATAGACTTCTAAGCGCAATGACAGCGGCAAGACTGTTATCCTCTCGTAGCAAAACTAGGAAAGACCAAAATTACTACGAACAGCTTGTTGTTGAAGTCGAAGTGAAAGTGTGTTAAGGATTTACAAGCTCGAGTATTTTATGTGGTACAGGAAATAGAATTAAGTAATTTCTAAAAATCTAAAAATAGATGGGGAGAGGGAAAATCCCTATCGTGCAATCATTACATCATATTGCTATGCATGACGCAACATTCACGACAAACCATTTCGGTAGTTCTAAAACTTATACATTAGGAAAACAATTTTCTCAAAATCTAAAATATAAAGCCTAAATACAACGCAAAACAAAAAACTGGTTCAAGGTAAAAGTTGGTGTACGTCAAGGCTGTCCCGTATCTCCAGTACTATTCATTATAATCTTTGAATTTGCAATGGATAACATCAAGAGTTAAGACTCTAGGCTACATCCTGGCATGGCAATTGATATAAGACGTACTGATGATGCAGCCGGATTACTTAGAACATGAGATAGTGCCTGGAAGTGGCTGAGATTAATGCGTTGGACTATTAATAAGTGACAGCCAGTACTAACGTGCAGTGGGTGAAATGCACCCCTAGGACATTCACAGTTTTAGTTGCAATTTAATTCAATTCTGCTCATGTGGACAGAGTTCCCTGTTTGACTTTGACAGCAAATTATTGTACATAACTGACCTCTTTTATTTGCCTCAATTCCAAATTGCAAGATGAAAGTCGGAATTCATTCAATTCACGCAGTCTATAAGTCAATCCGACCCAAGTTACTGGTACGGTGTTATTTTACAGACTAATACCTCCGTAAAATTCTTATCCCACGATGAATTTCCGTCACTAGGTTCTGGTGTCGGTGCATTATGCAACTGAGGGTGCCCTTCTCAAGTTGATCAATTACGGATACAATTCAGATACAAATGGTTTCTACTAGTGTGGCGTCAGAACATCCCATTCTCATGCCAACGCTAGCTTTTCTGAATATCAATTTACAAGGGGTTTGACTGGAAACGACGAGGGTGCTCCGAAAATTTTGCACCCTTTTCAGTTCCGCGTATAGAGAAAATCTTTCCGTGAATATAATCAAGTCATCAAATTCAGGATTATGATTATTCGATGTAAGGCTACTCAGCAGAAATGAAAGAGAATGTGAAACCGAATATTTTACAGGTTACTAACGTTTGATCGTATTGCCCATGTCATTATTTTTAGAGTCTTCTCTTAGCGCATTGATCTTATACATTTTCAGTTGTTGTGAACACATGGTGGGCACTTACATGAGCGAGTTACAGGTCACAAAAGAAAAGCATCTTCTGTTTTCAAATATTATAAAAACGAACACAATGGACAGATGCCCCAAAATCAAGTGAACAATTTTTACTTGCTCGCCAAATGAGTTAGCAAATTCGATTGATAAATTGAAGAAATGCTGCACATTCGCAAGCGCAAGCCGGCCTCAATGTGCGAATTGACCCCATAGGCCAAAAGGTATTTATATAATATTTTTCATTTCTTCATTCTTTACGTGATGTATATAAATAGATATTGCCTCTTGGTAATATAATTTCCTTGAGAATGATACCATGATGATTCCGTAACGTCGGAAATAAATTATAACCGTAGTATTTGCTTAGTTATGTTTCACTAGATCACTAATACAACAGTACATAAATGAGTATATTTACAAGCCACTAGAATAAAACAGAAAGTGAATCTACTTTAAATCAACATATAAAAAGTTTGGGATGCCATGACTCGTTATCCTTTTCAGAGTCGTATGCCAATGTATAGTACTTACATCTTCAGATCGGTTTGTGTTGTTGTGCCATGATGTTCGTTTGCTAACTTCCAAGAGATCTGGAATCTAACTGTGAAGTGACGCTCTGGTAGTTTTATATTTGTTATATTTTCTACCTCAGGGATTGAAACCATTATTGTGGAATTTTTTAAGCTATGTTACTAATGTAATTGTTGTGATACCAGGGGTAGATTGTGTGATTTACTCACCACTTTTCCAGGCTGCAGCTACTATTGCTCTGCCAGCTCTCTCACACAGTCCCTCCCAGTCCACTACATCTCCTAGGTAGCTAAACTCGTATACCTCTTTCATTCTCCCAGCCCCTATTCTGAGCCCTTCCTCCTCTTGTCCGGTGCTATTTCTTCCTTTTCTACAAACTGGGCAATAGAAACTCTGCACACCACTGACTCTTCTCAGTCCTGAGCATCTTAGATGGCACCACTGGCTGCACTGCACACAGAGTAATGAGTTTGACCCCACTCGTCTCCCACAGCATCCACATGGCCATCTTCTTGATTTAATGTTGTGTCTTGTTCCCTTGCCAGTTACCATCATTTTGGTTTTATCCATATTTCCTTCCAGTCCTCTTGCTTCTGCACCATTTTTCCACCTCAAGAAAGCATCCTTAATCTCTTGCTCTGATTCTGCTTTTAGCACCAAATCATCTGCATATGCCAACTCCCATTGGACCCCTCGGCCTATCTTGCTGCCTCATCCAATACTATGATAAATAGTAATGAGCTTAATATAGAGCCTTGGTCTACACCCACTCCAATACCAAACTCTTCTGATATCCTGGCAGCTGTTTCCACTCTTTTTTTAGTTCTAGTGTACAGAGCCATGATTCCTGTGGCGAACCTTTCAGGTAGTATCTTTCTCCTTAGGGCCCACTCTATCACCTCTCTGAGTAGTCTGTTAAAAGCCTTTTTTAGGTCCACAAAAATGTGATAGAGCTTCTTGTTCTTGTTCTTGCTCTTCTTCTTCTTCTGATCTTTTCCTACAGCTGTCTCATAAGAAAGATTGCCCCTGTAGTAAAGAGTTAGATATCATCATCTCAGGAAGCAATGTTGGGAATAATAACATATGTATGCAATGACGCGGACATGGAAACGAGGCCTTAGGAGGAACATAAGAACTATCTAAGAGCACAAAATACAAACGGGCCGAGTGTTTGGTAAATGGGAAGAGACCTACAAGAAGACCAAGCATAACATCATAATTATTCCCCATAATGCTTCTCGCGATTAGTCTCTGATATTTCTTATACGTTGGTGCTTGAGGTCGTCCAGCATGCGATAATTCTGGTGTACACTAGCCTTGGCGAAGTCTCTAAATAAGACGAAAGTTGTCAATATTATAGCTTCCTTGTTGGTGTTTTGCTTATTGATACTCTTTGTTAGATTTTCCATTGAGGGCATGGAAGGAGGGAGGTTACCATTGCACTCCGTTAGGTATCAGATCCTTTCCCATCCATTTTCTTGTAATGTATTAGAGGTCTGGGGCTGGAGCAACTTCAATTTGGTCTGTCATTTTGATTTCCTGTCAATTAGGGCAGTGCTCTCTTAGATGAGTACCAGCTATGCCGGGAGAAGTGGACAAAAACTTGTCTAGGGATAGGTGTGGCGCCCACCCCTACCACTGTCGTGGTAGAAGCTAAGGAAAGAGGAGCTTTCGTGTTGCCTCCGACTGCAGTCTCTTAGAAAGTCCAACAGATTCAGAAAATGCTAATGTCTATACGACACAACCGTCTGTTTGATCAGATATCTAGAAGGTCAGAATTCTTACCAAAAACATTCTCCCCTTTATTGTATCTATTGATCTGGAAGTAGTCTGAGACCTAGTTTGAGCCTCAATCAGACACGTGACTTGACGTCATTATGTATCTTTGAGATTAAGTTCAATTCCAAGAAGGACCATTGGTGGCATGAGGCAAGGCATCAGTCTTAAAGTACTCTAAGCTCCACTGAAAGTTCTAAGTATGTGGAGACCCATAGCTTCTGTTGCAGATGAATACAAGGCATATAACTAAATCATAAACATCTTGACTCCCTCGGCTACAGTGATGATAGCATAGCATAATTAAGCTTTTCTAAACAGACCTGTCAAGTATTTATACTAGGACAAAATTATTGATGAACAAGCAGTACAACTTTATAACAATATCATGTTTTTCTTATGCCTTCTAATGCATGTGTGATTGTTATAATATTTAGCATAACTTCATTAGTTAGTTTCGTTATAGTTTTAGAGACATTTGGCAACACTGTGGTCTGCGTGTCCATTATCCCCTCATTCCAATGTTCTGTTGTTTCCAATGACTCGTTGAAGTTGCAGACGTTATTCATCAGCATTCAATTTGCTTCTTGTAAGTTTTCAATTAAAAAGATGAAATGGCTTTGACAATGAAAGCATAAAACTTGCTCAGTCACCAACCTTATTTCACTAAGCTGCTTTGCAAAATAATTTGGAGCTGGACATGATGGGCTGTATAAACACCACTAATATTGAAAGGAATTATAAATAATCTGTGACTGGTACACCATTCAGTGTCAAATCAGCATGTCACTAAGACCCTGTTTACACGGGTATGGATCCAAACTGGTACGGATCCAAACCAGTATGGATTGGCCTCGCGTTTACACTGGACCTGGTGGATCCAGTCTCGTTTGCATCTGCTATCCGTACCAGTTTGGGTCCACTTATGAAAGTGGACCAGTTTGGATCTATACCAGAAGAGGTCTCAAGTTATATTTCACGGAAGGCATTTTCAAGGAACTTTCAACGCACATACCCATGGACATACGGGCAAGAGTCACCCCACAGTCGTTCCATAGGTACCGCATTTTTTATTTCAGATGCATTATGATATACTACAATAAAAAATATATATGCCGATCAGAATATCAGGGGGGGGTGGGATACGCTAGTGAATTCTCTCAGGGGGGCGGCGCCCGCCCTCCCCCTTCATCTTCGCGACTGCTCTGTTAACATCAAAAAGAACTCCACATCATGTCAAAGCCAACGTCTACAATACATACGTTCCCATTGTTGTGCTCTATGGACTCGAATGTGTAAATCGGACAACCAAACTTCTGCATAAAGTTGAGACCTTCTAGGATCACATTGTGCGGTTTGTAACGAACAAGAGACTCGTTGTCAATACCAAAATAGAAGACCTACTAACAACCACAAAACGGACACCAATCACTCCAATTATTAAAACAAAACACTGATATTGTAATAGCAAATCAAAAGATCTAAAAACAGCTTATCTAAACTCTGTCTTTAAAGGAATGATAAAAGGAAAGAGAAAAGGTAGAAGAACGAGTAAACTTTGTACCGACAACATACACGAACGATCAAGTCTGGACATTGACGAACTCAATTACGCGACAAAAGACTGAAGTCAGTGGAAAATGCGCAAATATAGCTTAAATGGAGGTAGCAAAACATGATGATGTTTGAAGACTAAAGGAGACCCCTTATCTACTTCCAAAGCGCTGCATTAGCAACAACATCTCAACTTGTAGTAGAGATAAGTAATTAAGACCTAGTGAGTAAAGGAATTGTCTCAACAAACTTTGTGTTGTCACCAAGATTATCTGGAAAGTGTTCAATGTGACTTAGCAGGAAATGTATCTGAATAGTCGTATCATTCGCAAGTGGTTGGTATGACATGAGAAGCGATAGGAAGGTACAACGTTTCGTCTTCTGAACGACTTCTTCCAGTCAACTACATATTGGTTGCTTGAAATAGGCTTACTTGAATTTAGACACATACTGTACAGATGTTGAACCTAAATTCGAATTAAGAACCTAAGTTCGAATTGAGATCTGGTCCATTCCATTGACAACATAAACGATTAGTCTTCTGAGAAACGACTTCCAGTCAACTACATAAAGGTTGCTGAAGATAGCCTAAATTGAACTCAGAGACCCACTGTACAGATGTTGAACTTAAATTGCATCTGAAAAACTTAATTCACATTGCAATCTGGTACATTCCATCGACAACCTTTCGTCTTCTGCAACACTTCTTTCTGTCAACAAGATATAGGCGTCTGCAAATAAGCAAAATTGAACTCAGACATCTACAATCAAAAAGATGTTGAGCCTAAATAAGAATTGCGATCTGGTACATCCCATTGACAACATTTGGTCTTCTGAAAGACTTCATGTACTCTATTACCTATTGGCTGCTGGAAATATGCTAAATTGAACTCAAAGACCTACTGAACAGCCGTTGAACTTAAATTCGAACTGCTATCTGATAAATCCATTGACCACCTTTCGTCTTCTGAAAGACTTCATTATGTTAATTACATATTGGTTGCTGCAAATAGGCAAAATTGAACTCAGAAACTTACCCTACAGATGTTGAACCTAAATTCCAATTGCGATCACCTACATTACATTGACAACGTTTCGTCTTCTACAGACACCACACTTCTAGGATCATTTTGGCGCCGCTGAAGTTGAGAAGGCCAGGATTATACATGAGCAGGAAAGAAAGAGAGATAGCTTGTTGTGATTTAGAAAAGAGGTTCTCATATTTTGCAATTGTCATTCCCCAACTGCTATCAGGCCCTTAAAATCCTCTTATGCTATCATCTGTGCTGGTCATCGCATGGAGTGCTATTACTCAGTTATAACATTTGTGCTAGGCTCACATGTATGGCCATACTGTACTTATTCTTAGAGTTGCCTCGATGATGGCATCATCGATGTATCACTTGGCTATTTTTTGGAATTTTTTTCCCCTGGTAGACCAAAGACTGTAAGTAACTGGGTTGCCATTTCTCCCTTGTCTCCTGGCAATGGAAGTAATCGAAACCTTGCACCCACAAATTTGAAAGTATTAGTTGACACAAGACAAAGTCGTTAAGGAGATTCACACGAAAGCGTTGCCTTATTACCGTACAACGTTTATATAGTGAGTTTTTATAAAATTAGTGTTCAAATGATCTAGACGAGATCTGTTTGATAATATTGTCACTCTACTCGTTATCATACTCGTTATCATAGACGCAGTATGTTGCACCCCCTTATGACACCCCCTACAGTAGATGAAATGTCAGCAGTAGGATCGCACTTCAACATTGACAAAGCAAACAAGTTCATGGTTGATAACTTGTGTCTGCGTAGATAGTAAACAAAAGCTGTGCGCCGATCGGGTGGTTTGTTGGAAGGGGAAAGACTTCACGACAAGAATTTCAAGAAATGACTGTACAGAAATCCCCGTTTTTAAAAGTTCGTGTTCACGGCACTGTCCAAACCTGGTGCATCAATGTTCTAGAATAAGCACACCCTATCTTTGATGGCATTTTTGCATCAATTGAAGAATCTCATCTCTGGAATTTGTGGTAAGTGCAGTACCTTGAATAAGCACACCCCTGCCCCCTGAATAAGTGCACCCCTAAAAATTGGAAAATCTTAATAAGTTCGCCATGTGGGTAATTGAAGAATTATGGTATGCTAATATAAGCACAATATTAGCATACACTGATTTCAGTGTAACATCCAGTGCACTGTGAAATGTAGTTAGGAGGCATAGAAATTAATAGTGATGATTACAGTGGATGGAGGCAGTTGAAAAATGTATCGGCAAAAACCTTTAAAATGAAGTGATGGAAAGACACATTTCCAAAATGGCCAATGTTGGGCCTCTACACTTCTATTGTCAGTCCCGCTAAATGTCAAACAAGACTAAAATAAGTAGACAAATTGTTACATTCTCCTTCGCATATTAATTTGATAAAGAACTCAAATAGCAAACACTTTCTTTACATTTCGTGTATTTGATGTCATCATAAGCAGTTACACTGGTCAATAGCAAAGATAACCAGGGATAAAGTTTTAGAGAATACAAGATCATAAAATAAAAAGAGATAATCTAGTGAAACGTTATCTTATCTGCAATTAAAACAACAATTTTAAAGATATTTGATTGTACAAGCACCTCCCACTCACAAGTGTTTTCACAGAGCCACCCACAGTGCTGTTGAAAGAAACAAATTTGCCTATGCAAATAGAATGAATTGGTAGTTTAGTACTCCCCAAGCTCTACTAATCTACTCACAAAATATCTGCATACCAACCATTTCATTATTGTAGAACATTAATGTGAAGGCTCATTTTGATGTCTCGGGCTGTAGTGTTTAGTTTGCTGTACTTTTCAAAAGAAACAAGCATAAACTTACAATTCTTTAAAGTATACCTCTACCTTTGAAATTATTTGTTTCTTTTCAATATCCATGGAAACTGATTATCAAAACAAATTATCTTACAAAGAAGAGCCATTTGGTTTTATTTTGATTTTGTCTTCATTGAAAATAGCTCTCGAATCATGTAGTGCTTCATAGATTCTTTTCAAGTCTCAATAAAGTTTAGTAAGAGGACGACTTAAGTAATGTCCACTTTTCTCTTTGCTTAATGGATTGTACGTTTACCTTCGTAGGTAAAAATCTAAACCTGTTGTTTAATTGTACGAAACAATTTTACAGTTTGTAAAGCTAACTTATATAATTACTGCAATTTATCTTCTGTGCATTACTGAAAATTTCTTCTTAATTTTTTAATTGATATTTAGCTTTACTTTATAACTTACAAAGGGCAATTTTGCACACGAGAACATTATTGACATCTTTGACATTTGCCATTCTCCGTCTGTTCTTAGAAAACTTCCATAAATTTATCGGACAGCTCCTAATCTTGAGATACACTGATATAAGAAAAACTATTTCTTGGTAAATTTTTGAGTTCTGGCTATGCCTTCCAAAGTTTTATCTCTTATTCTACTGTTTCTACGTGTTGCAAAAATATCAGGATTTGTTGATAACTGCTACTTGCTTCTTACCGTGAATTAATGTCCAGCCAAGTTTTGTACGCACTCAAATGTCCATGGTCCAACACCGCTAACCTCGTTCAGCAGTCACAACAAGTAAATTTCTGATGCAATAGCTATCGTTGTAATTCAAATAGTGTAACTACGCTCAATGGCACTATTGAAAAGCTCACATTCCAGCGTGAAGAACGCATTAGTAATATTTTCAAATGGTTAAAGTACGCTCAATGGCACCATTGAAATGCTCACATTCCAGCGTGCAGAATGCATCCATAACATGTTCAAATAGTGTATTTACGCTCAATGGCACTGATGCAATGCTCATATTCCAGCGTGCAGAACGTTTTATTAATATTTTCAAATAGTGAAAATACGCTCAATGGCACTATTGAAATGCTCATATTCCAGCGTGAAGAACGCATTAGTAATATTTTCAAATAGTGAAACTACGCTCAATGGCACTATCTAAATGCTCACATTCCAGCGTGCAGAACGCATGCATAACATGTTCAAATAGTGTAACTAGCCTCAATGGCACTATCTAAATGCTCATATTTCAGCGTGCAGAACGCATTGCCAATATGTTCAAATAGTGAAACTACGCTCAATGGCACTATTGAAATGCTTACATTCCAGCGTGCAGAACGCATTGCGAATATGTTCAGAAAGTGTGACTACGCTCAATAGCACTATTGAAATGCTCACATTCCAGCGTGCAGAACGCATTGCCAATATGTTCAAATAGTGAAAGTACGCTCAATGGCACTATTGAAATGCTTACATTCCAGCGTGCAGAACGCATTGCCAATATGTTCAAAAAGTGAATCTTCACTCAATGGCACTATTAGAATGCTCACATTCGAGCGTGCAGAAGACATTCCCAATATTTTCAAATAATGTAACTACGCTCAATGGAACTATCTAAATGCCCACATTCCAGCGTGCACAACGCATTCTAAATCTGTTCAAATAGTAGCGGTTTTGACCCCGCAACATCCCAATCTCTACAATTGTAGACCTGTCAAAAAATCAAACTTAGGCAGAAGCTATGACGATGATTTTTTTCATGTAAATTTGATACACCTTACTAAGTAAATTCTGAGAGATTTATAAATTTTGATCGATTTTATACATGCTTGGGATAATATGGGTTAAGCTGTGATGCTAGTTTTCAGGGACTAGGAATAGTACTCAAACAAAAGATTAAAGGAGAACACAGAATTATTTGCTGTGGCAGTCGAAGTCTCTCCCAGGCAGAAAAATCTTATTCAATACAAGAGCTCGAGGCGCTTTCTTGTGTATTTGGGGTGGAGAGGTTTCGGTACTACTTGATGGGAAGGAGGTTCACCCTCGAAACGGACCATTCCGCCCTTGTTACATTATTGTCAAAGAAAGGTTTTGACAGGGTAAGCACGAGACTAAGCAAATGGCTCTTAAAATTGCTAAGCTTCAATTTTGATGTTTGTTATGTAAAAGGAAAAAACAATGTTCTACCTGATATGCTTTCCAGGTTGTGTAAAGCTCAAGAAGACTTTGAGAAAGAAGTTGGAGAAGATGACCGGGTTGTTGCACTAGTTTACGACCAGTTTGCATCAGGGTTACCCAGGGATGAAATTGCTCAGGCAACAATGCACGATTCATTACTGACCAAGGTCATGCAATGGCTGAAAGAAGGGTTCCCAAAGGACCGTCATCAAGGGGAGGCAGGGCCAATGTGGGATTTGAGATTTGAATTAACATCAGATAAAGGCATCATTTTTCGATCCGATGGAAGGGTGGTTGTGCCAGCTAGTTTGCAGAATAAAACACTGCAAGTTATTCAAAACAAAAAACTGGTTCAAGGTAAAAGTTGGTGTACGTCAAGGCTGTCCCGTATCTCCAGTACTATTCATTATAACCCTTGAATTTGCAATGGATAACATCAAGAGTTAAGACTCTAGGCTACATCCTGGCATGGCAATTGATATAAGACGTGCTGATGATGCAGCCGGATTACTTAGAACATGAGATAGTGCCTGGAAGTGGCTGAGATTAATGCGTTAGACTATAAATAAGCGACAGCCAGTACTAACGTGCAGTGGGTGCAATGCACCCCTAGGACATTCACAGTATTAGTTGCAATTTAATTCAATTCTGCTCATGTAGACAGAGTTCTCTGTTTGACTTTGACAGCAAATTATTGTACATAACTGACCTCTTTTATTTGCCTCAATTCCAAGTTGCAAGATGAAAGTCGGAATTCATTCAATTCACGCAGTCCATAAGCCAATCCGACCCAAATTACTGGTACGGTGTTATTTTACAGACTAATACTTCCGTAAAATTCTTATTCCACGATGAATTTCCGTCACTAGGTTCTGGTGTCGGTGCATTACGCAACCGAGGGTGCCCTTCTCAAGTTGATCAATTACGGATACAATACAGATACAAATGGTTTCTACTAGTGTGGCGTCAGAACATCCCATTCTCATGCCAACGTTATCTTTTCTGAATATCAATTTATAAGGGCTTTGACTGGAAATGACGAGGGTGCTCCGATAATTTTGCACCCTTTTCAGTTCCGCGTGTAGAGAAGATCATTCCGTGAAAATAATCAAGTCATCAAATTCAGGATTATGATTATTCGATGTAAGGCTACTCAGCAGAAATGAAAGAGAATGTGAAACTGTATGCTGATATCTTCTTTATACCATTCACTCACACTTTTCTACAAAGAGATTGAAACGCCAAATGAGGTTATTGGACTAGTTTGGTTCTAATATATGCTAGGTACCTAATATCTGTGGACCTTTAATAAAACACCTTAAATGTGAGACAGTCGCTATGTAACGGTCACGAAAATATTTTATCGCAACATGATGACTGCATGTTGGCGTTAGATCTTGACAAGAGCCAACCTAAAAGCTTCGATCTAATCAACTCATCATGCATCCGTTGTTGAGTCTTATCTTAAAGCCAAACAATGGCCATAAAAATCAACATAGATAAGGCTAGCACCGGTTGAGTTCTTCTTAAACGGTTAAGTTTTTCTTAAACGACACCCTTTTGCGCCAATCACGTATTTTCTATAAAAGAGGTGAAATTTTACTAATAGTTGCGGTCACACTGCCACTTTTGACCGCCGCGAAACAGCAGGTATTAATTACGGGAACGACATTTTGTGTGTGACCGCAAATCCCACCTCAGATCTGACGATGTTGAATTCCCATAGCAACGTCAAAAAGAACACAAGGGTTTCGGATTACATTCGCCGTGTCTAGTGAGTAGTGCGTTCCAGAACCCCATATGTAATTAACCAAGCATGTAGCAGCCGACAGATTGTTGAAAGGTTCTGGGTAAACTCAAACTCAAAATTAATTACCATACCAAATACAAACATGTTCAGAGACATCGCACCAGGAGAACAGTGCAAGGAAGGCACGATCTGACCAGGGCGTTTAGATCCTGCTGTGAGTCAATTTTGCAGTGTGATCCCAAGCCCTGGAATAACTGAAATACCAAGACTGATTTGAAATAATGATAAGGTAATTTTATAAGAAGTCCATGTATTTTGATTTAGAAGGCAAAGTTGACTTAAGAAATGATCAACTAAGTAAAAACATTGTATCCACAAGCAAAGGTAGCCTATCGAAAGAATAGATCTCGTACTGTATATAGTAAGTAATAGCTAAAGTAGATGTGAATATATCTTGCTTATATGTGTATATACACATACATATATACGTATTTGTTAATATGTATGTATGTAACTGCATGTACATACGAATGTGCTACTGGATATTTGATCAATGACAAAGATAGGAAACTTTCACGTCACTCTTTTCTCTGGATGTTCGCGTCATTTTCTGTCCATGTACCAACAATAGGTAATGTTTGGTGAATGGAAGTAACAGCGCTTCCTCACCAGGTAATGATCTTAAAGTTCATTTTAAAGAACTGTTTCTGTAATCTTTGTTTTTTCACAACAAAGCGTTATGTAATGAAATTTAATGGAGAGCCATTTTTATGCGTTTAGACGTATCTGCAAACGATTAACTATTTTGTTTCTTAAAGAAGGTTGAGCGGAAAAACGCAGATGTCTTGGCGACCAGAAATTATGTACTGATTACATTCGATACTTGGAGTATTGAACATATTGTAAGCATTGAAATACTTGAGGAGTACTATGGGCCCTTCTTGATACTTTGCGTGGATTCTAGGGTGCATGCAGATGGGTTAGTGACTAGAAATTATTGTACAAGGAATGGGACGTCTGGTACCAGTTTCATAGCTTTTCAGCGTCACATTTCTCCGTGTATTCGTAAGTAAAAGCATTTATTCGTTCCTTTACTCGTTACATGCTCATCAATTGTTGTCAATTTTGCAAGGTCAGCATACAAGGAAACAGGGCTAGATGCGCAGACTATCCACTTCAGCTGAGATAATCTGCACGCAGGCTACCTCTCACGCGCATTCAGATCATTGGTCACCTTGCACCCATGTGCAGATCCAGCCCGGATTAGGGACAGGGCCTATGCTCATGTAGTTTGCTGGATTTAGGATTTCCCTACTTAAACTTTAGCGGATAGTTTAGAATTTTCACTCTCCTCCAAGCTTTGTTTTCTTCCTAGGCCATTTGACGATAGTTTTGAAATATCTTTTCTATGTTGATTTCTAGATCAAGTGGCGCAAGGGTATCAAATTTCCCTCATCGATTAGGCGCTCTGTCATTTTGCTTTCTGGGATAAAATCTATATAAATACTAAGTTTGAGTCTTAAGATTTAGTAGTGCTGACCCTAACCTTGGATTATAGAAGGTTCTTGATATTTCGCCCCCTTGCGGTTTCCGTAGCTAAAAGTTATTATTTGGCCTGGAGTCGTGCAATAACAAATATCTAGTGAAGTTTTCGTGAGCATCTGGGTGTAGAAGGCATTTGAATATCCGTTCAATTTCCTCGCTTTTGGTTGAGTCGAATGATGAATTCACTGACTCCAATCCGCATTTTTCGCACTAGCTGCCATTTTGAATATCCTATTTCGTCTGACGTCATCGGTTTGCCATATTTGGAATTTAAAGCAATTTGACGTCACAATACAACAGTTGTCAATATAAAGAAAATCTCACAGATTTCTTTGTCTTTTTGACTGCCGTATTGTGAGAGATTACAATATGGCGTTCTCCAATGATAATGTATTGATATGCGTTTGTCTGCTTTTTCTGTTTGAAGGAACACATAAATGTATCTGCATCCTGCTGTGCCAGGCCTTGTACCAGTTTACTGAAAGTAAACGAATCCTTCACGATTTGAGTTCCCTTATTCATAATGTTTCAAGAGTCATTAAACAGTTATCTCCTTAATATGTTGATACTAGGAATGTTATAGATTCCTCTTTCAAAATGATATTACGTTGTTCTTGATGTTAATAGAAGTAGTGTGTCGTGTAGCTGGATAATATTACGGTAGCAGTAGGTCTTCAATGCACTAGTTACATCCATATTTACGGATTAATACTTGACAATAGTAGGTCTATTTAATAGAAGGAAATATAAATGTATCATCGTTGCATGATCTTATTGGTTAACTATTTGATCAAAACCTCTTTTTATTTGCTCTACACCTGACTTTTATACGAGCGGAAAAGATGTTTTAAAATAGCGAGGATACTTTAACTTACGGATAATAAATTTTAATATTTTCTCATCAGCAGAGCATTGGTTGCAGCCATACAAGTAATGCAAACTTTAATCCTTTACGCTCAGTTCCTATATTTGAAATAATGAGTTTTGTCAGTAAGACACAAATAAAATAGGTCCGACATATCAGTATTTAAATATCATATAGTTACAATGAAAAATATTTACCATCTCTCATAAACTTGACTCAGTTAAAGCAGTTTGCAAACCGTTACTTTCTCTCCACTATCGTATCCAACCATTCGAGGCGTTAAAACTGGCCATAGCAGCCGCTTTATCATACAGAGTAGCATTTCTTCAATTTGTGTGCTAAGGAACTATTTTAATGCAGAGCTCTTGGTCGACAAGATTATGGACTGATATAAGCAGTTTGTGTACCCCAGTCTACCTTGATGGTTGATCCTAAGTTGACAAAATGCTAACTTTTGCTTTTTTGAGATTAAGAAGTTGAGGGATGTTGATTACAAATATTTAAAATGTGAAACCTAAAGCAAATCCATTCAAAAAATATCACATATATGGAAAACAAGATGTACACTGTTTGAAAGATTTAAGTGAGACAAGAGCAGTAGTTTGCGTTTTGGCATAATGACTTGTTAACTTTCAGAACCAAAATATGTTACGCATTTCTCAATTTATTGTTTCAATGAGGCACCACCATGGTTGGTGCTGAAGGCAAAATTTTGAAAATTGTCAGTTCTAGATGGGCAGAAAATATACCCTCCCCCTTTGTTGAATCAATGCATTTCCCCTGCATCTGCCTTTCCCCCACAATTTCAGCCCCAAATCTGCAGTCCCCCATGAGCTGAAAATTTTATTCATTTTCAATTTTTTGAGGGGGTACTTTAGCAGACAAGTACAAAATGTCTTAATGTCTTCATTAAAATATGAAAAACACATATTAAAGAGATGAAGGTGGCCTTTTACGAGGCTTAAAGAAGTGTGAAAACGCACATTACAGATGTTAACAATAATACTGTCATTGAGCAGGAGGACAAGGGGAACATTTTTTAAAATCTTGGAAGGGATGTGGGAGACTACCATGACTTCGAATATCTGACTATTGTTTGTGTTGTATTACCTTACATTTAGGAAGTTGCAGTTAATTCTACACATTGATTCTTGGCTTCATTTACTACATGTTTGGTCATTTTCCAACCCCTACGGTCTATTCCAACCCACCCCCACCCACCCCCATTTATAAAGTTTTGGGGATTTTTCCTACTGCTAATGCTACACGTTGATCAAGAAGCTATCCAAAACGACTCTTTTGGAAAAAGGGTGGCGATGGCACTGTATAATCTGTTAGATTTGGGAAGGTTTAAAATCACTTTTTCCTTTGGGTCAAATTGATGGTTGCATCACTATCAACAATTCACACCTCTATAAATAGTGTTCTTTTGTTTAGCCATGGGGTTTTCATCTCGAGGAGGAATAATTTTTGCATTTAGATGACAATCCCAGCTTGAGATAAAATCTCGTCCTTTTTTTTCATCTCGAGCTGACTTCCTCTTGGGCTGACTTGAAGTTTATGTAAACAAAAATCTGTTGACACATAGAAATTAAAGGCAGCCCGAGCTGAGATTTCATCGAGCAGTACCTCGAGCTGAGATTTCATCTCAAGCAGAGATTTCATCTCGAGCTCATTTAAACAAGGCCTGAGAGAGATCCAGTAATCGAGGTTGCAGGGGATGGAAGCCAAAGGAAAGAGACCTTATGCCTGAATGCATGTCCTTACTAGAAGTCCATGATGTGTAGCATGTAAAAGTTAGTCTTCTTGCGTGCCACATAAAATTTCTTTAATACTGTAAGTTTCTTTACTATATTACTACTATAGTAGACTTGCTGAGTTGTATCCAAGTAATATTTTGTGCATTTGACAGTAGGTTCTATACTGTGAGGTGTCTGTACTGTGAGAAGTGTATTGCAGGACCACAGAGGCACTGGGATACATGCCCCTGTGCATCTGAGAAAGTCTATCTTGCAGTTCTTCTAGATCTGTGGTAAAAAGTTAGAGTATAAAGTATAAAGCTCTAGTCAAGATAAGTTTATAATGAAGCATTAGAGACAACGAGCACCTACGAAAGACTTGCCTACTAAAATTGATCTCGACTTTACCAAAAGTCCTTGCGTCCCAATGGGGCTACTAAGACAAGTTGCCTCCTAAACTTAACACAAACAACAACATGACGCAAAGTACCTCTTAAATGCACTTTAATATACTACATACGAACAAACATAGTGGAAATTACTGGCTAAGTCATACGGTACCACTTAACGTTTGATATCGGATAGTATCCTATACCAGATAGGCCTTCGATTTACATGGCATCCATTCTATCCAGTACGTCATTGGTAACAACAAAGTAGTGCCAGAATTTACAGATGCCATTCTGGGTACCGTGTAACCCCTACACTAAAAGCTACCCGGTAAACTTCCTGCCCCAATTCCCCGTCTTTCAAACTGAGATGTCGTGGAAGCGAACTATCACGTCACCAGACTTTACTCTAATCCTCTCTACAAAGTAGTAAAAGGACAGTGTCAGACACTGTCAATCAAAGCTGGATATGACTCCAAATCGAACTAGTATCAAAAGCTATCCAGTACTGTATAAGCGCACTGTCAGAGAAGATCTGATGCCAGAAAAGTTGGCTATCCCATACCAATTCGGTATACGTCATAACAGAAAGCCTATCTGGTATCCAAAGCTATGTGGTACCGTATAACTGTCAGCTAAGGTGCAAGTACGAGAAACCCTGGAGTCTTAAAGTAAAGGAGGACTACGTAAAACCAGCGCTGGACCATTGAATGTAGCAGTTACATCAAGCTAATATGAAGAACAACACCAGCAGATTCTGCAAAGACTACTTAAATTCACGATCTTCGACGTACCTCTCCGCTTCCAATGAATGCATATTCTGGCTGCGCTCTTCAAGCACCGTCCCCTCAGCATGTCACGTGATGCTAAACAATAACATGTCTCGAGCACACGCTGTCGATTCTAGACAATTCCTCCATCGGCTTTGCATTAACCGTGTCAAGTGAGTAGTGCATTCCGAACCCCAGATGCAATTAACCAATCATGTACTAGCCTTTGACAGATTATTGAAAGGTTCTGGGTAAACTCAAACTGAAAACAAATTCCCCCGCCAAATACAAACATGTTCAGAGACATCTCACGTGGAGAACAGTGCAAGAAAGGCACGATCTGACCTGGGCGTTTAGATCCTGCTGTGAGTCAATTTTGCAGTATGACCCCGAGCCCCTTGGATGACAGAAATACCAAGACAGATTTGACACCTGGGATTCCGAAGCGGAAAATCCATTTCACTCCGGTGTGTGTGACCGCAGCTATTGTTATAACATTATATATATATCTCATGGTTTCACCCCCCCCATGATTCTGGGGGGACCTAACTTTTTGAGATGCCTTATTTTATGGGGGGACCTACGGTTTTGAAAAAAAAGTGGGGGGACCTGAGCTTCTGGGGGGACCTGAATAATGTCACCCAATTCTGGGGGGATCTGACACAAAGATGTGATAATTTCCATAAGAACCGTGTTTTGTTGAAAAGTCCATTTCAAGTGACCTGTCATTGTTGAGTGGGTCCTTCTGCAACATACAGTATATCAAGTTTCTCAATGTTGTGTGGCCAACAATTCAAGCACACTTTTGTGACTATTTGGCTCACTGAGGAACATGATTCTTTTTCACTGCATGGAATGTCACAATCAAATACAGCCCAAATTTAGCATGCAGTAGTCTAAACTGAGGGCCGTTTCCCTTGGACGCTCCAACTGCCCTTTATTTCTTATATAGCGTGTTTGGTAGATTTAGTGTTTATTTGGGTAGTTTGAAAAACGTGCACATCGCTCATCAGGAGTCTTCGATTCAGAGCTTGAAACGATGGTATTTGTTAACCAATAATTGTTTGAATATTGCGTTGAGTAACGGATTCATTCTGCTAAACGTTTCGCTATATACTGACTTGGCAATAGGACAGGATTTGATTGAAAACCCACCATGTGCTGACAACTATCAAGAGGATTCGTTTAGGACATTAGCCAAAGCCCGATCTCCTTTTCATCTTGCCGCTTTAGAAGTTGCATTTATCAAAACAAAGAAGCCGGTACACTGCCGATAAAAAGAATGTGTTTACAATTTACGGAATCTTCAACAACATGAGTGATAAAATGGTGTCCATCTCGTGACTGTTATTTACTGCGACGTGTTTTGGTCTTTTCGTTTCCTATCAATTCATCGTAACAGCTTTCTCATTTCACTCCATACGGTTGCTGTGATCAGTGTGTGGCGAAAACGTTTAGCAGAATGAATCCGTTACTCTACGCAGTATTCAAATTTTGTACCACTAACTAACTTTTCAAATAATTGTTCGTTTGGAGAAGTTTAAGGAGTAGAAGCTACGTGGTCATAATGAGATCCTTGGGAGGAGCGGCGCAAAGCCATTAATAGCCATAAACGAGCGAAGGGGTTGTAAGTAATAATCCGCCTAACGAATACCGATTATTCAGTTAATCGAAGGATGGGTAGACCTTCGATTATTACTCAAGCAGAACGATCTTCGAATACCTCTCTTTCAAAAACACTAACATTATTTGGTCTTTACAAGGAAAGAATTATGACTGATACACTGGATGGGTTTGATGGAGGAGTCAAGTGTGCTGGAAGAAGGATTACATATGTAGGGTCAACAATAGTGAGTGATGGGAAGTCGAAAAAGAAAGTCAAAAAAGAAATTCGAATCAGGATTGGAAGAGCCACAAGTGCACTTGCAAAACCGGATAACATCTGGAGATCAAAACGTGTCAAAATGAAGAACAAGTTGCTGCTGGCGTGATCAGTTGTCATGGCTTCCCTATTGTATGTATGTTATGTATTGTATGTTTGTGAAAGTTTGACAGTTAGTAAAAGGGATGAACAGTGGTTGAGAGCAATCAAAATGACAACTTACAGAAGACTGTTGGGTATCTTGTGGAAGGAAAAGAAGACAAAGGAGTATGTTAAGATCAAGATCCAAGAAGTTTGCAGGTTCAAGCCAAAGGGAGTTGAGGTGGTGAAGAAAAGGAAGTTTAAATACTTTGGCCATTTCATACATGCAGGAGGAACTGCAAGAGCAGTGATAGAAGGAGGAATGGAGAGAAGACATGGAAGAGGCCGACCTCAGGATAATTGGATGGGAAATTTGAAAGGATGGAGTGGCAGTAAAAGAAAACTTGAGCTGAGCTGGCTTACAAAGGATCAAGAGGCATGGGAAAAGGCAGGCAACGAATGGGTGCACCCACAGCCGCTTTGGCTAAGGAAAAGATGATGCATAAAAAACTACAATCACAGTACAAGGATAAAGTGTTTTATGGAAGCCTATTTGTGTTAACTTTATTACACTTCATATATATAGAGCAAAACATGTGAGTTGTTTGTAAATTGTCATGAAAGAAAAGTTTGCTTTAGAAAATTGAGTTCCGATTCTAATTTTATATCGGAGCAAATCATGAGAGCGCGATGAATTAAAGTTTTGATGAGGTTGATCTTCCGTGTATTGGGACAGAACGAATTCCAGGAGATATATTGGTCGGAAAATGTAGGTTTTCTATACACGCTGGTACGGAATTTAGTGCCATCTTTTTAGATCAAAACATCAAGGAATGGTAGTGACTTGTTGTGTTCCTTCTCAAAAGTAAATTTTAGAGCTTGGTGTAAACTGTTTAAGTTTTTGAGGAATAAAGTTTCTAAGACCAAAAGTCAAATGCATTATTTCCAAAATGCCTATAGGCAGCAGTTTAATAAAGTTCGATAGTTTCTTTCGTTTTTTGATATGTTTCGCTTCTCCCGTTACATTTCCGAAATTAACCAACGGATGGAGAAGACAACTCATCTACAACACATTAAAAACGTCAACCTCCTTCTTAAGAAATGTTTTGGTAACATGAAAAATAATATCCAAAATTTCTCTGATTACTCACTTTCCGACGCCGAAGAATTTGTTCTAAAACATGGATTAGAATTTTGTATTCCACCAAATAGAGTCAACAGGAAAGAAATTTTTGCCAAGTTTGAAATTCTGTACGCGCAATTGAACAAACACAAACCTATCTCTGCAGATGAACTTAACCCTCTAAAGGCACAGTTAAGTGATTTGGCTCATGCTTACTGTGGCACACCTAGCGACCTCACAGATTTTTGCATGCATAGGGAACTTTCTCAGGCTTTAAAATCGCTTAGGAACAACAAAGAGATCCTCGTCACAAAACCTGATAAAGGATCAGGGGTCGTTATCCTTGAAGTTGATGTCCAATAGTTAATGTTTGGGAGAAACTATATAAATAGAATACATTAACATCGAAGGTCACTAACTCAGTAGAGCACACGCCGCGATAGCGCTAGTCACGGGCTCGAGTCCTGATGGTGATTTATTCTTATTTCTTTAGGGGCAATGTGAAAAGTATACAGAAACTTTCTCGTTCAGTTTTTTGCCATTTAAGAGGCCTTAACTCATTCAGCTCATACAGTCTCTGTCATTGGCTATTCCCCTCCGTTTTTTAGAAAAGCCATTATTCTTGATTTTGAACAGCGATGTCTATTCCTTCGGCGCCCTTCGCCTACCACTTTCAAACCATGTCCTTCAGGAAAGCTTTATGCAGAAGCATGCAAACACTACAGTTTCCCTGCTTTCTAAGGATAAAACGCACTAGTGATCATTCTTCTGTACCACGTCTTCCCTATTCTTATGCTCCACCTAGCATATTCTTTCTATAATGCTCCAAAACTATATTTCATAGCTTGTCATGTTTTGCCAGAAATTGCCAAGTCCCTTAACTTAGGCGCTTAATGGACTTCCCTTAGTGAGCTGTGGATAAGTCGAAGACACGTACACTAATAGTAAACATTCATAATATACTTCTTGATTCTAGTGTGATTCTTGATTTAAGATCGAGGTTTACTTTTCTTGATAATATAATACGATTATGTTAAGGTTACTATTCGCTATTTCACGTTTCCAACGTCTCCCACAACTAATTTTAAAATGTGATTGCACGTACACTTATTGCTTCGAGTCTTGCGTAATCGGTGTCCGGTAATATTTTGTTTACATCTTGTGTAATCGCTACGTCGTTGTTTATATTGTGATAGCTCGACTTAAACAAAGAAAGGTGCCTGGCAATGATTCAATCACTCCTAAAGTACTTAAAAGATGGTAGAGATGTTAGATAAAATCTTTTAAAAAGCCACATCAGAGGAAGTATCTCCAAGGAAATGGTAAAAAATGTTGGTTGTGCCAACTTATAAAAAAGAGATAGATTAGATCCAAAAATCATCAAGCAATAACTCTGCTATCCATTCCATGGACAGTCTTTAACTGAATACTTCTGACGAGAGTTCGAGAGAAAACCAAGACTTTATCAAGGTACATGCGATTCGGGTTCCGTCAAAATCAAGGAACGGTTGATACTATCTTTATAACTCGTCAAATTATGGAGTAGGATAAAGAAAGAGGTATAGAATTGCACTTTCATTTCATTGGTTTTAAAAGTGCCTTTGTTAACATCGGAGAAAGGGCTTCTGGAAGATGCTGAGATCAGTAGGTGTGGTAGAAAAGATAGTGAGGATCATAGGGGAAATGTATGAAAATAAAAATATGCTGTCCTCGTAAATGGCCGCATTACTAGCTGGTTTGAAGCTCTGGTCGGAGTTAGACATGGTTGCCTTTTATCGCTAACACTTTTCAGTCCTTTTTTAGACTTCGTTACTTCGGAACTGAGATACCTTTAATACCTAGTAAAACTGGATATAAGCAAATCATATATTGATGTACGATATGTGAATGATGCAACCTTGATTTCTGTAATGTTTGGCCTCCTTTAGCTCTCAACGAAACAACTAGAAGATACTTAAAAAAATCTAAGGCTTAAAATTAAATGGAAGTAAGTGTAAAGTTTGACAAATGAACTCACATATACAATTAAAATTGAGAAAGGCTATATTTGTTGAGGAACAATGCAAAGGACGCCATGATTTAAGATTGCAGGGTACCGCAACTGAGGACCTAAACAAATTTTTGACCTGTATGCACAATAAGGAGGTGCAATTGCTCACGTTTACCAGGAATTTATCGGACCTCCAAAACTGCATACCGTAGGTTGCGTGCCAGGTTAATAGGTGCAATACAGAGACTAATTCCAAAGTATCAGAAACAAAACCTTGACCATTCATGCTTAAAATGTAAACGGTTTTGCGCAAGCGGATGAAGATTATTGCCAAAGCCTAAACGGTGTAGCATACCATAAAGAGAAGGAACAATGAGAGGTTACGTGTTTGGGATTTAAATTACTTTGGGCAAGCCGGGGCAACTTTTTTGTAATTAGCTCGGATATTCGTAACTCTCTTTCTCCAGCCATTCTCATAGTCCATCGAAAAGGGGAAGATATCTTTTGCGTCCTGAATCGTAACACTCAGAGGGACCGACTCTGGTGCGACTATTAAGAAGTGACCAGGAAAAGGTAACGCTAATTGCCAACCTCTCGCTCACTCCGTAAGAAATGCCCATCTTCTCTTGAGGGTCTGTCTGTTTCTGACTTGAGCAATTTTCCAGTGATGATCGAGATTTGAAATTTACAATAGTAATTTAGAATACAAATACACCTCGGAATAAATGACTCGTGCTTTATGTTGAAAAGCTTTTCAGCCTATAACATGAAGTCATTTATACTGAGGTATATTTGGATGTGCTCATGTATCGTTCTTTGATTGTGCCTATTGCAATATACGCCAGTGAGACATGGACTTTTCGCGCAGATGATGAGCGGAGGTTATTCTGCCACTTTACTATATATGGCTGAAATATTACTTGGGTATATCTACATTAGATTTGAAGTGTCACAGTCCCAAGGACAGTTGCTGAGAAATACTAATGAGCGGTACACTCTGTTAAAGTAAGATATAGTCTAAACATTGCTGATATCTATGCAAAGTTCCAGAAATGTCAAGAAAAAAAAATAAAGAAAGTGATTTTTGTAAGATTCTGGCATTCACTAAATATTTGAAAGTATGACAGATAAAAATATTGAGCATCAAAAGTCCACAGAAAGTAGGTTTTGGTATTTGGGAGTAAAGGGATACAAGACCATTAATAAAATCAATACTCGGGTTATCGTTTTGATATCATTGAATAAAAATAAGTGAAAGGGCACATTCCGTTTGGCATACTTCATTATTCGTCAAAATATAACTACATCCTGCCATTAGCTACATAATTAACCTTCTCGGCACATTTTAAAATCTTCAACGGTGGAAATAACTAAGGTCAGTTTCTGTAGGGCTGGTCTGTATGGTCAGACTTCGCAACATTTTGTCTCTAGTTGTACTGAGCATCTTAAGAAGGTTGTGCCGTGCCTCTTCTCCTACGTCGTTGAGACAAATATTTATATATTGGAGTCTGTCACTAAAGGGGGTCTGCCTTTTGTATGCAGAATTGCGTTCAGACTCACGCTGCTTAGTCGCAAGACGTCTGGCAGACGAGGCACTTTCAGCAGTACTGCCTCCAACACCATTAACGTCTATATTTGTTTCAGTTTGATTTTCAATTGCACTCAAAAATTAGGAGAGTGGTGATATGGTAACACAGCTGTGGGACTCGCAACGACCCACGCAGTTGCTCCACCTTTATTACTACATGTTTTTTTCCTCAAGAGCATTTAAAGTGGTCAGGGCATTCTTAGCTATTTGGAGACTTGCTTTAAAAGTTCTTCATATGTTCTTAAATGAAATGATAGAAATCCTTCATATTCTTAGTGTTGTATTATGAAGTACAGTATCTAGATTCAAAACTGGAAAAATAAAAACATAAGAAGATGATAAAAGGGGAACACAGAAGGACATCCACACGCCATTTCCACCCCCTTTCTACCGTATTACATCACTACAAACTATTGAATCTTCCTAGTGCCCATCCCACCTGGCTGTTCTTACGATGTTCTTATCTTTTACTATTTTTCAGGGTTGCATTTATTTTTACTTTAGCTAACATTGTAATGACTTTTAGGTCCTAATGAATTTAAAGTTGACTAGACAAGATTTGCAAACTTTTTGACGTATTTTTATCTTCATAGTAACTTTTCAAACGTACCGTCAAAAATATTTTTCCTTATCTCTGTAGCTTTCAATGGGGTTTGGAGAAATTGACGGGCCAGATGACAGCCTTTTCAAGGTCAAGTCACATGGTACACAGCTAAGTGTCGATGTTCACAGGTGAAAGCTTGGATGCTATTGTGGTAACCCAGAGTATTAAGTATTTTATCAGCAGTGTCGCTATGGTTCAGGTAATAGAGAAAAACGTTACGACAGCATAAACTCCTGGTTTGTTTTCCTGGTTTTTTTTCGGAAATATTATCATTTCCTCTCCTAAGTTTTCCAAATGATAAATTTAAAGTTAATCAAAATGCGCTGCATAGGCTTATATATAGCACTATTTTTGTGGTAGGTACATTCGAAGGTTCTTTACAACTGAATTTCAAAAATTCACTTAAAAAGTTTAAAAAGTTTAAGTCTGTCACTGATTTAGGTTAGGTTTTAATTAAGTTCTCTGCACATTCAGTGCAACTGATAGTGTTAATGGAAGGTATCAAGATCAGATACAAGCTTTAATTCAGAAATATTCTGATATTTTTTAGGCAGAGGAAATTTACAAGGTTATTCAGTTGCCTTGCATAGAACACCAAAAGTTAAACCCGTTTACCAAAAAGTACGTAGACAGCCATATTACCTATTACCTATAAATGTGGAATAAACACATGATTAACTAGAAAATGTAATTGAATCTATTTCATGACCTCAAGAGTCATTTGCAATTTGGTAGCCACTGCTGCAGGAAATGGGAAGGTTTGCCTTTGTTTAGATGCTAAATGTATAAATACTGCTATCGAGACAGAGATATACTTGATTCCTACTTTAGACTCGATAATTGATGACATGTCTGATTCAAATAGAGACATAGAGGAAGCGTAGTTGCAAAAAGAAATAGATGAAAAACCGAAAACAATTACATCCCTGCACACATCAGCTGGTCTCATCCGTTTTAAACGATTACCGCATGGTGTTAACAATTCATTCGGATTTTCAAAGGGCCTTTGAAAATAGTCTCGCGGCAATATCTAATATCGAAGTCATTTTAGATGACATGCTCATTTACTCAAAAAGTATCACAGAAGATTAAAGCACCATAGAATCAGTTTTCCACAGATTGCAGTCTATAAACTTGCTTTTGAATCAACCAAAGTCATAGTGTCCAAAAAGGGGACACCGTATTCCTCAAAAAGTGAAGCACTCAAAAGCTCTAAAGCAATGCAGAATGTTTATAAAGGTGGCGAAAGTTCGTTGAGGCCCTATGCATCCACTTGGACGCGACAGGAACATGATTGATTGATTGATTGATTTGATACCAATGGGAGATCAGATTCCTCAGCAAGCACGGGGGTTGTGTCCTGGGCGTGATAATTACTTTTTGAAGTCTGTAGACAGAAGTATCACAATCAGCAAGATGGATGTAAACCCCCGTCAACAAATTTCTAACGTGAAATGCTCCGTTTTGGTATTTGCGCTTGCAAAGAATGGATCGGGCATGTGAATCAGCAAAAGTAAAGGAAAACGATCTGCTTGCTTGCTCCTCCTCTCAAACCTAGCGACGGGTTTTACTCTTATGTGAACCAGGCTTTAGCGACAGAAAGTTTAAGTTGTTTGTGCAAAGTACAAACTTGCAGCATTCTCATTTATCATACTTAGCTCCTTACTAGCGGCGGAGCTGGCCCTTTGGCTCCTGATGGAAGTGGCTTTACTTGATGGAAGTGGCTCCTGGTTGAAGTGGACTTGCACGATGGAAATGGCTCGTTATGAAAGTGGCTTTACTTGATGATTTGATTATGGGTGTGACATCTGTTCTTGTTTTACGAGTGCTCTTTTAAAATTCCTTTACAAAGTAAGCATTGTCCAATCGGTTTACCTTCCACAGTAGCATAACCTACACATCTCTTCCTCTAACACTCTTCTAACGTGCGGGTTATCATAATCATAAGCACTACAAGTGAATTTTATTATATATATATTACATCTTTTACATGGAGCAGTACATGGATTTTAAACGCGATTAACGAGATTGCTTTCGTCGAATATACTCCGAAAAAGAACTCTCATAATGTTAGTGAAGCTTTTTAATGAAGCAACGGTCTAGCAGACATGGTTTTGTACGAGTTATCCTAGTTTAATAATAATTCATCCAAGCCTTCTACCGATAAGATCGTTTTACTGGATGATTTCCTTCTTTTGAGTTCTCAAACGTAGGTGACATAATCACTATCTAAGTGTCTTCAGGGTGGATGTAAAGACTAACCCTCTTCAGAACTGTGATGTCAGACTTGATTCTGTAAAGAAGCAGCAAGGTTTTGCTTTAAATATATTGCTATATCATAAAGCTTTGTCATTCTTGTATTGAGAGATACACTTGCAGCAGCGCCCTGATTTAATACGTTGATTTTCAGCTATTTTACTCTTATGAAAAAGGGACGACGGTCGAGGTCACCTAGCTCAGTTGGTAGAGCGCGCGCCGCGAAAGCATGGGTTACGGGTTCGAACCCCGGTGGTGACAGATTTTCTGTTTTCTCTAGTGTTATTTTCAAAACTAACATTTCAAATCCTCTTCTCGATGATACTTTCTAACTCCAATGGGCCTTGAATAGATGACGGGCTGGAGGACAGTCCTTCCTTGTTGAAGTCACATGTCGCAGAGAGGCTGATCTTCAATTGCGTTGAGCTGGATGTCGATGTCCACCGGTGCTTATCAGGGGGACTGGTATGAAACACCGGTGGATGATAGGGACTAATGTGGCGACTAGAGAAATAAAAGTATGTTAACATCGAAGGTCGCCTAGCTCAGTTGGTAGAGCGCACGCCGCAAAAGCGTGGGTCACGGGTTCGATCCTTGCTGGTGACATACTTTTCTATTTCTCTAATACTCTTTTCAATACGTTTAATGTCTAAAATCTCATTTCTAAAGTTAATGGGCCATAAAGAAAATATAAGTTCTTTTTGGGGTCCGTTCATTCTTTCAAAGAACGGCAAAGCTACATGGGTGCTAGAACTTAATGAAAGCACTGCAAGTTGGTAAGCGAGAATATTTTAAAACAAGCTCTAACATTAGTTTCAGCAAGGTCCTAAGAATAGGGTCATTCTTAGGACTTTGGTTTCAGTCAGTCATCATTGGTTAGATAGGCAAGGCAGTGTTACTACTGGTATTGAGGTAACTCGTATTCTTCTAAACCGCCCAAAACACATTTTTAGTCCACCATATTTATTATCTCAATTAACAGAACGTGCAAACTCCTCCAATTCTGGGAAATGCGTGCGTGACGTCGCCAACGTTTGATACTGAGTATGAAACATCAAAACATTTTGATTTTTTTTGCTGGTGTTTGTAAGAGTTGGCGAGTAAAACTGAGCAAATAATCTTTGGTCTCTAATAAATAGGGGGAGGGGTGTGGAAACAAAAATTAATAAATGGGAGGATTGGAATCAATTTTTCAAAATAACTTCTGATAGTTGTAAAATGAAAATAAAACAGAACCCCCTTTTATAACTACTACCTCATGGACCCTGCTCTAATGCTCTTTTCATTTAGAACTTATATATATACAACATTTTCTTTAAATGGAAAGTTGAACAAATTTATCTGTTGATTAATGAAACGCCTACACGAACCAGTCCTAGTTTTTACAAGCCTCGTATTTAGAATTAACTCAATATTAGTTTTGAAAAGAACACTAGAAAAAGAGAAAATATGTCACCACCGGGGATCGAACCCGTGACCCACGCTTTCGCGGCGTGCGCTCTACCAACTGAGCTAGGTGGACAACCGCTGGACCATACGAGTAACAGAATGGTACCCCCGTGGGCACACAAGACGTCGAGGCCGCCCCAGAACAAGTTGGCATGATGACCTACTCCACTACATTGGGCCAACGTGGTCCAGAACTGCAAAAAACAGGAAGCTATGGTTGCAATTTAGAGAGGGTAGGGAGAGAAATTATCCGGCATACTTGCGGATACTCAGCTACGTCGTTGTTTCTTCATCTTCGGTATCGTATTCCTTATAATTTTTTCCTAGTTAATATCTGTAATATTATGCTACGTGCGTATCTTGACGACTCATCAATTGTTCGCAAAGGCCTTTTGCAATATAAGTAGCACTAACAATTTGAATGAAGTAATTATGATAGCACTGAAAAGTCTAATACTGATTTCGAATAGCAAGACATGACACCGTGAATGTTCGCATCAACTGAAAATAGACATTGGTTAGTGCGCATACAAAATGGAGCTTTCCAGTTAAAAATGTTCATCCCGACAGATTTAATATTCATCCCAAACGCCTTCATCCGCGTACTGCTGATTTGGTTTCAGAGACTTCTTTCAACTAGAGTATTACTTACATTAATCAGATACAATCAGTTGCATTTGTTTCTTTTTCACCCTATCATTGATTGCGACGATAAAGCATAATTTACTCGCCACAACATTACCCGTATAACATATAAGGATCAATAAAAATATGAAACAGTTTTGGCAGTGGTATGGTGACTTGTCATACTCAACGACATGGGCATCTGCGCATGCAGGAGGCTTTTATGTGACCTCTACTAAATCAGCAGTGGGAAGCATTGCCCATATACTTTTGTTGCCCCCAAAACGATAAAAATACTCATATTACAGTAAATTGGCAGAGTTGACAGTTTAATATGTTTAGCAATGCTAGTGATAGATGACAGATATGACTTCTTGGACATGTAATGAGATACGTCGGAGTAGAAGAATCGGCGTTGGCAGTTAAATAAAGTGAAAGGAGCAAAGGAAGACGAAGGATGGAAGTTTATCACCTGCTTAAACAGGCAACAGCGGTACAACATCAGAGAAGCAAAAGATCACAGGAGATAGAGGATCATCAGCATCTTGGATAGGCAGGGAACATATTGAAGCGGGAGTAAGAAGAAGAAGAAGAAGAAGAAGAAATGCTGCCTTGCGGTAGGTGCCGTAATTGTACTGTCGAGTAGTTGTAGTTGTAATGGTGATTATACTAATATCAGCCACCTGTGATTACTTCCGTTTCTACATATTAACTACTTGATCATAAATGAGAGCGGAGAACAGAGTTGAGTAGTGAAGTTAAACGTTCTTGTCTTCCTACGAGCTTACTTTATTGTAGAAACGCAGCATATTTGAGCAGTCGAGAGGATTGAACAAGAGAGAAGTAAGCATAGGTGGCTGATACAAGTATAATCACACTTACAACTTCCAATCAATACAATTACAACTGTTGGCTGCTACGGAAGTGTTTTAGTCTGTTGCGTAAATCGATGCAAGAGGCAAAATATAGTGTAGTCTGATTGAATATTACCAAACGTTTTTTAAGTAAGTAATATAGTTCGAGCGATTAGGATGGATTCTCCTAAGATTTTCTAAGGTAAGGTAGAAACAAGAAACCTTTAATCAAATGAGGGTCAACCACCACAAGCACACGTTTGTTCGATCGAAGTCGAGGTATTACTGAATAAGTGCTTCAAACATATAGATTAACATGAAGCAAATTTTCAACTGTAGTAAGCTTACGTGTACGGGTATGTAGAGTGAATATCGAGGAATTAGATTGTGTAAGGAGTGTGAAATCCACGGCATTGATAAACCTGATTAAGCAACCTTCATAAATATGCGCTCACCTGAAGATTTTTGAACCCAATTTATCACAGTTGCGATTATTAGGGGCATTGTGTTAATTTACTCTCGGGCGCCTAATTGTAGGAGGTAGGGATGGGTAAATTCCGGTTTCACTACCCATTTCGTTTTATTATGATTCCCCCTAATACAGAAATTTTGCCATACTACTAGCCCCCCCCCCTCCTTAGTAAGACCCCCTATTATTGATTGTGCAGAGAAAGAAAAGAAACCAAGTGCAAAACTAATGGAACGTCTTCTTTTTTACTACTCAAACAAGTAATAACAGTATTCTTCCGCTTTGTCGGCTGCGGGAGTTTGTTGCTTTTTATAGGTAATTTTCTTTTTCACCCCTCCCCCATTTATTGTGACCCCTCCCTTTTATTTTATAGGAGTGGAAGCACCAACCCCTCCCTTTTATTTTAGATGAGTGGAAGCACCAACCGCTCCCTTTTATTTTAGATGAGTGGAGCACCAACCCCTCCCTTTTATTTTATAGGAGTGGAAGCACCAACCCCTCCCTTTTATTTTATATGAGTGGAGCACCAACCCCTCCCTGATATTACACCCCTCTACAATTAGGCACACGAGGGGATGAAGAACACGTCACTGGAACTTGCTACACCAGCAATGATTTATGGAAGGACCGGGTCGAACAAATTATTTTTAATATGGCTTGGCTAGTCAAAGATATCACACAAAATGGGGATAATACAAGCCAAACCGAAGATTTAACCAGTCCCCTTTACCCGTTGCCATCGAGTGCAAAAAAAACTATGAAATCTCTGAGAAGGATAAAAAGGTTTGGGTGAACCAACCAACACCTGATGCTGGTAAGCGCTTCCGCTCTCTGAACATTTGCTTCCTACCTGAAGGAGAACAGCCAAGGATTTCAGTGATTTTCCGGTGCAAAGGAAGGCGCATATCTATAATTGAACAAGAGTCATGGAATCCGGACGTCGATGTCTACTTTCAGTCTCATGCCTGGGCTATTACAGGCTCTTGTGTCAAGTGGGTATAAAGAACACTAAAACCAGCTGTTAAAGATGAGGACCACTTTATTTGTTGATAACTTGGAAGGTCAAAAAGCTGACATGTTTAAAGATGCCGTCTCTGTAAGTAATAGCATGGTTTGGTATGGCTTAGCCATAGTAACTTGAATTTACTGGTCGGGAATGCTCCAAGAAGATCAAGATCACAAACTTGATCAAGTATTATCGCCCCCTGAGACTATCATTCAGCGGTAAGCTAGAAGTTATCAATACACTCGTCATTTCACCAGTTTTATACCAGGCTATTGCCCTCCCTTTACCCCCTTCGATTTTTAAATAAATTGAACGACTAATTTTTAGTTTCGTCTGGTCATCCAAGACTGAGCTCATTGCACGACACACGTTATACCTCCCCCCGCTTAAAGGAGGATTAGGAATTTCCCATTTAGGAACTAAATCCCTCGCCATCCAAATCCATTTACTACGTCACCTGTGGTCTCCGTCTCCTAAGAAATGGACGGCCCTGGCCAGGTAGTATTGAACTGAAACAATGAACTGCTTAATGAAAGCAACACTTATTTACTTTTGATCCCAAATACACAGCTTTTAGACATACCACAGGAGTAAGCCTGTGAGTTGCGACTTAAACAGGAACTCTACAGTTGCCTTCCTTCTGGTTAAAATGGGGGTGCTGCTAGTTTTCTTCCTTTAAGCTCGCAATGGCGTATAAGTATCTATCCGAACAATTTATATCACTTTTCTTCATAGTTTCATTTGAAAAAAATGCATCATCGATGAGAGTTTGGAGAGGGGGTACAAAACTCGCCCCGCTATCTTAAAAATTTGTGTAGATCATATAATCCTTCCTCAGCCATATTGCAATAGGCCTATTCGATTTCCTTTTAAGCTGTTTAGTTGCGGGTAGTATACCACGCCACACGTTCTTGCCCTCTTTATGAGACACTCCGCGTGCTGAAGGCTCGGAATCTTTCTACCCGAAAGCATCGAGATTCCTTATGGGACTGAATATATTTAGCATGAGAATAATTAATTTGCATCAGACGTAGCGTTTGCAAACGCGTCGTGGTTTGAATTATTAGACAAATCGAAAGGACACCCCACTTTCCGCAGGCGTCTCAACCCCGCTCTCTCATACGACAGTCTCTTTTCCATGCTTTCATCACAAATCTGTACAATGGCCATTGTGCAGACCTGTACTTTCACTGATTTGTCAAGGGCTCGCTCCACGTCAGAGAAAACTTGGCATACACGTGATGGCAATGTCAAAGCGTTGAAGATACAGTCACAATAAAACACGAATAATCGTGATATCATCTGGAACAATTTCCATATCTGGAATAAATCTATACTATAAAACTGGCGAAAGTGCGTCGGCCAACGCTTCAAGGGCAATCCCCTCTAATTTTCCGAGGGTGTGGTCGCAGCATTCGATCCAATCGCTAGGCACATTTATTAGGATGCTTTGTTCTTTAGTTTATTTAGTTATTCTTGGCTCTTTTGGCCTTGGCCAAGCAAGAACAGCACACAGAAGTACGCTGGACTCCAAGTCTTATATAGGGCGTGCTACGGATTGCACATAATTATTTCGACTTTCTCTTACAAAACCTTTAAAGTCATTAGTTAAATAGAAATTTTGTAGTACTTTTACAAAGTCGTCATTAACAATGGTACTAATAAAGATGTTAATTTTGAAAGTTCCCATTTTCAGAAGTGGTATCTTTCAAAAAGCTAGTTGACTGCTTTCAATGCTTTTCCCCACCCATCACCCTTATTCATGCACAGAGTTCATTCGGGCTGTTAGAAATGTCTGGTAGATGATATTTTGAGGTTTCAAAACCTGAAGTTGATGAGATGCCATTCCTTGGAAATAATTTAACGTCACTCCCAACCAGCAGTGGATGAGGTCTCCACTAAGGGAGATTAATAATCGTACCCCAGTTTTTTACTGGCACTTGGTGCAAATGACAGTAGCATGTATGTCCGATCGACGAAAGATGGTGGTCAGCATGATAGGGGCCTACTTTGCGGGGTTACTACTTACTCCTCTAAGTACCGGTCTGCTGATTGGTAAAACATAATTGAAAAATGTACTTCCTGTTGTTCTTGATAATTATAGCTCGCCACTTGTGTAGATTGTTTCCCTTTTCTACAGCGTGAGTCCAGACGACTCGATTCTTGTCTCCAAATCGCTCCAGGCAAAGTCAGAGAATCTTCTTTGCTTAGTATCTTCAATCGAAGGGCTTTCTTGACGTAATCATGGTAAGTGTCGTGGATGATCGGATGTGATCTAATGCTATCACATTCAGTTTGATTGCTAGGCTTCTCTCCATCGCAGTCAAGCACTCTCGCATAATAGTGTCTTCTTCCTCGTCCAATATTCTGTCGGCCTTGTGACTCATCTGTCATTTTCCGACTAGGTTTAGCTAGCTTGATGCCACATGATCGCATTCTTGTTCGTTTATTTTGAAACCAATTTCTGATCTGTATTTCACTCAACCCAAGTTCTTTGCTGTATTCCAAAATCTGTAAGGAAGTCACATAATGTTGTCGCACAAAAATATATTCTAATCGTCTTTTCTGGATTTCTGTCAGTTCTGTTTTGCTTACTCTTACATTGGTATGACCTGTAAGAAAGAAATAGAAACAATAATGTTAAATAAAATTATAGTTGAAGGTGTACACTGTATAATAGAGACAGAACATAAACGTAGAGAAATAAGGCAATATTCTATTGGAGGTATCCTCCTCACCCAAATGTGGAAAATTACATTTAAAACATTGCGGAATCTAGAGAAGACATTTCAATCGCAAATGCAGTTTATCTTCATCGACAATATTATCTCACCATTTTGAAATTGCATAATAAAACTTTTGATACCATGTTTGTAATCATATACTAATTTGACTTACCTACTGTTTCCATCTGAGACAGCAATGCCTTGATATCAAGTTCAGTTGTGCGATTGTCAGATGTTGAGTCGGGAGAATCTTCGCTATGGAAACTTTCTCTTGAGTTGTCTTCTCCATCACTATTCATATTCTGTATAGACCATACTGGCTATGTTATGTCTAAAATCTCTGGCTCTTGATATAGTTTTCAAAAGCTTCAATATCTATACCTATGACATCTATAAAATGACAACACAGGCCTAATAATACAGCTTTGCCACCTTTGGTAAGGATTAGCAAAAATTCTTCCATATAAATACCTTGGTTAATCTATGCAGCTATTTTAATACAAAAATTTAATCATTTTTGTGCGATTATGCAGCCTGTCATCATTTCTGATAAAAAAATACAAACATTCAGATTTAAACGAAACTGGTCATGCAACTATTTTAGTGCAAATATTTAACCGCTAGAAATAAGTATGCAGCCTAAGTCGTTATCCTTTTTTTGTCCTCAACGTTTGCCCGCAGTTTTGCTTCTATAAACGTGTGTAACAAGCCAGTTATCCACTAGGATAAAGTCCTGGGCTTTTCATCGTATAATTTTGACTCCAATTTAGTTTATTGCATGGTTTCCTTCAACTTTCTAGATTTTAAAGTATTAAGCACGTCATTGAAATATAGCGAGAATGTGGTTATTTTGTCTGATTTTTCACATCATCAGTAGAATATGCTCAATCATATAACCGCACAAGCAAAAGAACGCAGTCTTCCTTTACAGAATATCCAACGGGCAACATCTTAGTGATTAAATGTTTGAAGTTTCCTCCAAGTCAACTCACTTTCACTATCACGTCTCTTAAACTTCTGCATGTTGTAAAGTTTAACGCCTCTGATGTCCTTGATCGCATTAATCAAACGGCCAACTGTTCTCTGATTTCGTTATCTTTTGTAGCAATATGAATATTATCCTGCGTATTAACTTCATTAATTTCAATAATTAGCGTTTGTTTGCTTAATCGCTGTTAAGCAATTTATAGGCTACTGTTCTGTTCTGTACTAGATTGTTTTTTTCGCTTGTTAATGATATTTTATTTGTTAAGTTTTTGGAATCTCAGCCTGCCTTGTTTCTTAAGTTGTTCTTATTTTTTGGGCTAATCTCAGCCTTGTGTTTCTTGTAAAGTTTGTTCTTTTAAAAAACACGTGTACTAGGTATGCCCCTTTTTTTTGCTGCGTAGAGTTGTGAACCATTTTGAATTTGAATTTGTAGGTTTACGTTTGAAACTTCAACACTACAACTTGACAGTGTTAATATGGCATGTTACATCGAGCCTCCCTGCTTTGATGTGCCATACCATTAGGGCATATTGTTACACAATTATAGATGCTAGTATTTCCACTTTAAACGTCCCGGCTTACTATTTCGAGCTTCATTGCAGGGCGTGGGGATCATATTTCATTTTTTATCTATTTTTCACCCCAAATAGCATTTCATAGAGACCCCCATCCCATCAAAATGTAAAGGTACAACAATCCCCCAATTTCCCCATCAACCCCGCCATATCAGATCCCACCTAATCCCCCCTAAAACAATAATTGCCCAGTGTCAAACAGAGCTCATTATGAGATATATAAATCAAATTGTTACCTTTTGTTGAAAATGTCAAAAGAATGTTTACTGGAAAAAAAATAAACTTTTCAGCCCACAATTCGAAACTCTGATTCGAATTTATTATCACACCATAAAATTGCACTGCAGAGGCTTCTGTAGTAAATTAATGTGTGTTATTCACCCCATCCCTCATTTTAAGGATTTATTGATGAATTCTCCCGTAGTTCATTTAATTATGGCTCCCTATTCCTTTTTAGTTACATTTTAGAGGAGTTTGTGTGTTGCTGGAGAGTTGAGCGTAGCCTTAGTAATGATATGCTCATTTCACAGTTTTCTTAGGCCATAACGCAGAACGAATCATAGCAGACCTTCCCCTCCCCCGAAAAAAGGACGTGATACCCCCCAAACTGTAGGAGCTGGCGACGGGCCTAAGAAGAGGGGTTTGTGTGTTGCTGGAGAGTTGAGCATAGCCTTAGTAAACCCTGATTTATTGTTAACCTAAACAGTGAGAAATGATTCTGTAGATATTTGAATTACGCATTAAACAAAGCCATAAACTACTTTTATCTTATAACAAAGGTAAAACTTCAATTTACATTTAGACACATATTGGAAGAGCAGACCTATAAATCCGGAGCCACTGCCACCCTATCCCCCTAAGTCGTGCTAGGTGTGATAGGTAGGAAGCTGCAACGTAACTGGCAAATGAAGCGGATGTATTTTTTTCCGGAGGAAATGGCGCAGTTTTATTCGTAAAACAAAAAGACCAAAATTATATGCTGCATCTTATCTTTGATTCTCAATTTGTTTTTTGTTTATTTTTTATTTTTTATTTTTTCCTTTACCTTTGTTCCGCCAACGAATTAAATAATTACAGTGTGTAAAATGTGGGGGCAGTCGTTAGACACAAATCAGTTGCAAACCGTTAAGGATGTTTTAAACTGTATTGTAGGTTCAAAGCTTATACAACGAAATTTAAGGAAATTGCTTGCATTGCTTGTACACAGTTGGCAGTTCATTAGCAACATCGATAGTATATTCTAAATAACAGACATATTACTATTGACACTAAGAAAAAGACAGAACCAATTATATCTTGTAAACATTATTACTGTTACTGTAAATTTACAGAAAGAGTAAATGGCATTGAAGTTTAAAAAAAAAAAGTAATTGTTGTTATGATGGATCTAAAGGTTAAATATAAAATACTAAAACAATCAGATTTATTAGTTACATTCTCAGTAAAATATGTCATTGTGATTTCTTATTATAAAAGGCTAGCAAGATAAAATATGATTGATAAAATCCATGTTAATGTTAACCTTCGATATAATATATTCGTTTTAAAACCGTGTGTGGTTTTTCTTTCCCGGATCATCATAAGGAAGTTGTCCGTCGACAATCGCTAATTGCTTCACGGCATTGAGAAGAAATGCAAGGATTAGAAAAGAGTAGATTAGAGTAGAAGTTGTGAGAATCGGACACACAATTTCTACAATTTCGCTACGGTAGCTGTTCCCATAAAAGTCACATAGGCCTATGCCTAGACAATGAGTATCTGATTTTGTGCTTTTGTGCAAGGTAAAACTAATTAATAAATGCCAAAGTTTAAAAAATATTCATTATATCATTACTCCATGACTTTGCCTAACCTTGTATTGACTGGATATCATTTACAATGGTTGAAAATAAGGCAATAATTTTATTGAAAAACGTATAATTGTTTTTGTTGAAGAAATACTATCTGTTCTTTTGATCAACGTGTCCTGGGGAGCGGCAAGATGAAAAGTGCAGCACCCTTTATATTAATGCGTAAACAAAGGGTTTTCAAACTTAATGCTTCCCTCCCGCTCTTGCTTCAGGCCTACTTTAGACGTCGAGTTTGTCTTAGATTTGTGTCGAGTCAAATTCAATTCCACAATTAAATCCATGATAAACGCATTTTTGTACTTCAATACGCACGCTTTCTTTTCGTGATAACGGACGCAATCGTTTGTTATTTTTGAATGCAATGACTTTGCACGTCAATTGCAGGTGAGATGGGTCTATGGGTTAAAACGTGCAGCGTTTCTCTTATCACTTGAACTGTCGACTGTTGTAAATGCACGAGACGCTTACAGTAATGATGTAATCGAAGTACGCTCACTTCAGTAAGACTTCACCACATCACCACATCACCGCATCACCACATCCCACATCCCTACATCACCACATCACCACATCCCCACATCCCCACACCACCACATCACCACATCACCACATTGTAAACGATGCTAGGGAGACTATAGCCAATGACCGCTACAGCTCCTTCATTATTGGCGGAACTCGAGTGGGTCCGTACACGGGGTCAGACATATTGGGAGTATTCTGAAGTTGGGGGGAGCTTGTCAAATTGTAACGAGAGACGTCGCTGCCGCCGCTTGGTAGAGCGACAGTGAAGTCCCCATTTCTAGTGACTTTCTTCCTGTTGAAGTTTGAATCTCCTTGGGTGCGTACACATATTTTTTTGTAAGCGACCCTGTTGCTAAGGCTTCCGCCCTCAAATTAGCCCAAAAATTAAGCAACTTGCCTAGCAACTCTCAGCCCTGGCAGTTAGTAAACAACTTCTTTTCGCAAAACAAAATTATAAATTTTCTTAAAAATAAAGACAGAAGAATTCTTTCCTGATTTGAAACAAATAAGAAAATATTTACATGTATAACTGACTGTACGTAGACAGAAGAAAAACTAGATATTGTATATATCTACATCCGAGACAGTAAGTTGTGTTCATTGATCGTTTGCACTGTATAGAGGTAACCTTGTCCCTCCCCAATTCCCTGAAGAAGTTTTTATCGAATTGATGGAAGTTGCGACACATGGTGTTGAATTCAGCTTCAATAATGAAATGTACCGACAACAGAACAGGGTAAGCATGGGAAGTCCTTGGGTCCAGGATTAGCGAATATCTTTGTTGGCTGGCTTTCATGAACTTCAACTGTTTGAATCTTGCCAAAAGCCCATTGTTTATTTCCGTATGTCGACGACACATTTGCAATATTTTAAAAGGAGTCCCACTGCAACGAATTCCTCAAAAACTTAAACAGCTTACACCAAGCTCTAAAATTTACTTTTGAGAAAGAACACAACAACTCACTACTGTTCCTTGATGTTTTGATCGAAAAAGATGGCACTAAATTCCATACCAGCGTGTATAGAAAACCTACATTTTCCAGCCAATATATCTCCTGGAATTTGTTCTGCCCCAAAACACAGAAGATCAACCTCATCATAACTTTAGTTCATTGCGCTCTGATGATTTGCTCTGATATAAAATTAGAATCGGAACTCAAGTTTCAAAGCAAACTTTTCTTTCTAATGGCTATCCTGAAGAAATCGTTGACAGCACTATTAGATTTAAAATTTCACAGTTTTCCAAAGAAAAATGCTTCAGAACTCAAAAATGTCCTGTATACTTAAAACTACCGCGGCATGAAAACGTTTCACTTCGTTTTGAAAACCAGATCAAAAAGGCCATAGGGTAGTGTTTTGGCACAGTCGCTCCATGCAAAGTTTATACAACCAAAAAAGCACTATCAACCAACCACAAAGATCGTGTGCCTTCCACAAATTCAAGCTCTGTAGTTTAAAATATACCAGGGAAATTCTACTGAAATTAAAGAATAGTTTTACAACGGAAGCGCGGTATGAACTTTATCAATAACTATAAAAGTTAATGTTACTCTTTATTTAAAAGCGTCCTCTGACAAACTGCTATAGGAATAGACGTATCAACTAGCCGACAATTAACAAAAAGGACGAAAGTTTTACTCGCGTACTAAAGATAAATATTAGCTTTAACAATTTCCAACCATTATAGCCCCTAGGAATACCACCCATTGTTTTTAGAACCGTGCATTATTTACAATTTGTATGGATCTAATTTTCACATGCAGTATACATATTTTAAAATTCTTGTATATAAGCATTCTTATTAATCGTTTTATTTTACTTAAGAATGGCAACAGCGAGTCCGAAACGTCATGTGCAATTTTACAATTTTATACAACCAAATGGCTATCTTTCACTGTGTTGAGAAATTTTTTCAACGGACGCATAACGTTCAGAAAACTTGAACGAACTGCAATAAACTTTGCAAAACTCAAGTGTGATATAGACTGTAATATCTTATGTGAAAGTAACAACTTGCTTCCTAATTATAAGATTCTCAATTATTAGTAGTCTACATGATGTGTTGTAAACAAATCTGGTGACCAGCCCCATTAAATGCAATTTGTTATCTTGCACGAAATAGCGAAAACATTGTGTACTTAAAAGCTTTTTACGTCTGACACTCCTCAGAGTACTAACGTCAGAATGACCGAAGTGGAATGTGTGAAAGAGTATAAAGAGTATATTTCGTGCCAGTGTGAGGCTGGCTACGTTGGCCGCACGACTTTGAGGTTGGTTGACCGAATTAAGCAGCATGTACCACCTATAATTCATACTCTGAAAAAATGGATGAAGAATGTTATTTTGGTGTAAAAGAACAGGAGGGTCCAATCATAACACTATGGAACAATAAATACACAGACAATGCTTTAGAACAGTATGTAACAATAAATACAGATACAATACTTTAAAACAATATGAAACAATAAATACGCAGATAATGCTTTAAAACAGTATGGAACAATAAATACACAGACAATGCTTTCAATCAATATTGCACTAAGGAAATACTTTTAAACAATATGGAACAATAAAGACACAGACAATGCTTTAAAGCAGTATGGAACGATAAGAGCAAAAGTAACTATGTAGTATATGGTTAAGTGAAAATCTTTCAGCTTAATAAGGAGAGCAAGATAACTAGAATTCATATTTATACACCACAGTAAACTAGCATCAATATTCATATAGAGGACCTAAGAAGCTTTCAAAGGGAAAATTATTAAGGTCATAGATGTGTTAAGGTCTATAAAAAACGTCAGGAAAATATTTTGAAACGGACATGAACAAGCTCCGATTACTGTTTGATTTCTTACAAAATGCATCATTGCAAGAAAGAAGCAAAGCCAACAAAGAAGGCTTTTGGAATATTGTTTGCTGTGAAAAGCTTTAAAAAAACACAAGAAAAAAAACCATTTAAAAACGGACATGAAGAAGCTCCGATTACTGTTTGATTTGCTACAAAAGGCTTCATTGCAAGAAAGAAGCAAAGGCAATTAAGAAGACGTTTGGAATATTGTTTGCTCTGGAAAGCTTTATAAAAAACACAAGAATAAAAACATTTAAAACCGGACATGAAGAAGCTCCAATTACTGTTTGATTTGCTACGCACCTTTTTAAAAGAAATTTTAAATAAAGTTCATGAAATGTATTTTCGTTTGAGTGTTGCCACGGATGGCGATGAGAGAAGGTTGATATAGAGATCCCTGGAAGGACGGGAATGGCCTTCAAAGCATTCCTGAGAAACACAGAACGTTTCAAAATGACTCTACAAATTACAAAATCAGCTTCGAAAGCTTGACAGTCAAGAAAAATGATAACTAAAGAGACGCTCTAAAGCAACAATCTAATCGTGTTATGAATGCCCGATTTCCTTCACCTTGTCCCTCAGAACAAACCGTAGGTTTCTTGATTTGCGCGCTGTTTGGTATGCGTTATTGCTCTGCTTTCCGATTTAAAATTCAATATGGAAAGAGGTTTCCCCACTTTCAACTTATTTACAGCCTCTTCTTGAAAATGCGCAAATTTACGTCATACAATACAATGCATTTGAGATGTGTGATTGTAAGAATGCGCGTAATAGGAGCACGCAAAGTACGTGAAGGTTAAAGGTTCTTTGGCTTTCGATTGAATATGATTGCCCAAAGGGGGCATTTTAATAGCAGGAAGATAGATTGATAAAAAAACAGATACATGTACGTATAGTATGCAGATATAATGCATCGGAATCTTGCAGTAATAATATGCATTATAAATTTAACACCAGCTTTTCCAATAAAGGAAAATGCACTATTTCATTGAAACTGAAATAAAATTAGCTTGAAAAGTTACTGTGGAGACACGGACCCAATCCCCGGTTGGTTCGGGATTGCAATAATAAGACCATATTATTTTGATGGGATGTTTATAACTCTGATGATTCAGCGCCAGATTTAACTACTGATACAAACGATTGTGTATTTTTAGGAGGATTTTTATCTAGCTACCACATGAGTAGATTTTCCTTTAGGGTTTTTTTCTTCAAGGTAGATATTTTCCTCAGGGATTTTCCAATGTTTTATTTTCTATGGCGGATTTGTTTTTTAAGGGTTTCCTCCTGCAGATTTTTTCTTTAGCGATATTGTCTCAAGTGGCTTTTTTCTACATTACTTAAAGATGCTGTATGATATGCAATCATTTTTGTCATGAAGGTGTCAGGTTATACCAGAAAGATGTGATAGTTGGAGCTTTCTTTGCAAAGGCATGAATATTATACAGAGCTAACCAAACTGTATGAAAGCTTCTACTTGAGTTATTTGGAAAGAGGCTTTATAAGGCATGCTTTTAACATCTGCACATTTGTGCAGTAACGATTGCCATGAACATTTGTATTGTGTTCTTGTAGATTTTATTACATAAAATAGAGACAAGTGTGATAAGATGCAGTAGCCTGGCAACTTCTTGCCAGAGGGCACATGCTCAGTGAAGGTGTCATGAAGATGTCAGTGGAACTGTAGCAAGTACAGATGCTTTTAAAATTATATTTTCAAAGAAGTTACAGAAGCTTAGATAATAGTTCTAGTTGATACAATAACATATTGGAATGAAAGTCTATACAGAATGCAGTTTCACCTATGATCCAATGATGATGTAATTTAGGACCGAGTCTGCTCAATGATTATGGTTAATGGCAAGAAGGGAGGGGGAAACAGTCCAAAATTAGGCAAAATAGTGATTATGTTGTATGTAAACCCTCCATTATTGGCAGGAAATGCTGTTAACATTTGCACCTTAAACAGCCCACGAGTGGGTTTGATGGCCTGTCATCTTAATTCTGTCTAGTATGGGGGTGCAAGATCCATGCTTGTTGAGAAAGAGTTGCCCCGGCAAGGTTTTATAAAGCGGTCCAGTCGATGGACGAACATTTTAAAATGTGTAGCAAGTTGGAGTTAACTTTCCACTGTTATGATGGATTAGCACGAGGTACCAAGCTCGGTTCCCACTCTGCTATCTCATCTTAGGATCACCACTACCCTTTTACTAATGAGTATCCGGTGCTTTTCCCCTGCTACATTTCATTTCTTTTGCCTCCAAAGCTTCCCTCGGCCTCCTTCTTCCGTTGACATTGTCCATCTTCCAACTCTCAAAGCAAATTTGTTTTCGTTATATACTATCACCGTAGTTAAATATTGCATAATAGTACTTCAATATTTATTACATGCAATGTGATACTTGTTAATTATTCCTAATAAATTATAGCTTGCGCAAACAATGTGTTATAACTGTTGTAATTTTCCCACGTATTAAATAACTAGCTGATGTCGGATGTTGTCAAAGATACTTTAATCAGATGCAATGAACGTCATGAGACGAAACACGGGACTTTAAGAAACTATCAAACCCCATGATTACTAAACCAATACCTCAACCATTGGACTATCAGGCCCAAAAAGTAAGGTGAAGACTTTTACTGTCAACTTTTCACGAATTCTCCTCCACTCCGTGGGTACACGGAAAATAATGATTATTTATTGCCTCTCGGCCTTGAGCCTTCATCAGTGCCACATACATAATCACACATACATAATCTCAGCATATATATATATATATATATATATAATTCTCAAAGAGTGGAGCATTACCACAATAGCTTGCAAATTAACGGCGAAGTTTCTCTCTTTATATTGATGTATAACTACGTAAATACAACGATAAAGACATACAGCCTAAGAGAATGCTGCAAACTTTCGATTTTTTCATATTGGGCTTTGGATATTATCTTTATACAAAAAGAATTCGATCTAAGAGAGTGATTCCGCCGCATTTACTTAAAAGTGTACACTTTCTATTTCGATCGTGGATCATTTCACAGACTACCTTATCTTGTAGTGGAGTGCTTAAACGACTCGATTACCCTCCGTTATTTCCTTGAAACCTAATTTTTATCTTATTTGCTTACTACTACTGCTGCTCATACTTCACCCCTGTATTGTCTCCCTTATAGAAACTTTACGAAGCATCAAAGGAGAAAACAGGTGAGTAAATTATGTATAATGGTATTTGTTGCCCATATAAAAATCTTGTAAAACTTTACAAAGATATACAAATATAATGAATTACTTCGGCATGTAACGATGCCTACTTGGCAGCTTTATATCTTGGAGAATCTCAGACAATTTGTAGACAGAATGTTCCTACTGCAGAGATCAGTGTCTCAGTTTGCATGGTTGGTAAAACATAGTCGATAAGCTTAATGTCGTAAGACTGAATCGTGATATCGTCTGTCTGTGCATTATCATTAGAAACCTTCACCACTCAGTTTTGAAAAACAATTTTATAATTTTTCTCTCAAAGATCTTGAAGACACATCTACGAAGGGAAATAACGATGGCTCGTCAAGTAAACAAGCAAAAAGCAAACCGAGTGCTAAAATTGCGAGAGCAAGAAAAGATGTAACCGAAGAGAAGGATGACGCGGCTGACACAGACAAGGCAGCGTCCAGTAGCAAAGTACAACCAATAAAGAGAGGAACAAACTTTAAGTGTACCTATGGAGAATTTCATTGTTATATAACGCAACTTGTTAAACAGATACTACTATACGGAGCTATCTTTACAAAAGTTACTTTTATTGCTTTGTGTTACTTTTATTGTTGGAGTGATACCCTGAGATGATCACAATTTACCATTCATTCGTTCCGATACTTAACAGGTTATGGACAACTAATATACCTTAATGCACAAAATTAACGTGTACACGAATTAACGCGGCCTTTATTAACGTTGATCTAATTAACGTTTTTTTTAACTAAAAATGCATTTTGATGGACATTAATGAACGTTTTTTCAGTAATTTAATATCCGAACGACATTAATTAACGTTTTCAAACGATCAAACGTTATTTAGTACCATCGTTAATTAATACGTGTGTTGATAAATGACAAAAATCAGGTAAAATTAAAACTTCTTTTTCGTGCTTTCTCTTTCCCTAAAATTTAAGTGATGCTTAAATAAAAGTGGGTTAAAGGGCAAAATTACCAAAAATTTAGTTAAAAATGTTTAAAAAGTGAGCACCAAAAATAAAACCGTCAAGTTTGAGATCGTAGGTAAAGCACCGCGGCTTTATCATGTGCCCGTCTTCACTGTATTCTCTCCGCAGATATTTGACTATGAATTTAAAAGTAGATAGTTTAAACTCGCGCAGTTCGATATGAATCCGTAGTTGGCATTTTCCAAATTTCATATATCTCCAATCCTGTCAATAGCGAGTCACACAATGCTGTGGTATCGTGGTATACTTGTAAAACAAAGAGCGTCAAATTTATGAACAAAATCTATAGACGCTGCAAAATAACCAAAACAACAAACCGTTGATTTGCTAATGGGATATATATATGTATATATATATAAAAAAAATAGTTCGCACTTGTTAGTTGCTTCTTGCAGTAAAGTCAAACTTAAGTGAGCTGACCGACATGTCACCAATATCCTTCATTCACTCAGTACGCAATAAATGACAAAATTACAACATCAAAACAAACAAACAAGATGATTCAAGTAATCTTCCGTATAATGGAAGGTGACTCGTTATCTTTCCCTTGATAAAATAACATATACAAGCGGTAGATTTTATCATGTCTTGAGTCGCTGTCTCTGTGCGAGCTACGTTTTGAGAGAAACTTCTCCCATCTTCAGGCTGCCGGATTTTGACTTATTTCCCGGGTTTTATAAAGTTGAGTTGCGGGCCTCTGAGGAATCTGGGACCAAACTAGGTTGTGAAGGAGCGCCACGCCGTTTTGGTGTTTGTTGTGCTTTCTGGATCCCATATGTATGGAAGCTGTTAGGACGCGTTGTTGACGTGCCTGTGATAGAGTAAAGCGTGCCAAAGACATGACAAACTCTACCATCTATGGCAATGACTGAATCGAAAATTGTTAGAATATTTAAAAATAAAATATCATTAGTAAAGAATCAGGACTCACAATTCATACTTTGGGAAATCAGAAAATCGACAGTGCAAACATGCCCAGCTCTTGCAGCTTTCATGATTGCTGTACGTCCACCCTCAGCCTCGTGTTCCTGTAAAAACAATACGAGGCAAGAAGGTCAAAGAAAATAATCGGAGAGCCTTTCATCACAGGCCTGAAATACATTACAACATCCATTAGCATCAAATGCAGAATATATGAAGTAACATACCATATCAATATTGAAAAAATAACACCCAGAACTGTTGTTGCAAATTTCGATGGCAACCAAGCAGTATCAATTGTATCCTGTTAAAGTCAAAAGAATGTATCAGAGGAACTTGGAGTATCTATTTTCTATGATGGACTCTAATCTAGGACTCGATACCGATGTTTTATTGATTACTGGTGATCTTAATGCACAGTTGGGCCTAAGTCATGTCAACAGATATGTATTTCATGCAAAAAAGCAACAGAATTGGTGAATATTTGGAACATTTTCTCATGCAAAAAAGTCTTTAATGCATGGACACTAAGTTTCAGAAAAGAGTGGGCAAGAGATGTGCTCATACATACCCTAACGGACCAGAAGCCCTTCTGGACTACATAATAATAAACATGAAGTGGAAAAATTCAGCACGTAACTGTGAATGCTGCAACACGTTTGAGGATGTTTATTTCGATCATTACATCGTGACTTCCAATCTTCAGCTGAGCCTAAGATCTAAGAAGCAGAAAAATCAAACTGTCCACGCTATGACTGGAAACAATTACCTCAAAACAAGGCCCTATAAAATCAATTCTGCATATCTTTGCCCAATCGTTTTGATGGATTAACAGACGAATCGGATGAAACGAACATGGCTTATGAAGCATACATTTCTGCGCACCAACAATTTGCTGCTAATGTAATCCCCTTGAGACCTAAACGCAAGCTAAGAGTATCTTGGGATAATGAAGTAGTGAAATCCAAACGAGAGTCTTCGAAAAAATTTCTAAACTAAAGAACAGAAACCTAACCAAGTCCGATATACAACAATATAACAATGCTAGAAAAGAACTTGAACATACCTACATTCGCGATAAGGGGAAGGATATGTAGCCAACGTAATTACATTTCCTTTCCTGTCAGTGTCAGTTTCATATATCACTACACAGTCATACACAAGCAATGAGGTGATACACACTTTCCACGAGACACGATTGCTTATGGGGATTCATACGGGGGCTTCTCTCATCAAACCCCTACTCGACCGTTTCACTCAACCACTGCAATAGTTAAGTCAACGATTTGGGAGGTGAATCCCTTTAACCGTTCATATTATTAAGAATGGAGAAGAAGTCGTTTCCCTAAATAAAATAGGCCAAGTACAGAAACCTGTAGACATTTCAGGATCTCCACAAGGGGTAGAGGGGGAGGTGAAGCATAACAGCTGTTCGGGCTTTTTATTTGCGCATCCGCAATGTACAAAGTAAGACTCGAGTGTCACGGAGCGACCGTTCTCATTTACAAGTCCCATGTTCTGGAGGTGTCAAATCCTATAACGCCATACGTTCTCTCGAAACTTGTTACAAATCACGGAGATTTCCTGCTCCTTTGTAAATACACCTAGCTCGGCTATTAAGAAGAGAGTCCTATCGCCAGATTAGGGAATCTGTCAAAATCTTTAAGGAAGTTCTAATAGAGACTGCTATAAGTCATCGATGTTTTTACAACCTTATTGTGGGTATATTATCCTTAGCATAAAATTACCAAGTAAACATAAATTTGTTACTAATATAGCAGTTGAGATGTCATAGCACACGTTGTCAGGGTACACTACTTCAGTTTTTGGAAGTCATCTCTCGTCTTGGATGCTAAGCTACGCTTAGATACATACTTTCATGCAGTGCACGTTTCTTAAAGAAAGCACTTTCATTGGTCTCATATAATTATACATATTTTACATCAGTTAAAAATCATCGCAATATGGATCATTCCCTTTTCATATTTTTCTTTGGTTAAATTCAAATTTTGTATAAACACTTCCATGTGGGTTTGCCGTAAAAAAATTGGACTATCGCATGGAATAACGGATTCATTTAGTAATTATTTTCGACAGACACTGGTCACAGATATCGCCCAGAGTAAAGTAAGGAATCTTTTCGCCAGATGGTAACCTGAGAAGGGACGATTAAAACTAGTCGTTAAAAGTAATACTTATCTGAGTGGCACGTTTTCTGTTGTTGACAAATCTGTAAACAAACCTTTTATCAACACAGCAAAGGCTTCTTTCTTTAGTGAATGCAACTTCCAGAATGCTAGGATGGAAAGGACGGAGAATGCGCTTTGCTAATACGAACCCAGTGTTAATTATAGGCACCTGTCGAGTTTTAAAGATAATGTCGGCCTGTTGCTTAGTCACATTTTTTGACCTAGTTTTGCCTCAACGACGGGGTGATCTAGTTCTGTTTGTACGATGGGGTAACGTTTTAAGACCAGCGTCTCCGCGCCATGTGACTTGACCAAGGAATTATGAATGAAAGGTGAATAGTCCACCGACAAGTTATTATAAGTAAAACGCCAAATGAGGAAACTTCATTGACAACGTTTCGTCTAACAGACTTCTTCAGGTCACTACTGAAAATTAAGTAAACTTGGCTTAAAACTGGCAGTTAAGACAATTTTCAGTAGTAACCTGAAGAAGTCTATTAGACGAAACGTTGTCAATAAATATTCCTGATTTGGCGTTTTACTTATCATAACTTGTCGGTGGACCATTCATAACGCTATTCTAATTTTCAGAATCTCTAGAACTTTTTGGATTTATCGTGATACTTAATATACGAACAAGAGCAAGGTTTGGAATTTGGTGCGAAATTGAAAGAAATGCTTTGTGCGCATGCGTAAATCCTACAGGCGTCAATTTAATCTAAAAGACGGTTAAACGTCTGGATTTTCCCACTATCCAAGTAGGGAAAGAGATACAAAATTCATTCTACAACACTCTACAACATTCGACGCCGCTCTACATTTCTTTACGACTCTGTCAAACGCCTGAATTTTCATTAGACTTTTGTAAAGTAAGAAGTCGAATAAAAAGCCCAGTCGTTTGGATAGCGATGAATCCCGCAAGGGCGCAGAATCGTCCATATACCTAGTGATATTACAGTTAATAATAATAATAATACTTTTTTTTAACTCAATGCATTTTTGGTAATCTTTATGATACAATAACATTTCCTGTTGTTTTCTCTAGGCATGGTACATGGGACAGCACGATTTGATATACAAGAGGGTTTTTTGTTGTTTTTTTAAACTCCATGCCTTTATTGGTGATCTCTTTACAAAAACATTTAATAATAATAATAATAATAATAATAATAATAGTACTAACAAGTACGACTCATATTTTAAGAAGAGCACTGGCTAATGTGAATTGTTTGATACACAATTTTATCCTTCTTTTGCTCTAGGTTATAGGTAAACACCCCGACCAAAGATTGTAATAAACAGATAAGATAAGTAAATAAACACATAATAATAACAATAATGTGAAAGCTTAAATAGGGCCTATTAAGTTGTTTCTAAGCGCTTTACAAATCGCCACAAAATAATCTAGACAAGTAGAATAAGTTGTACAAGTACTGTTCACCCTGGCGTGGGTTAACAAAAAGCTTTTGGGTTGGGGCTCGATTTTAAACTAGTTACGGCACATTTGTAATCAGATACTTGCTTAAGTAAGTCGACAAACAAAATTTATCAAGCCCTCAGTGCTTGTCATGTCATGCCAGGAACCCCCGCCAACACGAACACTACCCCCGCGCTCGTGTTTGACAAGATCTCTCTTGTCATTTTATTTGGAAATTGTTAAGATTTTATTGATATCAGGCTGTACTGTTAGCTAACATTATCTTACGCCGCGCCAGTACCCATCTGCAATACTTAAACTCTTCAACAAACTGCTGGTTGATCTAAACAGATTTTGGAAAAAATGTATTTCATCGTGAGCATTAGTAAGCTCCAGAGAAAATGGTAATGGCTTAAAGGTACTTTCTTACCTTACCCCCCCTCCTCCCCCCCACTTCCTCATTGTTTTAATAGATAAATGTTATGATCAGCTTAATCATTTCCTCCCCCACAGCTGCTACAAGTTCTGTAAATTAGACATGTGGCTATCTTGAATTAACTTCATAAAAGAGAGGATTTGATGGATGAGGATTCACCAGTGATATATGGCTTGGAGTTTCAGGTATGGATTATATGATGTTTTATATTAGTTAATTGCATATTCTGGCTTTCAGTAGAAACATCTTTTTCTCTTACATGTAACCCATGCACTACAGAATGTAGATGTTGGAATTGTTAGTTTATCATCACCACATACCAGCTTACTTATTTACTAATTTACTTATCACTTGAACATCTGTTTTTATGTTTCACAGGGTTAGATGGGTGATGACCCTCCTCCATCTTCCATAGTCTACTTTAACACATACTCGAGACCAGAACGTATTTCAGCTGACTTGAATGGGCGAGCATTTAGTATTAAAAACAGGACTCTTTAAAAATGGATGAAGATTACTTTGCTAAAAGACCATAATACTGTTCAAGTACCAGTTGATAGGAATTACCTTTGATATATGGTAGCAAAGATGCTACGTTCCGTCTGTCTCAATTTAGGAACGTCTGAAAAAAAGTTCTGCGCATCGTTCCTTCTATTCGCTTTTAAGGTGTACAATACTGAGGTACTTAAAAGAAGTTGTAATAACTGCAAATGTTTAACCAAAGTATTCTTCCTGCCCCAGCTGCTTCCAAACAGAATATTAAGATACAATGAATACTATGGAAAGCATAATTCCTTCCTTACATATACGGTATACTTTTGCTGGTGCTAAAATGTCTTCTAGTAGTCAAAGTACCATCTTAACCTGCCATACCTTCCTACTGTTGACCACGTTAGCTGGCCAAAAAGCACCAACCACTGAGGTAGATGTTAAGTGACCATCACTTGTTATGTTTAGTCACAATTCCTGGATCTCTAGTGTGCGTTTTACACTCTATGTAACCCTCTACAGATGATTTTTGAGCATGTCTTGCCAAGGTACAACATTCGATTTGGAGACTCAATATATTTACAGCACACTTATGCTTCTGAAGAACGGTCCTCTACTCCACACTTGGGAACCCGGTGAATGGGAGTTGTGGTCTCTTGAACACCAGTCATTGAATAAACACTTAAACAATGACGGATGGCGTCAACTTCAGTGCACGTGTCATTGTTTAATATTTAGCAGGTATTACATAAAAGCTCTTGCAAGAGGCTAAAGATGAAGTTACCACAAGCACTCGTAGAAACCAGGTGTCTGTAGTTAACTGCACTTCAAAATTTTCAAATTTAGATGCGCAGATTTGATATCTTGGAAAATATATATGGAGCAGTGTATTCAACAAGTCTGAGAAATGTTCTGACACATTTCAAAACTCTAGGGCAGACGACCATGGACTAGCGGATACTATTTTGCCTTGAAGTCCACTTCTAGAGGATGCTAAGCATACCAAGTATCCCCTTGGCTACGATACTGCTCCGACCACGCAACATGCATAACATCCCTTTCTTCCTTAAAAACACAAGGGTATAATACACAATACCTGACGCCAAATGCTTACTTCCAAAACTATTTGGGAAAGCTTTCAGCAGGACTTCAAAAAGAGTTTTTGAAACTAATCCAGTTAGGGGTGAAGTCAGAAAGGTAAAGGGGCTGCAGGAACCCACGATTTACTATATGTCTGACAATGAAGAATGTCTTGGCATATTTTGGAGCTCAGCGCCCGTATTGCATCTCTTGTATCTCTTTTATGGTTTCAGGATATTGAAACAGAGAGACCTACTTGATAGAGTTTTCTTTTGATTGGTTACAGACATTAAAAAAGTGTTTTCAGAGCTGTAGAATGAAAGAAAATAGTCATGGACAAGTATTTAAGGTCCACCTCAATTCAAAGACAATTGAAGCGACCCCTCCGTAAGAAACTTGACTGATGTTGACTATGCAGAGAATTTAGCTACTACTGTCAACACGATTGTCAATAATTATAAATTCTTTATGGCCTAAGAAAGGCAACTACAGACGTACGTCTCCAGGAAGACTCATTCAGGCTTGGATTCATTTTCAGTAGTTCTGGAAGAATTTGTTTGACAAAAAACATGTAAAACTGATATAATCTATTCGTTGTTTCTTGTTGGTCTGTTTTCTAATAAACGGGGCTTTTCAAGGTGCCGTGTCTGTTAGAGGGCGGCTTTTATTGAAGGAGATATGGTATTCGAGTTTATTAAGGGTGGTTTGAAGAATAATCTATACTACTAACTACTCTTCGGCTTCTTGAATTTCTTGATAAATCTTAACAACATTGACGTTTTGCAATGGACAAGCCAGGCGGCAAACGAATTCTTATTATAAAGATAAGAGCCCAGCACAAGGCGCGTAGGTGAAACATAATGACAAAACGTAATTTGATGAGCTTTCGGTGTATTTTACCACCATCCTCGAATCAGTTCATTACAAGATATAAAACACGTTCGGTTAAGACCGTAACATAAACAGTAGAAAACATTGACATTTTGTAGAAAGCTAAGGCAGGTCCCATTTTTCTTGGTACTCTTGGTAATATTACTCCGATTGTTGTTGAAAAATCGTCACTTGTATGATATGTTGGGGATGCCATGGTCAATTGGCGAGTGGGAGCTAATGTAGGTATGTCAAGTGTAAAGTGGTATAGGTATCAAAGCGTGAGCCCAAATTTCAGCCCACGAATAGAAAAGGTTTGGAACCGCAGTGCGAGACTAAACCATCACCGCAGGAGTGTAAGAGTAAAGTCTTCATTCCTTGAAACATGTTGCCTCAATTGTGGGATAGGAACTTTAAGTTGGTGCGATAGTGATGTGGCGACAATCGCGGTGATAATGGCGGCCTTAATGGGCACACAATCCCGTCTTCTTATCACTCCAATGATTCCCAGTACAGTACCTTCAACAAACCTTGTTCCCTTCTTCCACTTGCACTTAATACTTTTAGGTGTACAACTAGTGTCTAATATAAGCCCATCCACAACTATCAGATCATACTATCACTGTATGCACCCCCATCACCCCCCAGGCAGTTGGGGAGGCCCAGCATTTTCAAAAAAGCTTTGACTAGGTCGGGGTTGGGTCAAATCTTATTTACACATGGGGGGGTGGCCTCAAAGGTGGAAGTTGATATTTGCAGATGGGGGTTGTCAACCAGTCTAAAATAAAATGTTGTACAAGGTGATATCTACTTCAAATGAAAAGTTGTATCAGTGATTCTGGTTCACTTAAAATACAAAAAGTTTTTTTCTCAAGAAGGTCGGCGTTTGGGTGTTTTTCTTTAAGGAAGTGGCAGTTTGAAACCGTTCAAGTGATAAAATAAAGTAGCATTGTCCACCCTTTCAAGTGATAAAATGTTTCAATTAGAGAAGTCTCAAGTAGTGTTCCGTTTCTATTTACATCATTGGTGGGAAGCGGCGATTTGAACTTTTGGAACTTTATGGCAAAAAAAATTCTTCCAGGTGGGGACTGGCATTTAGAGATCTAGGTGGGGGTTGTCTTTGTAGGTAAGGGTTAATATTTCTAGATGGGGGTCCAGACCGTTTGCAAACTATATGGACCTCATCTTCTTTACCCACTTAGGCTTCTACATAATAGCAAAGTACATTGGCCCTCGTAAAAGTAATTGAACACCTCTAACAAATATGGCCTCCACAGATAATGCGGCAAATCTCAGAAAAACATTCAATTTCATAAAATGCCTTTAAAATAAATACAATGCCTATTCAGTTGAGTGAGGTTAAAGACTTCTTACAGTATAAAACTCAATTCTTAAATACTAAATCAAGGGTATGAACAATATGCATGCGTATTCGCGATAAAGAAAAATAAATGCCATGATGCGATTGGGAAATTATTCGAAAGAATGTGAAGTAAGAAATGTAATGGCTATATTTAATTTAATTTAAATACCATGGAACCTGGGATTTTTTTCTGACAACATATCCAAGTTTATAGACCTTTTTATTTGACGAATGAATCGTACAAAAGATGAGTGAAGTAGCCTTAAAATCCACTTGCTGTCTGTTTTGTCTGAGAAAAACAGGTTGGATCAATCCATCATGCTTGAACTACCACTATTTTCTGTAATTATGGTTGAGTTTTACCACGTCTCTTTGTTTTGCCTTTATTTTACTAGTTTAAGGTTGCTGATGTTGTTATCATTTTGGGGTTTCTTCGCCCCTCTTCTCCTTTCTTTTTATTTTGTTTCTATCAATTATTATCATTATTATTACCGTTTGTTGCTATGGTTATTTATTACTCTGTTCCTCTACTTATTACATCATAGTTCATTATATATAAGTTAACATGTATGCATCCATAAAACTAATCTCGTTGTCCCTACTAAACTTGCAGGGACAAAACAATGCGACTATTATTAGTTTAGAAATTGTAACGTTCAAGTAAAAAGTTACAAATTTAATAAAAAAAAGCAGATGTAAAATTTTCAACTCAATTATATAGCAGACATTAAAACTCACGTATCTAATGTATATAAAAGTTAGTAAGGTGAAATAAAATATTATGCTGAAACAGATTTAAACCTTTCTTTTAAACTCTAAAATATCCTTGGAATTCTTTGCGTCCTTACTTGCCGTATGTTTTACAAGCATTCTCATTTCCATCCGTTGTTGTTAACACGAATCTCGCATTTAACGTTGTGATTACTACCTTCGCAAACCCGTTTTCCGGAACCCTATTTCCGGAACCCTATTTTCGCAACCTTATTTTCCCCACCCTATTTTCGCCACCTTATTTTCGCAATCCTATTCTCGCAACCCCATTTTTGCAACCCGGTTGTCACTAGTATTCTGGCATAAATTTTTAAAGGCAACGGAAAAGAAAGGATAAGAATTACTTGAATTTGAGGCAAAAAAAACCCAACTGAGCCTAAATATACTTAGAAACTGAATGCTTGTATAAAGCACCATGTATCATACGGCAGTGCTTTAACTGTGTGATTCAGGGGGCCAACGGCATACATGGAAAACCGTTCTTTTGCAGATTTCATTCATTCAGGCATTACGAAGTCTCTGTAACAACAGTAAAGGTTTCTTACAGTTTTTCGTTATACTTCCAATAGGCATGATAGACACAGTGGCTATCTTCTTACAACAGAAATATGTCTGCCTTTGGAGAACCTTTTAACTAAAATACCAGAGAACGAATGTTTCTCGCTGGCTTTGTATTCTTGCTATCGTGAAATTTTGTTTAATGAACTGACATTCAGTAACAAGGTTACAAGGAAATAGATGCCCACAGTAAAGATATGAAAAATACCCGAGCTTGCACTTGGGAAGAGATTCGAAGAAAGGAATATGCTCCTGGATACATTTCACGGAAGTCTTGTACGTTTTACCGGCCTATAAAGAGGTACTTGATAGATGAAGGTACTCCCTATGGAACAGTCATCATCATATTCATTTAACGTCCTTTTTCTGCTAATTCCGAAGCTGAAATAAATTTGATAAATAAAATTTTGCAATCTCTCAGTGCAGCCCCCTGTTAAGCAGTGGGGCCTAAATAACATTTTGCTCATAAGAATCAATCTTCAAACTTCAAGTTGAAAAGGCGGCATTAGGTAAGGCACTAAAACAACTTTGCTAGTTAGGGGTACGAGTAGAACAAAAGCAATAGTGACACATCTGTGCAAGGCACAGACAAAGAAGAAGCAGTTGGGTAGAGTAGAAGTAGTTGCGTAGAGTAGTAGTAGTTAGTTGGGTAGAGTAGTAGTAGTTAGTGAGGTAGTAGTAGTTGGGTAGAGTAGTAGTAGCAAAGCAGAAGTAGATTAGTAGTAGTTAGTTAGTTGAGTAGAGCAGTGAGGTAGAAGTAGTTGCGTAAGTAGTAGCAGCAAAGCAAAAGTAGTCGGGTAGAGTAGTAGTAATTAGTTAGTTGGATCGAGTTGTAGTATTTAGTGAGGCAGAAGTAGTTGCGTAGAGTAGTAGTGATTAGTTAGTTAGGTAGAGTAGTGAGTAAGTAGAGTAGTAGTAGTTAGTGAGGTAGTAGTAGTTGCGTAGAGTAGTAGTAGTTAGTTAGGTAGAGTAGTAGTAGTAGTCAGTGAGGTAGTAGTAGTTGGGTAGAGTAGTAGTAGCAAGGCAGAAGTAGATTAGTAGTAGTTAGTTAGGTAGAGTAGTTAGTAAGTATAGTAGTAGTAGTTAGTGAGGTAGTAGTAGTTGGGTAGAGTAGTAGTAGCAAGGCAGGAGTAGATTAATAGTAGTTAGTTGGGTAGAGTAGTTGGTAAGTATAGCAGTAGTATTTAGTGGGGTAGTAGTAGTCGGGTAGCGGAACAACCTCCACTCGTATCTGTATCGTAATCTATTCTGTCTCAATTGACAACAATAACACAAACATACCTGTACCTTGTTTACATAAAGACATGAATAAATTAACACATTAGATATTTCACTACTCTTTGGTCTCTAATAAATTGGGATTTGGAATAAACAGGGGGTTGAAAACAATTTTGAACATTGATCAACGGGAGATCGAGGGATTTTCTGATGATAATTCATAATGTTTAGTTTTCGTTCTATTTAGCAAAGTACTCAAGAGACGGCCGAGTAGACGTTTCTTAGTGCTGATGCAGGAAATTAATCTGAAAAATGCAGGGTTTGCATAAAGTGTAAACTATTCTTGGAAGCAGTTCATAAAAACCGTTTGTGACAATAGATTTGTTATTTTGCAGAGAGTCATAGAACAATATGACCCATTTTGCATGGACAGGCTTTGTTCGTCCGCAATGGCTTTTGCCTGAGAAACCAAAGTGATTGTCACCGGAACTCAAGTCGTTAATCAATTACCTTGAGAGATTTTTCGTTTCTGCAAGTTCTTTTGCGACAACCCCACGGAGGACAGGAGCTCCGAATCACGCTCACGATATTCAAAGTAGACACTTATGGCAGCGAGTTAAAAAAGATAAGAGCAGTTTTCAGAAACGCTAATGATGTTTTTCAAAATTATGGTGGGATTCAGGAATTTTGTACATTTTTTCTATTAGTCTTTAGTTTTTTAGCAGACCTTAAATGCCCAGTTAAGTAACCATTGAATAATAATGCATGAACTCCTTTCTGTAGTGTTTCATTAGCATAACGCATAAAGGCGGATTTACAATAAATTCTGTACTATTCTCATAGAACTTTATTCATTTTGTAAATTGTTTGATAAAAGTTATGATAATATTTGGTTGGACATTTTCAGCAGTTTGAATATTTGCACTTCATTCAAAATTATATCTTGCGTAGCAGCTTAGAGGAGAATAATAGTGGGCGTGGCATTTGCTGCTCATTAGACATCCCCCTTCTTAATATTTTAGGCCTGCACCTCTCTGGTATACAATATCTAGTTTTTCTTCTGTCTACTTGCTGTGAGTTATACACGTAAATATGTTATGTATTTATTTGAAATCAGAAAAGAATTCTTCTTTCTTAATTTTTTAAGAAAAGTTGTAAATTTTTTTTGCGAAGAAAAGTTGTTAACGAACTGTGAGAGCTGAGGGTTGCTAAACAAGTTGCTTAATTTTTGACTAATTTGAGGGCTGAAGCACTTAGCAACTGGGGTGCTTATAAAAAACCGTATATTCTTAAGAGCCAAAATAATGTACCTTAAATTTTATCTGTCTAAAATGAACAACATTAAATTTTCCTTACTTAAAACAATAGTTAACCATATATGGCAGCATAACCTATCCAACAATTCTCTACAGGTACTTATACACTTTATGTGTCCACCCGAAGACTTTCACCCGAAGTGTTCAAGTCGGTGTGAGACAGTGCTGTCTCCTATCACCAACTCTCTTCAATGTCTTTCTGGAATTTGTCATAAACAAGCTTAAGAGCTTATCTCAAAACGTTGACATGAAAGACGAAAATCTGTCCATTAGCATTAAGTATGCTGACGATACAACCTTACTGTCCCTAAAACCCGATAAACTACAGATGGCCACCACAGAACTCCAACAAGCTTTTTAAAAATGGGGCACTTTGAGTAAGTAAATTTCAAACACCCCTACTAATACAGACCAAAATGTAGAATTTGCCAGCGAACATAGCTTTTATTTCTGTGCTTGATTATTATTTGGATGAAAGAAGGCGCAAAAAGTATATCAAAAGTATTCAAAGGTGATTTTATAAGATAATACGCAATTTCAATTGGTCCAGTATTTGTTCCAATTCATGCACTCATGTATCAACCACACTGCCGAGTCTCCCTTTTTTGGCCAGTTTATACTCTCATTTTTGGTTTCGTAGAGTCATCCGTAAAGTAATAAAGCAACATTATTTTCATAATAATCTTCATGTTTATCAACGATATCAGCTTTTCCACAAAACTTTCTTTCGCCTGCCTATTTTTGAAATTTCACAAAGTTGATGTCTTTAGCAATTATCATCTTAACAATCTGGTATATCTTTGAAGAGGACATTGAATCTTTTAGAGACATCAAGAACATAGCAGTAGTCGAAACACAGTTTACGTTCAGAACAATCTTTTAAACACTCAAAATATCTATCACTAAAGTAGACAGACGATGCATGTTTTCCCGTATTATTACTTTCTAAGACACGTTTCACGTATTAAGTCAAAAAAGAATTATGTATTGCTAGCAAATTCTACATGGGGGTGCAGTCCGTAAAGTCATCCGTAACAGAATAATGCAACATCATTTTCATTATAATCTTCACGTTCATCCACAATATCAGCTTTTCCACAAAACTATCTTTCGCCTGCCTATTTTTGAACTTTCACAAAGTTGATGTCTTCAGCAATCATCATCTTAACAATCTGGAATATCTTTTAAGCGGACATTGAATCATTTGGTGCCATCAAATTGACTAAAGTGGAGACAAAACAGATCTGACATGAAGAAACGGGAAGCCTCAAATGCTGTAGATTGATGTAGGTAATTGCTTAAAAACATTTTGTTAGCAGGTATGACCTCGGCTCTTACATTTAGCTTGTATTGAGCGAACATATGCTGATAAATATGGGCTTGATAGGCGAAGCGGATCATAACAGTATACTTCTGATTTAGTAAGGAAAAATTATCATAACACTCAATACACTCATGAAATATGAGTAAAAACTTTTTTTCTTTTGTCTGCAAAGCCACATCCACTAATTTTCGCCTCAGGTATTCAGAAAGATATCTAAGTAGTTTACACTCTGTCCTTATTAAAAGAAAGTCAAACAGCATTTTGCCAATGAAATCTAGTGAACGCTGTGATGATTCCATGTAACTCTTGACAAAATGATGACATTCTTAATTGTCCGATGGGCCGTTAAGTCTTGGCTGCCCTTCCTGCGGTTAGAATGGTCCATTTTCGGTTATGTGTTGGATTATATAGCTTAGAGAGCAAGTGAGCCATTCACATGACTTCAACGACCGAGTTAGTGATAATTTCTGCATAAATGGAAGGGTTCTTCTCGTTTCGAAAAAGTTTCCTTTTCAACTTCAAACTATGATGTCGCCTCTCCATTTTAAATCTCTTTGTTTCAATTACTTTTCAGATTAGAAAATACCCGAAGGAAACATTTGAATATGTCAAGTTTCACGTCCTTCTCAATGTGTCCGAAAAAGGCACTGTCTGGATCAAGTCCCTCGTTCCATATCATCAAGTACAAACTCTTGTTCTTGTCTACGTATTCACCTTGATTACAAAGAGCTTTCTCCTTGTGAATCAGTTTCCAATACATGAAATTTACCTCCCAGGATGGGAGACAGTAGTGTTGAGAGAAAACGACTCTTGAGTCGTAAGGCCATGAGGAAAGTTTGGCATCATGCAAGCGGTTATACTCCTTATAGTTAATCGATAGCTTTCGTATCGTGTCTCCTCCAAATATCTAGGCTTGTAGACCTTTTCGCTTTGACCTTTTTCTGTTATATTTGCGTTGTGCATGTGCATAGGCGTCTAAGACTCATAGACGAAAATGTTAACGTGCGCAATTTATCAAAATAAAAGATATCAGTAATTAGTGCAATATACAATGATAATAATACTGATAGCTTGATCGTATACATTGACAGTTTAGTCATTGTTAGGTACGTACTGGGTAGTGGTATAAATATTGGACGGCCGCACAGGCAGGTGGTTAAGTACGGTCCCACTGCTTATCAGGGGGCTAAAGTGAGAGATTGGTTAAGCACGGAATGGGTAGGCATTAGGGGATGTTTGCATTGGCTGGTAATCAAAGGTTATGATAGCGTAGTTTAGTGAAGGGTTGGTGGTAGTTGATAGTGTCGTTTGAGGGTAGCTGCAGTGGGCAGTAGCGTGGTTACGAGTAGTGTGGTTAGGGGTGGGCAGTATAGTTGGTGTATGGTCAGGGGTCGGTGGTTAGTGGTTTGTGGTTAGGGGTGGGTATTGTAGTTGGAAGCATTAAGTAGCTTCTTAGGGGTAGGTAAAATAGTTAGTTAGTAAAGGATAGTGTGTTTAGGGGCAGGTGGTCTAGTTAGAAGTATTAGATAGTGTGGTTAGGGGCAGGTAGTATAGTTAAAAATAGCATTTAGTGTAGTTAGGGGAGTGTCAATATGCATCTCTTGCTGTGAATGTGACACAATGTCTGTCGCAATCAATTTCAAGTTTGATAAAGCTGAAAAGTGGTCACGAAAAAAAATCGAGACTTGGCCAATATTTGGGGGGCCATTGCCCCATCTGTCCCCTGTCCCCCGTCCCTGAATGTACTAAAATCTAACTTATAAGGCAGAGCTTAAGTAAAATTGATTGGATACTAAACACAAACCGCATGATATGGTTTTGCTCTAACTTATATATCTTCATAAATGGAGGAGATGTGCAAAATATAAAATATGAAGCACCACTTTTAATGCCATCAAGTTCTTCAATTCATACGTAACACAAAAAATTAAAGAATGACAACATCTAGACAAAATTGCTCGTCAATCAACTAATTTATAAGCAGACCTAGTTTCAGTTTCTGACTGTAATCTTTTCCTGGGTGTTCATTATTTTTAAGCCCAAGGATATCAAGAAGGTGATGAACTTTGTTTGATTTCACTCTAATTACATCCAGAATTGGTTACAAACCCAAAACCTTGTACACTACGTATTTGTAAGCATTGATTTTCTCAAAAGTTTCCCTACCATATCTGTGACTATAGTTTTAAATATACCCGGTTTAGATAAACAATTAATATTGCAGTTGTTTTGGCCTGCATTCTCGTACACATTTTAAGAATTTGTAGAAATTTATTTGGGATGTATTTAGAACATGTCTCTGTTTTCCTTCTCAAGTTAGCCACATCATGTAAATTGCATGAGTTTCCGTAGTATCAAAAGATTGCGGGTATTACTACACTGTCTTTGAAGCGACGAGTAACAATAACGTATTGTTTTGTTACGTGGAGAGAACAACCTCCACTCGTATCTGTATCGTAATCTATTCTGTCTCAATTGACAACAATAACACAAACATACCTGTACCTAGTTTACATAATAACATGAATAAATCAACACATTAGATATTTCACTACTCTTTGGTCTCTAATAAATTGGAAGTTGGAATAAACAGGGGGTTGAAAACAATTTTGAACATTGATCAACGGGAGATCAAGGAATTTTCTTAAGATAATTCATAATGTTTAGTTTTCATTCTATTTAGCACTGTACTCAAGAGACGGTCGAGTAGACGTTTCTTAGTGCTGATGCAGGAAATTCATCTGAAAAAGCAGGGTTTTCATAAAGCGTAAACTATTCTTGGAAGCAGTTCATAAAAACCGCTTGTTACAATAGATTTGTTATTTTGCATAGAGTCATAGAACGATATGACCCATTTTGCATGGAAAGGCTTTGTTCGTCCGCAATGGCTTTTGCCTGAGAAAACAAAGTGACTGTCACAGGAACTCAAATCGTTGGTCAATTACCTTGAGAGATTTTTCGTTTCTGCAAGTTCTTTTATGACAACCCCACGGAGGACCGGAGATCCAAATCACGCTCACGATATTCAAAGTAGACACTTCTGGCAGCGAGTTAAAAAAAGATAAGAGCAGTTTTCGGAAAAGCTGATGATGTTTTTCAAAATTATGGTGGGATTCAGGAAGTTTTTACATTTTTTCTATTAGTCTTTAGTTATTTGGCAGACCTTAAATGGCCAGTCAAGTAACCATTGAATAATAACGCATGAACTCCTTTCTGTAGTGTTTCATTAGCATAACGCATAAAGGCGGATTTACAATAAATTCTGTACTATTCTCAGACAAAGTTTCCACCGTGCTCAAAAGTAAGTCGAGACCAACATTCTCGGAAACTATATACATAGATATTAGTATGTGGCCGAGTGAAAATTACATTTAGCATGGACTTCTAAACAATAGCGACAGAAACAACTTTAAAAATGGCGGTTTTGAAGTTGATAACTGAAGTTGACAAAAGACTTTTGAGAAAAAGGCCTGGGCACTAGACCTGCAGTCGGCCTCGTCTTGTTCACGTGAGGCCTCAAGTCCAGGAGGTTTCCAGTCCAGATGCTATTATTTAGAAATCCATGACACTTAGATGCGCACAAAGAGCTGTAATAAGGTTAAGAGTAGAGAAAAAGTTTGTTAATTTAAATGTAGTTTAGGAGCAGGTTTTAACAGGATCCTAAGTTTAAAGAAAAATGTTACATGTCTCCAGATGTGTCTCTATCCCTTACTCGTCCTAACCATGCTTTAAATAAAATATTTTTCGCACGATGTACAGTATAATATTTGGCTAACCTATAAAATAAGACGATGAATGACAATCTTAAGGGCTCAAGGCCCCATTAAGCAACTTTACAATTTCAGTTCCAATTAACAAATCCACCAGGAATGATGCCAATATAGTTTATTCTTTAATATAATATTCTTAGTGCTGTATACCGTAACATCCTTAATAGAGTCCTAAAGTGTGACGTCACAAGTTCATGAATATCAGAATTTTGGTAATATTTTTCACTCGTTGCGTTCTTCTTGTTGATATTGATAACTTGTCCAAATTTGAGAACGATATAGTAAATAATCGTCAAGATACGGCCTTCAAACTTTAAATAATGTCTATCAAACCTTGTTATTTCAACCCAGTCTTTCCTTTCGGTCTATCCCCATCATCGTCGCCCTTTTTTTTATCATCATCACCATCCTCATTATTTTTTTCCCCCCCCCCCCCCATCATTTTCTTCCTACTCCTTATCATCATCATTATTATCATCATCATCATCATCATCAGTTCATGCTGCTTGCATGGATTTCTTCGGCCCTATCAAAAAATACTTATAGAAAGATAAAATATCCATATTTTTAGCTCAATGCATTTTCTGCATCTGTTTAAACAATAACTAGGTACATCGTACAATCAGATGGGCATACCAGAACAAAAAATCGTTAAACTTCGGTTACTTCTCCACGTCTGAGTTGCGATTCTCTTCCCACAATGCCTCAATAGTCAATATGTAATTGCCCCTCTACATGTGGATACTGTGAATTCTACATTTTCCCCACTCGAGATGGTATCATATTGCTCAAGAAATTTTTTCATTAGTCCTTGATCCCCAGTATGCTGACGGAAGCGGGATTACATATGTCGAGCCGTTTGCCCTACGTAACACGCATCACAAAATAAGTGTTCATAAGCATTTATTGTATGGCCTAAGGTAATGGGAGGGCTTGCATTACCTTTGTTGTGAGACGTGAGACGTTAGCCTGCGTCAAAACCAGCATATCCATCATACACGGAGCTGGGGGCTTAAGGGGGGCATTGCCCTCCAAAGCTGATTTCTTGCCTCAAATTGCCCCCATACAATTTCTTGACATCCACAGAAAATTCTCTTTGCACGCATGCGTTGTCTCTGTACATATTCACCACAAACCACATTCACATCCTCGCCCTTTACTGATGTAAAATGCTTGAGGACCATTCTTGAGCCATTGAAGATTCGCGCCGTGCTGGATAAAGTTGCTCCAAAGGACCTACAATCTTGGACATAAATTAATGTAAACTGGCGTCACCCCCATTCCAACTGAGTATGGATTTTGAAAATCTTCATTTCAGTGACATGCATGTCATACCTTCCTGTTGATAGGTGGTAAGGGGCAGATAGCGTGTAATACCACAAATGGGAGCCCCTTTTCTTTACTAAGTGTCTTCAATGATTCTGGCCATTTTTCATCGAGATTTAGTAAATGTTTACATTATTTTGTCCACAATTGTAGTTACACCAATATTCTCTTTCCAGAAACTGGTTGCTACCTAGATCACACTTTGATCCTTGCAAACTAAAACTACTCAGTGATAACAAAGATTCAAACCTGTATTTTTTAGTGGTAATGAGTAAGGTTTGCTGGAAAGAAGAAATAATCAACAAAAATATTCGGCAGAAATTCAATGTTAAAGAAAGATGGGCAGATATTATCGAAAGAGAAAATTGAAATATGCCCGACACATCCTACGAGGTTGTGCGAGTAACCTTGGTACCTGGAGGGTTGCCAACCTTCGTATCCGAGAGGGCGCCTAGTAAGGGAACTACTGCCATAAGATCTTAAATTGCCACGGATAATGATGAAGATGAAGTTGAAATACTTGTCCGTCATGTTTCCTCATCACGGCACCAAATTGATGAAGATAAAGTCGAAATACTAGTCCGTCATGTTTGTAATCGTGCAAACAGTAACTGAATAAATCTATTAAAACAATACCTATTTACAAGGGCTAAACTTGATGACACATTTTCAAGATACAGAGTTCCAACAAGAATGAAGAGTAGGGGTGAAAAGTAAAGTGTTATTGAAAAAGGTGTAAATTGTAAACAAATTCTTTTTGTCGACAGAGTACCGGCTTCTTTGTTTTGATAAATGGGGCTTTTAAAGTGGCAAGAGGAAAAGCAGATCTGGCTTTGGCTAATACCCTAAACAAATCCTCGTGATAGTCGTCAGCAGATGATGGGTTTTCAATCAAATGCTGTCCTATTGCCGAGTCTGTTTTGGGATCTGTTGACTTGAAATTGTTGATGTCATTCGGTAAAATTTTGGAAACTTTACTGCGTCTACTAATGAAGGCCGGCACATGTTGCGCGATTCTGTACTGTAACCTCTGCGACGTACGACCTATATATTAGCTCTCACAGCGACACGTGAAAGTTATTGTTACTGTATTTCAGCAACATGGAGAGCAACCAACTAATAGAAAAACATTGTTAAAACTTGTTAAAACTAGAAGACATATTTACTATGAACCTGAACTATACAGACAATTGCACAGTAACATTGTATAAAAATGAAAGTCTTCTAGGTTTATAATTGTAAATTTTAAATTAAAAAAACCAGCTCTCTTAATGAAACAAGCAAGCAATTGTGGTAATGCTCCACTTATGACAATGATATGTATAGTTGTGATATATATATATAGATATATATCACAAATATACATCTATATATATATATATATATATGTGTGTGAGAGGTAAAAAAACGTTAAAACCTGGCTGCTCAAGACGAGCTTTTGGAATCTTTATTCCTTCTTGAGAAGAAGGGATAAAGATTCCGAAAGCTTTTCTTAAGCAGCCAGGTTTTAACTTTTTTTATATCTATTTTTAACTTTTGGCTTTTTAGAGTCTGTTTAGCTTTTAGTCTTTCCGTTCCAAACCAGATTCAGACAATAAAAGCAGAACAAGTCGAGTCTGAGATGGTAGCAAAACGTATGAGATAAGGGACTGAAGAAAAGTTTAATAGATGTTACTGGGAGTGACCAAATTGTACAACTTGTCAATACGTGGTAATGTGATAGTGCAAATGAGTTGCCTTGGAACAGTAGACCGAAAGGGGACTCAAAGACCATTTTCTCTGAGAAAATTTCTATCCCACGTTAAGATCTTGTCAAAGTACTTTTCCGATGTAATATAGTCCATCAGTAAGTGCTACTTTAATGTCGTTTATTTTAAAAGCCTCTGGCATCTAATTGGCATCTATGTAATGTTTCTAATTGCCTTTGCAGAACATTTAAACCCAGTGTGTGTCGGATGGATTCTTGCCGAGAAAAGTGGTCTTTTTTTATCCAATACAACGAATGGCGAATCTTTTTTCGCAGTTTAAAAAGCACACAAAAACTACAAACTCTTCAAGATTCATATATTTACATGTTTCTTAATATTTAATGCTTTTTACGTCTCTCGTCTATAATGCAGATAACATACAATATATCTGTCGACTGATGGAACCATGCTACGACTCATTGGGGAGAAAGATATGATATCATTGTTTTAAGAGGTGTTTATACGTACTTTGGATTGGACATCTTAACAGAAGCACAAAGAAAGGAACATAAGCCCTTTGTATAAAACATATTTTGACTTAGTTTTTCGACCAAATAGATTTTGCTTCTGACTTTATTTTGTTGACGTACTCATTGTATGTATTGTTTATTTCTAACCAATCACAAAAGATAAGCACGTATGTGCTATTCTTTATGTGCCTCAAGTATAATACCATGAAAAGACAACTCCATAAACCACTTCAGTTATCACGATTGTTCACTAAAAAAGTTATACAAAAGAAATTATCAAACATAAACCATACAACAAGAGTTCAAAATATTCATAGGGTCCATATAAGTTAATTAGGAAGGCTCGTTCTCACCAGCTATCTTTAATACTCTTGGTGTGCTTGCTGTTTTCTTGTATAGGAGTTCTGCCAGGTTTTTGAAGATAGACTTTTTGAAGATCATCCGGTAATCGGGACATTCAAGGACAGCTAAACAAGGATCATTATGTAATCGTCCATTTATGTCGGAAAATTTGTTGATCTCCGTGACAAGCGGTCATTATTATTGTTATTAAGGAAGTTATTCAGATTGATACATATCCACCCTAATATATCAACATATTATCTGTCTTAGCTATGTTATCTTGTCTATCGATCTGGGAATAGATAAAAACGTAGTTGAGAATTTCCCTCTTTATCGATTTCGGCATGGCAATGCCGCCTTCTGTTCAGCTATATATTGGAAATTAAGGGACTAACAGTGTACGTATCACACTTCAAACTTAATACCTTAATACGTCAAATTAAGCCGCGTACTTAAATAGGCCGCAACTTCAAAAATACGGCCTAATAAAAACGTGGCATATTAAAACGCGGCTTAATTTATTGCAAGGAAAGCAAGGAGTGAAGAGCATTGGATACATTTGCATAGATATTAAAAGTGGCGTCGAGGAGAAAATAGTAGGAGTCTTTTTTTAAAAGCGTTATATCTCAAACTGTCCGTTGACTCTTGCGGCTTAATTAAAACCCCCTAAAATGCTATGATTTTGGAACTACACTAATGGCAGGTTTAAATAGTACCCGTACAGAAAGGACCAGCATAGAATGGAACAGAGTAGAAAAGACCAGCGTAGCAAGAGCTGGTATAGAAAGGACTGGCATAGAATGGACTGACATAGAATGTACTACGATTAAATAAACTGGCATAGAATTGACTGGCATAGAACTGTAAAAAGGACTAAATAGAACAAACTGACGTAGGATGGACTGGTACAGAAAGGACTTACAAAGAAAAGACTGGTATGGAAAGACCTGAAGTAGAATGGACTAGCATAGAACGGACTGGCATAGGATGGACTGGCACAGAAAGGAGTGACAAAGAAAAGACTGGTATGGAAAGACCTGAAGTAGAATGGACTGGCATAGAACGGACTGGCATAGGATGGACTGGCACAGAAAGGACTGACAAAGAAAAGACTGGTGTGAAAAGTACTGAAGTAGAATGGACTGGCATAGAAAGAACTGACATAGAAAGGACTGACATAGGATGGAATGGTATAGAGAGGTCTGACAAAGAAAGGACTGGTTTGGAAAGAACTTGCGTAGAATGGACTGACATAGAATGGGCTGACGTAAATAAGACTGACATAGAACGGACTGGCATAGGATGGACTGGTACAGAAAGGACTGACAAAGACGAGAATGGTATGGAAAGAATTGAAGTAGAATAGACTGACATAAAATGGACTGACATAGAAAGGACTGGCATAGAAAGGACTGACATAAGATGGACTGGTACAGAAAGGACTGACAAAGAAAAGACTGGTTTCGAAAGAACTTGCGTAGAAGGGATTATTTTAAAATGTCCAGGGGAGGAGGCAGTAAACCTGCGTCCACAGTGGTGAATCTACGGTTTAAAGGTAGACCAGTATTTGTTAGGGTCTCTCTACGTGCAATATGGGCGAGGACTAGGCAATCAGACGTTAAAATGTAATACGACATAAGTGAATCGCTCAAGCCATGGGCAAAAGCATGGCATTGATTCAAATGTCTTACCACCATCTTACCCTCTTTCTTCCTCGACTTTCGAAACTTTCTGGAACACAGTATCAGATCTAGATGAATCCAGAAGTCTGCAAGTTGATCTAAACTGACTAGGACAACGGTTCGTTTTACTGTAATACGAGCTGAATTCGAAAGGAATGTTAAAATGCGAACAATAGGTAAATATGACTAAATTATTGATTTTACGACAAAACTGGAATATAAATGGAGATAATGTCCAATCTAAGTCATAATGGTAGTTTTACTCATGTCATTTTCGATCCTTACCAATGTGGATTGAATCCAGAAAGTCCTAACTGTTTCAATTCCATAAGCCGTCCCAAATTAGAACTGATAGAAGATCCAAACGAGCTTGGACCAACAAGACACATTGTAAACAACGTTAATTTCATACACTTGTAACCAAGGTCTAAATAACACAGTGTGCTACTGACAGTTTCTACAGCTCTTTAACCAGTATTCCACACATTATTTTTCTAAATCAGTTCTCCTCTTAGAGTGTTAAAATTTGTCAAAGATTTTAAAACTATCTATTGACGTAAATTTGTATATTCCTATTACTCAGAGTTCATGATTTAATTGTTATATAAAGATGCTTAACACAAAAGAAGCTGACTTTAATTAGTTTGTTGTTTTTTAGTTTTTACTTCACACTTGGTTTCAATGTCCCAAGGGGCAATTAAAAAAGAAAGTCCCATATATATGGGCACCGCCCTAGCCCCTGTTAAAGGGGAGTACAAGGCGTAAAAAACCATTAAAAAAAAGGGACAATTTATAGGGCTCAAGCACTGGAATTGCCTTCATTCTAGCAATTAACACAAACTGTGGAATTATCATCTGAAGAAAGTACCAGCAATTTTATGCAATTTATAACGTACAAAAATATCTCTTTGTTTTTGATTGAATGCTCATGTTCCTTCTACAGATTCCATGCTTGACGTTTGTGGTCCGTGGCTGGAGGATAATTCAGATTTCCCGATTACATTCGACGTTCTTGCAAGTGTCGATGCTATCAGAAGACTTGTATTACATACCCTGATTGTCGGGTTAGGCGGTGTTGCTGTCATGTGGGGGACAAGCAATGTATTTTTACATGGAAGCACTTGGTCATTAATCTGCTATGAACAGTGACCACAGTAGTAGGGCAAGGAGAAAGCTAATGAAGATTTTGAATCAGGAGAGCTGTATTCCTAGTGAGGTACATAAAGTCAGACAAGTTTTACAACTTCTAGTTTTGCACTAGTGAATGTTTTATTTTGTATAACGTTGTCTATATATTCACTTTACATGATTATTAGCAAGAGGACCGTTGATGTTAGATATAGACCATTGATGTATCGCTATACTTATCGATAGGGTCAGTGGACAGCCTCTATCAGCTTTTGATATGAATGTTTCTTAACATTTATGTAGTCTAAAGTCATAATCGTCGACTGATTTTTTCATCACCATGGTCTTTATAGCGCAAGTAACAATTTACTCGGAGATAAAAAGGCTTGCGAAGCACGTAGAAATGTGTTACTTTAGCAGGAAACTGTAGTGATACCTAAGCAACTACTTAAGCAACTACAGGCCTGATTTTGGAAAATTGCTAAGCAACTCGAGGCCTGAACCTGAAATGGAGTTGCTTATTAAAAAAACTTTTGTATTTAGTTGTGAGAATCTTTTTATAGGCGATAAATCTAAACTTGCAGAAATATATCAGCATCTCATAGAAAATAGAATACTAAAGTGGGTCGTCACGATTTACGGAATGTCAGAAATTTGAGAATGTTGAGATAGATAACCTGTCCAAATTTGAGAACCATACCTTGAGTAATCGATGAGATACGCCCTTTCAAACTTAAAATCATTCCTATCAAAACATTGTTAAATGAACCTAGTTCATAATTTTATGAACCGAGCAAAATTAACAGTGTTTTCCTTAAGGCCTTTTCCAAATTCAAACAGCCATTTCTCAAAGTTGATATGAGATTTAAACGCTTTATTTTGCATACGGGCTTTTTGGTGGCAGGGTTAACACTCTGATTTAGTTATAATTGCAATTCCTGGAGAAAAAAAATATTGTGACGTCATCACTTTAGTACTCTATACTGTTATGTGAATGTCGTTGCCATCGCGTAACCAAGGACGTTCAACCTTGTGGTTTGGGGTATAAAAGATTAGAGGTCAACGAAAAGAAGTGAAACAACTGCCCCGTAAGAAATATACACTATACACGTTTTTTCATAGAAGCAACTCAGTTGCTTAGGTGTGAGGCCTCGATTTGGTCCAAATCTAAGCAACAAGCTAAGCAACTCGATGCCTCAAATTCAGGAGGGACAATTTTTAAAACGCCTGAAAAACAAATCAAGAAACGTTTTTCATTAAGAATTGATTAAGCTGACTGAATGGCCGATGGACGTTTTTGGCTGTGATACTCAAAGGTCCCGAATAGACGGGGTTCTAATAAGTGGGGGTTATGAAAGATTGGACCAAAACCTTCTTGAGCGCAGGGCCCCTCTTGAGCGCGGGGCCCTGGGCTACCGCCCTGTCCGCCATACCCTAAAACAGCCACTGTATATATAGAAAAAAGTGACAGTATATAGGGCACACCATGTCCACCTTCTCTTTCACAAATTCTATAGTAAGGGAAAACCATTTGAAGACTTCGCTAAAATGTACACAAAGAATCTCCTTCGCATAACTGTAAAATTTTGAGCTTCGTTTTATTTTATTTTATTTTTTATGGAATCGATCTACATCACTGCATGAAAATGAATATCTGGTATACAAAAAGAATTTGTCTTCTCATCGTGTCTTTTCGGTCAATTTGTATGGCCTCGGAGATTCTGATTGTTGTTAATGTTGGGAATAAACATAAATTGTTGTGTCGCGTGTTGTTCGTGATATTCTGAAAAGAGCAAAAGCTGGTGTTTTCAGACTTACAGACAGCAACCCAGTAGTGCAGGTATATTTATAATGAATGTTCAAGTTATTAGATAAAATTTGCAAATCTTCATACCCTACATCAATGATTGCGCTTGCATACCATTGCTGTAAGAATCAAATAACTATTGGACAACAGATGTGACGTGCAAGAGAAAGTAAATTAACCGTGACGTCTTTAATACTAGGATGACCGTCATGCTAGCTGTTATAACCGCATAAGGTAGATCTTGTGACCTAACCTACGTCCTATGGTCCTTTGTCACGGTAGACCTTCTCTTCCTAAACACTTGCATAGAACCTCCTTGTTGAGTGCTAACTTTGACCCCTATGAAGTCATCACCTCATAAAATTAGTGCATGATTTGTCAATTGTTCAGAATGGTTTGCATCTCTCCTAATGCAAGTTTCCATTATGCTGTTCTACATGCTATGAGGCAGTAAACGAAGCCCTTTCTTGATTTTCTGGATTACTGACTCTAATTCTAACCTGGTCATTGCCATGTATTGTTGTTGTCTACTCTGAACAGCGTAAAAAATTTTTCCTCGCCTGCGACATTTGTGGTATACGTTGACCAGTTATACCCAGGATTTTCTCAAGCTGGAGTGATGTTTGCAGTGATACTTAAATCAGTATTACAACAGGTGATAATATGGCTGTACTGGAGAAAACGCCAAAAACGTTTCGTCTTCCGAAAGACTTCTTAAGGGCAATTGCAAATTAATGACTGAAAACAAATTAAGCAACCAACAACAAGTCATCAATTTGCAGATGACCAGAAGAAGTCTTTCAGAATACAAAACGTTGTCAAAAAGTTTCCTTTTTTGCGTTTGCTTTAATGTAAATTGTCGGTGGACTGTTGATCTTTTTATTAATAACGGGGACATAGGAGTGGTAGGAAATTCCTTGTCCTCAACTGTACGATACTCTCCTTCGCAGAGTATCTCTTACAGCCTTACTGCGTCTATTATGAGTTTCTCAATCAACTATTTCCCCATTTGTTCCAACAATGTTTCTAACTTGCCAGTGTAGATATTCATCAAGATTGTAATTTAGAAATCTTCCAGATGTTAAGCAACTGTGTTGTAAACGAGAGATGACCTGGACAATTCCTAATCTCCAAGCTTCCAAAGCACATAGACAATAATCCTTGACAACTACTCAGCAACAATCCACATTTAATAAGAATAAGGATATTGTAAAGAAAACTGAAACTACTCATGCAGATCCAAGTAAAAAATAATAATCCTTTTCCATGGCAATATGAATCTTCCTATTAGCCATACACCAACGCAATATTACTATGATCTATGTGTTCAAGAATGCTGTACATACAGCTGTACTTTTGTTCTAAAATGTGGAAAGGGAGCTAAATGAACACAATATAGTGCACCAAACTCAATTAATTTTTATGCAAGTTTCAAAATAAATGAATGAAATCAAATAGATGTTATTGTCTCTCTTTTCTAAGTTCACGGATCTTGATATATTCTACACTTATTGTTTTCTTACTAAATACAATGGCCAGGGCATAACCTGGTACCTTACCTTATTCACCGAGCCTGTCAATGACAAGCAACTATAGAGATTCTTTACTAACTCTTTTAACAAGCTATTATGAGATACTGATGAGATACTGATAATGATGATGATGATGATGATGATTTTTTAAACTTTTTTAAACTGGTTTTTTTTTGTTCTCATTGTTATACAATTTAGATAATCACTGTACATGCATATCTACATTGTCTTAATACACGCAATATTCATTGTAAAATGATTAAATTAATTACTAAAGCAAAACAACAAAATTACAAACTCAATGAGGGGAAAAAAATAACAACAAACAAAAACCCGACCTAAAACGAATAGTATATCTGCAACGGGCTAACTAGGATCTTATTACCAGGTTAACAGGTCTGGAGTGTCCCATCCTTTATCCTTGCAACAAAACAAGAAGTAGGTTGCACGAATGCAACAGCAAGTCATTCTCGTTTCAATGTCCTCGACGTAGCATTCCATCGTGGTTATTTCCTACAATGCATCTCGCGATTAGTGACAGATATTTTTTGTATGTTTGTGCCAGACCTGACGAAGTCTTATAGAAAAGACGAAACATTGTCATAATTGTAGTTTCCTTCTTGGCGTTCTCCCTATATAACATATACCATTTATTATATGCTCCGTGATGGTGCGCGGGAGCTGTTCGGTAAAACTCACGTAACACACAAACTCTATAAAACAATGCCTTCTTAAATAAACAAAATATATATATTAAACCAAAATTAACAATTAAAAACAAATGACAATATGACAATTAACCTGGTTAAATAAGTAGTGTTTAATACAGTTCGATTAAATACTTCAGTTTAGTTATTTGCTCTCCCTCGCCTTCGAAATGACTGGTGTATATACAGTGCTGGAGTGCTCTTGTGATATTTTCCAGAGCCTGAACTTATGAATCGTAGCTACAATCTTGGACAAAACTTGTTGAGAATTTTGGGTCTCTCTAGCAGTACCCCTCCGATCATTTCAAAACAGTCATTTTAGAGAGCTATGTTCCAGAGTCCCATAAACCCCGAGGAAAGGGGCAGGTGCATCAAAATAACAGCAGTGAAACCATATGTTCCGTGGCAACCATTGTGATGTATTTCACTCTTCGACTCCAATTTCACTCAAAAATTCTCAACAGCTTTGTCCAAAATTGAAGCTCTTTTTCGTAATCCGTATTTGTGTGGGAATATGCTCAGTTATCGAGCTTACCTCACTTCAGCTCCTGAGATGTTCTCCCCTTTGTGTTTCAACTCCCCTTTTGGATACTTACTGATCTTTCTGTAAAGGTAATAAAAGGAGTGCAATATTAAAAACGACGTTGGATGGAGTATTGTTAAAAACACTAAACCGTAGATCGGAGGGAGGCAAAAATATAATTATGAATCGCCGAAACGTACGCAATTATAATTGCGAAGAAAAGCAACTTACTAAATAGAACGCCCGAACTCGTCCCGGCATAGGCATTCTATTGTTATCAGTCAATACAAAGACAAGTAGCCTCGCTTTCAGGTCAATGGTAGGATAGTTGATAAACACCACTGCAAATGAAAGAGCTTTCATGTAATTTGGTAATTTAATTTTCCTTTTATTATATTTGCTTATTAAGAGTAGCCTCTACCTTGCTGTATTGAGCACTCTTGCAACGGTATTAATAGTCCTACTTATTAGTACGTACATAAACACATACATATATATGATATGATAATGAAGTAACAAATGCTGTAACCAAATTGTGCATTCATTCGTCGTAGACTTAGACATAATTACTGTCTCCTTTGGTTTCAATACTAAGCTCCAACAGCAATTAAAAGAGCCTCATGCATTTCTAAACACGTTATTATTCCCCGGATCTCAGAATTATCTAACATCGAATGTTAAACACATCTAAAGTTGACCAATGCTATGTAACAGGTAATTGATACTGATTAGGGGTGATGAACTTTATCAATTTCGCCATATTGTGACCAAAGACATATGGCACAAAGCACTTAATGGACATTTACAACTTCATTTGTCGTATTTAAAACTCTTTACGGACTCTTTAAAATCTGAAATTATGGAAGAGTCGTAGCATGTCGTTTTGTGTTTGCAAGATTCATCTAGATCAGGGATGTTACAACTGACGCCAGCCTAAACTGCCATTGGGAAGTAAAGGGGTTCCATCTGTTGGTAGAACCTGATTTAATGTGTCTCAAAGTAGACATAAAAGAATAAAATAACAATTATTTTCTGATAGCGATTTATATACTCTTCATAAAATACTTTCATTATCGGGATCACAGATTTTGAACTTTCTTAGCAAAACATATTTTATTAACCGCCGACCGCTGTAGTGATATCTTACCATTTTCTCTCTTGTTGCCTACTTTTCCGTATGTCTTTTTTAACGGTAATTTTCGCTATATTTGTAACATCATGGCTTAGAATAAGAACGTCATCCAAAGTTAATTCGAAACCCTTTAAAACATAACCACTAAGTTTAAAACAATTTTATTTTTTAACTCATGCCTGTCATCAATCCAAAGCCCATTTAAGTTATATATTTTCAAAAACTAACGTTTCAAATCCTCTTTTCTCGATGATACTCTCTATCATTCTCACACTCAGTTTAGGGCGACTATAACTGTGGTAAAATCGTACAGATCCTGTTGGGACGATGCTCCCACTAAGTGTCCCTTCCATTTGTTCCAGTTTAAGAACCTTCACTAAAATGTAAATAACAGTAAGTACTGATTATTTAATCTTTATGTACATATATTACTTTATCGATTGATACGATCGTTTTTGGAATCGCAAAGAGAGGAAGAGGGATCGGATCAACAGCGTATTTTTGAAAATGTCCTAAATTGTTAATAATCTAAGGAAGCAACACCCATGTTAAATATTAAAATACGTTGGGATCAAGCGCGCGTCGACCCGCGTGCCCGAGCCTTCGCGATCGATGGAGATGCGCTTGCCGCGCAGGTCCTGCACTGAACCATATTTGTTCTTATAATTTTCATTCGTCTGACGTTTCTCGGAGTACGAACCACAAACATGGGATAAACGAGGAAGGACGAACCTTGCACCCAGCTGTGTTTTCGAAAGAACCAATCGGAATTTGCAATACCTGATTGGCGAAGAGTATTTAGACCAGTCTCGGAAAAGATTCCTGGTACTACAAAATTTGTAGATAATATTTAATAACGGAATCATAGCTGATCTAGCTTTAGCTGATATACGAAAACAATCATGCGTATAGGCTCACGAACAGTCGTGCTGATGTAGTAAATGTGTACCGATGGCCGAATCACAGTCTGTATTCAGTTCAGCTATGTGAATTAATCGCATTGGTGAATGAAAGATCACTTTTTATAAACAGTTCTATAAGCTGAAATATCTATTACGGGAAGGTTCTTTTGCTTTCGAATGAACTGATAAGTAAACAACCAAATGAAATTACGACCTAGCCATGCCTGCTGTAAGGAAGAAATCATATCTTTATAGTCTGAGTTGTACCGAAACAGTATGCCAATAGGGAAATCCACATTGCGATAAGCATTAAACGAAAAAGTGAGTTTAAGTACAATAATATTCTATTTCCTACAAATTTCAGGATCATGAAAACGGGTATTGAAACATGAGTACTAGAATCGTGTCTTTCATGGAGGTGACAGGCCTTATTTCCAAAGTGATATCATGCCTCCAAGAGAACACCTTAAGCTGAAGTAGCGGAGCTACTTCAATGATAACGTCAATAAAACAATAACTACCACGTGACACATACCTCTAACAAATGCGCCGTCAATGGTTTCCATAATACTTTGAGTCGATTTAGGTTGATAACATACTTTACTTCTCTAGTCGCCACATTGGCTCCACATGCTCCACCGTGTAACATCAACATCCAGCTCTGCGTAATTTTAACACTATCCTCTCTGTGCCATGTCACTTGCCAAAGAAGGGACGTCAATCTCGCCCATCAATCTGTCCAGAGCCAATTAAAAATTACAAAGTATGATGGGAAAGAGGGGCTTGGAAATGATAAGTTAAAAAAATATTAAAGAAACGAAACAGATTACCTCATAGATTTCATGCATCATATATACTTTTCAAGCAGTAAATTGTTAGTTTTGTTTGTTCCTTGTACTAAATACTTGGTGGTTTTGCCAGCCCGGATGTGATGCCCATAAAAGTTCAACTATCTTATGATTATTTTTTCTATAATTGTTTCCGGCACTTTCTGCATGGCTTTCTTCACCTTGTCCCAGACAAACTCGTTGGTTTTCTTTTCTTTCCATGAGATATTTAACGGTCGCCGCAGTGATTTTGTCTCGAATGCGGCAAGTTTCTTTTCCATTTTTTTGCTTACTGTCCAGCCTTCACAGTAAAACTGTAAAACTGAGTCAACTAGTGCTTTTCTCAGTCTGAGTTTGTTCAGTCGAAGGTGTATAGCCGAGAGGAAGGCCTCAAAGAATCTGGTTTGATGATGTTCAACAATGGAATGGTCTGGGATTAAAGGCAACGTCAGAGAAAGCAGCATCACGTATGGAATGGAGGAAAAATGTCACGTCGTAGGTGCTCCAGCCGTCTGCCAAAGACTATAGTTAATGATGATGATGATGATGATGATAATGATGATGATGTCTGTGTATTGTCAATGTCATTTTGATCCATAATTTACAATCGAATTAATTTAACGATAATATTTGTCATAAATCGTGACTTGCCACTATTATGAAAACAGTTTTCTGCGAAAATGAGAATTTTATACTTTCTGATATGATTTGTAAAGATGCTACCTAACTGCGTTCTAATATGTATTGTTTAATTTGCCGTTTTAGTTTTTCTTGGAAGTTAAAGTTACAAACTTCAAAACACAAAGCTTTCGTGATTACTTTTCAATGCTGTCTGATCTTAACAGTAAAAAAAGGCGAACGTTATCTTATTCAAGTGTTGTGATCATTGATAAGAGAGAAATTTAAATGCCAATGCTAGAAATTCAATTGGCAAATAGAAATCTATTAACACTGGGGCTCGAGCCTGTGACCAACGCTGTCGTGGTGCGTATTCTAGCAGTAAGTTAGGTGACCTCTGATATTAACCTGCTCTGTTTTCTAGTCGCCACATCAACTCCAAATCATCCACTGGTTAACATCGACATCCCACTCAACGTAACTGGAGACCACTGCCTCTGCACCGTATGACCTGACCAGGGAAAGAATGCCATCTGGCCCGTCTATCACGTCCAAAGTCAGGGTGGTCAAATGACAATGAAAAACAGCAAAAACTACTTTTCTTCCAAGGAGGAGCTCGTCTACTTCACCTATCTTTACATATGTTTTTACATCAGGATACATTATATAATATCATCTGTCAAAGCGTAACAAATGTACTACCTGAATTGCGGCACATGTGTAAAGGTTATGCTATCAAAACACAGGTTCATCAAACCCGATGGGCTTCTATTATTTTTCTAAATTTCTCGCAAAAGCTGTGTCATCCCTTCAAAACTGTGAAAGGAGGTGGTAAATTTTGGCCCTTTCTTATAAGAATAAGATATATAAAGAATTTATTTTTAATATTATTGAAATGATTGCTCATCGCGATGATATACAGTACAGATAATCATTTGTCTCACGATATTGTCACTGTCATTCAGGAACGCGACGTTTCAACTGCATACTGCTAGGCTGTGTTAACTTGGTGTGTTTTACAATTTATACTTGACGCTAATTATCCGTGATTGGTTCATCTTCAATATTCGTATTCTGGTGGAAAGCTCCTTCCGTGTACGTCCACCCTATCATTGGTCTCCTGTTGTGGCTCTTATTATGTTCCAGAGTAGAAGAAACATCTGTCTTATGTTTTGTGTTCAAAAGGCTTCGAATGACAGTGACAATATCATGAGACAAATGATTATCTGTATTTTTAGTGCAGGGTTCATTTTTGTTTACATGAAATATTCTGGCTTTTGAGATTCCTCATTTTGCTTCATTTTTGCTGATGGGTTATCCTTTCCTGATATGGTGTTTGAGAACGATTCTCCCCTATAATTACATAAAAAACAATGAAACTTTTACGTTCTTATTTTAAGCTATATATTTCCCCTTACGAGTAGTCTCTTCTGTTATTGTGTATTACGTGTTTACTCAGAACACTTGTAGGCCTACTGCTTCATAAAAAGCGTTCCGTTTTGATGAATCCTCTTTTCTCTGTAGCTCGGTAACTATTCGAAATTGTTGAAATAGTGGTTTTACCTTGTTTTTCGAGACGGTAACAAACTTACAAATTTGGTCTCAAAAATATAGTAATATTCGTAGTAATTTAGAAATTTAGTTGATGCGGAATGGGATTTAACGTAGTACTATTAGCATTTGATTGAAAAATAGCAAAATTAAAGTGAGCAATACTGTCCATTGATGTTTCATGGCATTTCCTTTTGTTAAAAATGGGTTGGCTATAAGTAGCGGTTACTTCAGGTTAAAGTGATGTTTTAGCAACGACGCACCACCTCTGCTACTGGTTATGGTTTGTGAAAAATCGTTAAACCGAATCAAATAGCATCCGTTTCGCCACCGTTCCAGTTGAGCGACCTGGCAAGTATTGATAATGCTATTTCTGTGGGAGCGGACGAAATTGTCTGGTAGTTGAGTTTGGATACTTTCAAGGGTTTCATCCAACGAAAACTCTCGCTGTCGCGTTTGTACAAACGTGACGCCATGGCGGGAGTGCAGAAACAGAACGTCGTTGGGGTCAATAACATGAATTTTATCACCCGCTTTGGCGGTTAATCTGAAGTTCTCAGCTTCAGTATCATAGGTCTGTGGTGAGATCTCATGTGGTAAACGGTTTAACGACTCTCGCAGTCTTTCTAAATTAAAAGGCTTTAATAAGTAATCTAAAGCCCTTTTTTCAAAGGCTTTTAAGGCAAATTCACTGTAAGCGGTAGTGAAAATGATATGGCAATCCACTACCAACTCATCCAACACGTCAAAACCATCGAGGCCGCCGAGGTTGATGTCTAAAAAAACAATATCTGGCTTGTGTTGATTTATCGCGCTAATCGCTGATTGAGCATCGTCACATTCCTCAATGACTTCGATATCCCCAATGCGTTGTAATTGATGTTGTAGCTTTAGTCTTGCCGGAAGTTCGTCATCTACAATGATTGCTCTAATCATGCTTGTTTTAACCTCAACAGTTGCACGGCGCCACCGTCGTTGCATGTTCTCGCTTGAGTGCAGGCAGCGGTATTAGTGAGAGCGAGCGCTTTCAATGTAAGTTGTGGAACTTACAATAGGTCCCACGTTTTTTGGCTCCGCGTGTATTACAAAAGTGAAAAATGTATACGCCTATAAGAATGTCAGGTGGCGTCCCCTGCCCCTCCTCACCTTCGTGAGCGCTTTGAGGACACTTTAGCCATTGAATTGACTCTCTGAATTGACAAACTTTCTCGAAGACATTTACGGGGTTTATTTCGCACTGACGTGATACTATAACTGCTGCACCTTAATTGCATCATTCCTCTGTAATACACATAAACAATTACCGTAATCTAAACAGATATTTGATCTTAAAGAATATTTTAGGTGCAGTGCTTTTTGAGCTTCACTGTGTAATTTGTCATTCTGACATGCCAAATAGGTCTCGCTACTTCTTGTAAAGATACTATCAAAGCACCTAAACGAACACGAGGTAATACTAGGAGGTCGCGGACAGTTTTCTATAATGATTGGAGGATTAAATACTTGGCCATAGGCTAATAGAGTACAAAATTGTGACGTCGAAATCTAATGAATGTCAAATATTTGATCATTTTTCGCACTTGTTGCATCCTTTTCACTAATGTAGATAGCCTGTTCAAATTCATAAGTGAGATTTTGAGCCATAGTCGAGATAGGCTTCTTCAATGTTTGAACCATGCCTAACAAAACTTTGTTAAGTAAAGCCAGTTTACAATGTTTTGAATGGAGTAAAAGTAACAGTTTTCCCTTAAGACCTTTTGCAAATGTAAAGAGCTGTTTATTGTAGCTGGTATGAGATAAGAATGCTATATTTTGTATATGGGTGAAACCAATTCCTGATCTGTATTTCACTCAACCCAAGTTCTTTGCTGTATTCCAAAATCTGCAAGGAGGTCACATACTGTTGTCGTACAAAAATATCCTCTAATCGTCTTTTCTTGAAGTCAGTTAGTTTTGTTTTGCTTACTCTTTCATTGGTATGACCTGTCAGAAAGAAATAGAAACAACAATAGTAAATAAACCAAAGCAATTAAAGGTGTTATGCTGTGTAATAAAGATAAAACATAAACGTAGAAAAAGAGGTCATATCCTCTCTTTTCTGTGATAATTTACACTTAGTATAATTGGATGTTCCATCCGGATCCAAATGTGGAAAACAAAATTTAAAACATAACTGAAACTAGAGAAGACATCTCAATCTCATTTGCAGTTTATCTTCATCGATAATCTCGCCATTTTGAAATTCAATAATAATACTTTTGATACCTGTTTGTAATCATATACTAATTTGACTTACCTATTGTTTCCATCTGAGACAGCAATGCAGTGATATCAAGTTCAGTTGTGCGATTGTTAGATATTGAATCAGGAGAATCTTCGTTATGGAAACTTTCTCTTGAGTTGTCTTCTCCATCACTATTCATATTGTGTACAGAACGACCACCTTCTCGTCTATCTGGATAGACACCCATTTCGGATGCCCTACTAGGCATATTTATAATATTTTCAATGGAGAATGTAAGTTGACGCTGCATCTTTGCTGTAAGTAGTTATTACTGGCATCTGATGTCTTGATAATTTATCCAACTATATTTATATTTTGAGGAGTATCCGTTCAATATCCAAACAAATCGGCAGATTTCAAAGATGCTTTGTCAAGTGTTTCAATAGATTTGTGTGACAGAACTGTATCGTGTTGCTATAAACTGTAACATTGATATTGCATTTAGCCTGCGGAGTATTAAATATGAATTCTGCAAAAAGTGTCTTGACCACATTGCCCTTTCAGACGCAATGTGTGAGACGTGTGAACAGTATGATCACGCCCATTATAGGACCATTTTCTAACAGCTGCCATCTTTTACTAGGTCGTCCATGCATCTCTACTTTCTAGAAAGAGTGTTCGATATGTCGTGAGAACAGATGTTGAATAGTATGAGTGCTAGTATTGATCCTTGTGATACGCCATTCTGTACTTTCCTCAGTCCGATGCGGCTACTGTTACTTGTGTGAAGAGTAAAACTGCAATTGCTAAGCATCACTATGATAAATCCGCCCATTTGGTGGTCTGGTGGTATCTACATCAGCTTGAGAGGGAGTAACAGGTACAAAAGAGTATCATGTGCAGCTCAAAGGTTCAGTAACGCGACTCTTGTTTTCTCGTAGCTTTGAAAGGAGTCCTTGATGTGTTGTGCGAGACATGCCACCTTCTATACTGTTGGTTTATTTATAAAAGTCAGCATTCTCCTTTTAAAGATGAGGGGTGACAATAGACACCTCCCGAATTCCAATGACGTAACCTTTTTTAACACGAAAGCGAGGCGGGAGATATCACTTGTAAACAAAGTCGCTCTGCAAGAGCGTTTGATAGTGAAATAAAGTCAATTTCACGTAAAGTAGTAAAAGATAGGGAAATCTAATCAAATAAAAAAAGAAAAGCCTGGTTGTTTAAATCCACTTGATGCTGCTGTTGCAGTTTGGTCGAAGTCTTTACCTCTTTTCACGAAGAAAAAGTCATGTGGCCACAATTGGGCAACGATGGTTTTTGGCGCGATTCGAGCTCTCTGCGACTTTTCAGTGGCCGCCTGCGGTGGTAGCCAAAAGGGAACATCTGGGAGGAACAGCGATGGATTTAGGGATCAAGGGCAAGCGTGCATTGGTATGCGCCTCAAGCAAGGGCCTCGGGCTAGGATGCGCCGAGAAACTGGCCGAGGCCGGTGTCGATCTTGTGATGAATGCGCGCAGCGCAGGTCCGCTGGAAGAGGCCGCTGCCCGCATCCGCGACGCATATGGCGTCGAGGTGACCACGGTTGCCGCCGACATCACCAGCGAAGAGGGGCGTGCGCAGGTTCTGGCTGCGGCTGGGGACGTGGACATTCTGGTGAACAATGCGGGCGGCCCGCCTCCGGGCATGTGGCATGACTGGGAGCGCGATGACTTTATCGCCGCACTCGACGCCAATATGCTGACGCCCATCGCGCTGATCAAAGCGCTGGTGCCCGGCATGATGGAGCGCGGCTGGGGCCGCGTGGTGAACATCACCTCGCAATCGGTCAAGGCGCCGATCGCGGTTCTGGGCCTGTCCAATTCCGCGCGGGCGGGACTGACCGGCTATGTCGCCGGCACATCGCGCCAGGTTGCACCAAAAGGTGTATGTATCAACAACTTGCTGCCCGGAATTCATGCAACGGATCGGGCCGTGTCGCTCGACACGGGCGTCGCCGAGCAGCAGGGGATTTCCCTGCAAGAAGCGCAAGAGCAGCGCGAAGTCACCATTCCCGCGCGTCGCTATGGCACCCGTGAAGAATTCGGCGCCACTTGCGCGTTTCTCTGATCGCAACATGCGGGTTTCATCGTCGGTCCAAATTTTAACTGTTTCATCTAACCGGATTCCCTTGTTTCTTGCCGTTCGTGTCGTTATGATCATTACTATTAACTTGTGTTTTTTTGTACCCGACGCCTTAGCGCCCTTCGAAAAAGCAACAAAAGATTTTTAAGCAGAGATAACTTAGTATGCCTATATTGAGGTGTAGTCTATATTCCATTGTTCCAGGTTCCTGTAATAAAGGTCGACTTTTTGATATCTTCTAGAATGCACAGCGTATATGTCAAATTGAGCAAGTTAATAACCTGCTCGTTTCCACCTTTCATGTTGTTTATTTTACATAGACAAATGAAAGTAAATAAATGAACAACATAAATTTTGTTCATCAATATAAATGCGAGGCTTGTCACCCACTGCAATCTCTGAGCCTGTGTACTACCACAGCAGTTGTCGCAACAGCTGATAAACAACAAAATACCAGCAGTCTTGAAATGGTACTAGTTTCTCATTTGATAAACACACATAGCTATCATCATGATCTCTTCAATAAAGAATTGTGACAGTGGCGGCGCCATTGGGTGACAGGTGGGATTGAGCCCCTCCACTTTTTTGTCAGGTAATACTTTTCTCCAGGAAAGAGAACAAAGAAGACAAATAAACAAGAGAGAAATGAGGAAAGGAGAGCCGTTTCCCAAGAATATTATCAAAAAGATAATAAAATCTTCTCTAATATTCAATGGAGTTAATAAACTAAAACGTTTGATTTTATTCACTACATATAATTATATTACTATCAAAGCAAAGTGTTTTTTAGTTTTTTACCTTGCAAATTTCATGACTATTCTTTTAAAAGGGAATACTTAATTGTTTCAAAGTGGGAAATTATCTACACGTGTAAAGATAATTATAAGATAAAGACCTGATTGAAGGATTTTGCTATTGTTTAAACTGAACGTTGCTCACGTTTAAACTGAACGTTGCTAAGGGTATGATATACTTTAGAGGGCTAAGGTTGCTAAGGGTATGATATACTTTCAGGGCTAAGGTTGCTAAGGGTATGTATACTTTCACGGCTAAGGTTGCTAAGGGTATGATATACTTTCAGGGCTAAGGTTACTAACGGTATGAAATACTTTTAGTGCTAAGGTTGCTAAGGGTATGATATACTTTGAGGGCTAAGGTTGCTAAGGGTATGATATACTTTCAGGGCTAAGGTTGCTAAGGGTATGATATGCTTTCAGGGCTAAGGTTGCTAAGGGTATGATATACTTTCAGGGCTGAGGTTGCTAAGGGTATGATATACTTTCAGAGCTAAGGTTGCTAAGGGTATGATATACTTTGAGGGCTAAGCTTGCTAAGGGTATGATATACTTTCAGAGCTAAGGTTGCTAAGGGTATGATATACTTTCAGGGCTAAGCTTGCTAAGGGTATGATATACTTTCAGGGCTAAGCTTGCTAAGGGTATGATATACTTTCAGGGCTAAGGTTGCTAAGGGTATGATATGCTTTCAGAGCTAAGGTTGCTAAGGGTATGATATACTTTCAGAGCTAAGGTTGCTAAGGGTATGATATACTTTCAGAGCTAAGGTTGCTAACAGTATGATACACTTTGTGGGCTAAAGTTGCTTAACAGGTTGCTGAGGTTATTTTTCTCTGTGATATCGAATCATGAAATCACCGAAAAATGTCACACACGTCCACACATTGGCAAAACGAAAGTAACAAGGTTTTACTCCTTTATTAGTTCAATAACTAGAAAACAAAGAGCCTGTTCTACACTAGTTAAATTCCACTATATGTCATTTTCAGAACCCTTGATTACCAAATACTTAATGCACTACAAAAAATTGTATACTCTCAAAGATGTGGCGCCGCAGGGAGAAATTTATGTCTTTATGGCTCTTATCAAATACCTACAATCTTGGACAAAACTGGTTGAGAATTTTGGGTTTCTAGCAGCAGTACTCCTCCCATCATTTTCAAAACATTCGCTTCAAAGAGCTATGTTTCAGAGCCCCGTAATACCCCAAGGAATGTGGCAGGCGCAACGAAATTTTAGCAGAGAAGGTGCCTGTTCCTTCACAACCATTGTAATGTATTTTCACTATTTGACGCTAATTTTACTAGAAAATTCTCAACAGTTTTGTCCAAAATTGTAGCGTTATGAACTATTTTCTGCAAAATCTGTTTATGGGGCATTATGTCTTTTGTACTTTATCGTATTACTGCCTACAATTTAAGTCCTTAAAATAACAAAACAAATGTTGCCAAATGTTGTTTAAGCCTACTTCCTCCGACACTTCCCATCATCATCAGAGAGCACATAAACCAAAACTCATCACAACGGTTTGCCACTATTTTTTTAGTGTTCAAAGTTTAGCCAAGAGTCCTCCGACAGAGGAGTGGAGAAGTTTCGCTGCGGTCTTCTATGAGTTGTCGAGTCCCCCAAGTTAACAATAGCCCATCCAAATTTCTAATCCTAGATAGGGCCTTGATGTGAGTGGATTTGAAATTCGGCTTTTTGATGCAAGACATTCAAAACATGATATTTATCATCGTAAATAGCACCCTAACTTAAAGTCGTAAAAAAATGAAAAAAAGAGAAAACAGATATGCTTTGAGCAAAGATGACAGTGAAGACGCTCTCGTTGATCATAGGAATAAAACTAGTCACATTCTGGATCTAGACAATGCCCATTTACTCGAGAGGGAAAATGACCGCAGGCTACGAAAACTGAAAAAGGCCGCTTTATTACCCAATTTTATTATTCATTCCCCGTTCATTTTACTTGGTTTTTTCTTGTGTGCCTCAGCTCCCTGTATTCTTGCATTTCCTTAGCATTGTAGGCCATTTACGTTGTACGACAAAGAATTTTCTTGTTGAAATGTACAATACTGCAATTCGAGTTTAGGTTTATTTCTGTACTGTAGGTCTCTGAGTTTAGTTCAGCCAATTTTCAGTAGTGATCTTAAGAATTCTGTTAGACAAAACGTTGTCAATGAAGTTCCCCCTCACCTTCGAGAGTGATTTACCCTAGGTTCTCTTTTTGCCGCAGACAGTCGGCTGTATGTAGCTTTCAGTAAGGATGAAAGTGAAAAAGAGTCCGCTTTCTCACTGGAAGCATGCATTGTTGATCTCAGATCGTGGATGTTGAACAACAACCTTGCTTTAAAGGAAAACAAAATAGAGTTTATTCTGATAGGTAGTGAAGTTCAACTCACAAAAATACACTCAGTAAACTACGTGTTTGAAGCACCGATATAACTCGTTCAACGATGGTTAAAAATCTAGGAGGTATCTCCAATAACAACATGACTGTTGCTTCACATATTAGAAATAAAAGCAAATCCTCTTATTTTCATCCACACAATATCAGAAGAGCACGGAAACATCTTTCTTTCAAATCAGTAGAAACATTGGATTTTAGAACATTTTAAGAACGGCAAGGCTTAAACTGGACTTACATTAAAAGCATTCTCTCTCTCTCTAATACGCCCTTTCTTTTCGTAAGAAGACATAGTGCGCCGAGTCAGATTTTGCCAAATGATCTTATTTTGTGCAGCTTGCTCTGTGCATATTTGCTCTAGCCTACCACCACGTATTACCATCACCTTAATTTTACTCGTATCTTTCCTTACAGTTTCAAGCCATGTTGCTTTAGTCTTCCCTTTGGTATCCTTTCAGGGCTCTATTGGCTGGTGTTTTGTCTGGTAGTCTCATCATGTCCTCATACCACTTCAGTCTTCTCCTTTTCGCTTCCTTGCTCCAAGGGGCCTGTTTGGTTACCTTATCTAATTTCTCATTGGTTATTTTCTTCGGCCATTTGATGTTCATTATCTGACTCAGCAGCTTTCTCTGGAACACACTAAAAGCATTACGTAGATTGTAGTGATTTAAAACAACGTCAAAATAATGGAGATGGTGTAGGAATGCCATTCTGAAAGTTCCGTTCTTTTAACTATAATTTTATATTAGCATTGCCAATTTCAGTCTGAGATGAATTACCGAAAATGTAAAAGTTTCTTATCATTCAGGAGTAGGAAAATATTGGGGTATTTACTAGACTTCCCTAAATACCAAATAGCACTTTAAGCTTTGGTCAGTCAGAATTTGTGTAGTTAAAAATCCTTTGATGTGTTTAACTAGCAGTTACGAACGTTCTTGGTTATCCACAAGACTCCTCACTAAAATTAAACTTACTCATTGAAGAACCATTTCACTTACATTTTTTTTTTAATTTTATTTACATCTACATTTTTTTATTAGAACTTTAAATACATGTCATGTTGTTATCTGTATCAATCATAATTGAGTTAGATGATTTTGTAATGTTTAGAATTAAGTTAAATAACCTTAAAAGTAAAATTCAGGACATCAACCCTGTGCATGACATCTATCATTGATATTGCATAATCATCGTAGGGTGCTGGAATACCTGCCCTATTTGCTTCCGTAAGATTGTAAATCCCAGCAAGTAGTGTTCATAAAATAAAAAGATTTAGTGATTTATTTTAATTACCTGCATCCTCAGTGAAAATAGAGTCTATATATTTGTTTCAAAGGGAAACTTCAAGTGGACCGCGGAGGCTAAGGAAAATACCATTTATACCACTACACATTTGAACTGTATCGTACATACCACATGTTACTTATTAAAAGTTAAAATGATATTTTGCAAGTATATATTAAGAATAACTATTTAATAGCTGCTCAGAATTCTCAAAATTAGAAGCATTTATGCGGTAAAAATATGTTACATCAAAGGTCTTTATGTCATCTGAGGAGTAGGTAAAAATTTCCCGACTGTGTTCAGACTGTCATTTAATTTTTACCCAGGGCATTCCAGAAAGCTAGGAAAAGGTCATCAAACAGCCACTTCACACATTAAACATTATATAATTATCATTAGTTTGAGCAAACAAAAGCTAAAATTAACCGATGCGATGACAGTTGAGAGGAAGTTTCACAGACCTGTCACAAACTTCTTACCCCTGCAAATCTTACTGTTGCTTGGTTACAAAGCCATAGATTGGTGTCAGAATGCCAGAAATAGATGATCAATACAGCAAAAGAAAGCTGATAGAGTACTCTTTCCGATAGGAAAGCAAAAAGATGCTCAGTACGATAGTCAAATGCAACAGTCTTACCATTAACTGTGTAGTAGTATGGGGATAGAATTAAAAAGTGCATTAGTTGTTCACAAAGTGTCTTCTACGTGATGAGCAACCATTCCTTTGTTGCTTTCGGATCGGTGGCTGCAGTAGTTGGATCTGCTTTGAGAGATGGACACAATCAGTGCCCTTTGTCTTACCTAATCATTAGCCGTCACTTGACAGTCCGTACCCAAGAATACCATTTCGCCCATGCAAGAAAGTAAGCCTTAGAGTGCTCTTTAATAACCAGGCATCGAACAGTTCTTTGCCTTCATGGGGAACCTTTTCAACTTGAATGGTACTTTGATACTAGATAGGTGATACTTTCAGTTACACGGTACTTGCTAGGTGTTGGCATTAGTTCAATTTGAGTCAGTCACCCCAGACAGTGGTTAGTCTCACCGCTTAGTATCTATGGGGTAAAGAGCAGGGGTAAAAGAGGTTGGAAAGTTCTGCATTTTTATTGTTAACTAAGGCCAAGAATTCTCATTCGAACCGGTCTTAGTACGTTGACAAGGTGGTAACCACAAGCTGGAAACAGCTTACAATCTTTAGTATTCGAGTATTCATTGCGACCAACTGTATGTATTTGTAATGACGTCAGTCAGCCTTTCATTCGTATAAGGTATTCTTAGGAATGGTTGCGCTCTGTCCCATTGTATTTATTCAAAATGAACCTATTGGGGATTGTGTAGATAAATGATTTTCGTTACAAGCTTCTTCGAAGTAGGTAAGTTGTAGAAACCTAGGCTTCATCGGAACAGAACAAAACTTTAAAAATATTCTGGAAAAGTCTTGCACTAACACATGATACGGATTTGTTAAATTAAACTAGTTAGTATTCTTGTTGAGATTTTGCATTGGAAATTTAGCGCGTAAGAAATTGTACTTGAAAGTTGTCATTTGAAGCCTTTGCTTGTATTTGTATCTAATCTATCTAAATGAGTCAAACCCTCTGCTCTAGTAAAACCAAACAACCATAATTTACTAAAATGATAATAGCGACAGGTTCCCACAGTATATCTAGGAATAGCTTACTTCCTTTGACGTGATTCTTGAAGGGACTACAGGCTATTGGTTCAAGTAAACATATGCATTTGTGAGTGGTGATTTGAATTATTAGAAATGTATCACTAAAAGTTGAATGGAAATGCAAAACAACTATTAATAGAACTTGCTGGTCACAAAATTGTGATTCTATAATTACACGTGTGTAGTTTACTTTAGAAAGGTCTAAATTTAAAGCTACTTAATATAATCAAATAAAATAGAATGTTTTAAATGAACATGCGTATACACGGAGGTTTAAACGTTGATTTAAGATCATTAATAGCGAGGTCGACCAAACCAGGGACAAGCAATTCCGTTGCAGAAAACTTCAAAGTAGGAAAAAAATCTTCGTAAAATCAAGTAAGCGGCAAAATGATAAATAATGTCCAAAAGTGAACAAAGAATATTTTTAAGAAAGAAGATTATACGTAGAGGTGCAGGAAAATGCAACCTCTGATGTAAAAACCTGGGATGACGAGTTTTTCAGTAAACACGATATAAATAACCATTCCTGAACAATTCAAAGAGGAAATACGAAACTTCGTAAATGAATTAAAGCAGCTCACTTACAAGCAAAATGATAAAATTTTTATACAAAACGAAAGTCATAACTTCGCCAAAACTATAACTAGAACCCAGAACATAGTCTACCCCCTCTGGCTAAAATGGCTGAAACGGTAGAAACCTTCCACGTATATAAACGTTGAAAAAATGACGGTAAAGGTTTATAAGCCCGAAATTCATCTTACATAAGAACGAGGAGCACTTCATTAACAGATATTCCAGGCAACAACTCTCTTTTCCATCATTTTTAGAACAAGGTTTTCTGCTCACTTTTGTTCTTACTATCGACCGAATATATTTATTGAATTACAGTGCATCGTCGATTATCCGGATGGTCAAAACCAAACAGACAAAAAAAATCCAGAAAATCGAAAAATCCGGATGATCGAAAAAAACAACTCATTGGTAATTCAGTGAGTTTTGCAACGTGGGCTAGGCAGTTCACAGATGTGCGTTCTGTTTCGAGTGTTTGGCTCTGATGTAATTGCCAAACGAGAATGAAAGAGGATTTTAACTCAGCGCTCATGTTAACGAGGCGACTGGTGTTTGGCTGTGGGTGCGGTGGATGTACGATTGGAACCATTTGTTTTAAATAGAGGGACGTTGACAATATTGCACCACCGCTTCACACCAATCTTCGTAAATTTGCTGCCGCGCAAGTAAACCTTTTAAGTTTTACGACGTCCGCTTAATCAAATTTCGGACAATCGATATTCGGATAATCGACGATGCACTGTACTTTAAGTTAGTTCACCATTAGCTGCATTTAACAACCGTTGCTTACTTCAACAACATACTGTCATGTGGTACAGTATGATAGCAACAGAATTTCTCTCACAGTTTGGTTATTCTTTAGATAAAGATCGTTTACGTTTCTCACCTAAAATAAGTTCTTGCAAATTATCTTTTAATGGGAGGTCCACGAACTAATTATTTTGCCCAAATGTCATTAGTGGTCACTATGAGAGAAATATTTAATAAAGGCCTGACTGATATAATTGTCACGTCATTCAGCAATCGAGAGCTACAATGACCACATTTGTGGAAGTATTTTAGACCTTAGAAAATCAGGGAAAGAATTGACCATTCAAGCTAAAGTAAGAAACTACCCAGGACAAGGTTAAGCTAACTAATCATTCATCCAAAAAAATGGTAGGTTGATCCTTGAAAAGGTGGCTACTATAATTGAGCAACTTTTGTCAACAAACTTGTAATAGCTAGAAATAAAAAGTGGTCTTCACAAAAAGATGGGCAGGTCTACAAAACTGCTGGAATTGCCTGACACCTGCAATTGAGATAGCTCCCATTGCAGGAGATGGACTAATTTACAAAAACTTTAAGACGTCATGGACAATCAAGAAAAAGGTGGATGTTAAGGTAAAGAGCAAACAACAAAAGACTCCAAGTGCCAGCGGACAGTCAACGAAAATTCACTGAGACAAGTTTATAGTCTAAAAAATTTGGGCAGAGATATATCTAGCTAGATAATCAATGTAAATCAATAGAACGTCAAGCAAAAGCAGCAATACAAATGATAAAACGTATATTAAACAAAATATCTTAACACCAAATACCAGTTGTTTTATAATATTTTATCGAGGCTGACGTATGGGTGGGAATAATAAATAATCCGTGACAGAATGACAAAGAAATTTAACGAGTATAGATATTGTTTCTCAAAGCTAGGGATTCTAATGGTTTCGAAGGAAAATCATGTAAGTCTGTGGCTGGAGACACAATGTGAACATCCCGTAATGTGCACTGCTTGACAACCATCATATCAACATAAACACATCATAACATCACTTGAAGTCAACAAAAATAAACAACGTAGGTAAAATGTAAGGCGACTTGATATAAAATGGCAGATATTGAAATAAAGAAATAGAAAATAGCATTTTGTGTGACCGCTTTATATAAGACTGAGACAATAGAATACACGATACATTGATACGTGAAGTAACGTAACATAAAATAAGTTGAATAATAAAATAACGTAATACAATAGCTTGGCGGAGCGTAAGACACGTCAAAGGAAATAAGAATGAACATAGCAAAGGCCACATTGCAATATAAACTGCCACGTCATTTAAAATCATGTACTGGGGGGTGGGGATGGTGGTGCCATGTCCCCCTTACCAACCATGATCTGTAAACGAATATTCAATATCGTAAGCACAGGCGGACATTTGTGATGTGACAGGCCTTCCTTTCGTTTAACTGCGCCTCCATATCGAGTATTACAAGCATATCCCTATTAAATCTGATGCAAGGAAAAGAGCGGGAGCTCCTGAGAGACCTTTCTGAGCTGGCACGCCACCCGCCCATAGATTCTACTTTATAAATCCTGCGAAAGCCACTGGTCACATACCGTAACACGACTTAACCGTAGGAAACATAACGTAACATTACATAGTCAAAATCAGTCGAGAGGTAGGCCCCGAAACGGTGCGCATTCACTCCTGATGACCCTTATGCTACTGATATTTAGCTTTAAGTTACGTAACACACCATTAAACTTAGTCTGATATAACATAACTCAATGAAAATGGCAAATGGCAAACGAAAGATGTCCTTGGCTCAGTCTTGCTATATTTGCATTGTGTATTAGTAAAGAGATCAATGGTTATAATCCCAGGCTCGTGCATAAAATACATAAATGCAGTTACGTTTGTTTTGATAACGTGACTATTTAATTGCTTGCATGATGCATGTTGAACGTCGCACTTATAACTTTTTTCTCAGTTTTTACTAATGCTTCCATTGCAGGATGCAATGATTAACTTCTCTGCCCTTTGGCAAGGAATGTGCGTAGTATATATTCCTATTGATGACAAATTCTCTGATCCATGAGAGGTCATCCTTCTTGGCGGTTGAACCTCTCTTATGGCTTGCTTCTCTGCTCGTGATCCAAAATGGTAGGGTGTTGCCGGTGAAGGGCACAGCTGCCATTTGTTCAATTGTTACCCCTATTTATTTGTTTAGATGCTTATTTACGATAGTTTCGAAATTGGACCCACTGTTTATTAGGGATCTTTTATTTGGAGGGTTAGGTTCACGTGAGGAAAAACGCTTGTAGTAAATTGGGAGAAAACGGTTGAAGCTGGTATCCTTTGCAAGTCTTAGTAGTCAACAATTGTTACGAAAATACGCCCAAAGGCAATGTGTTGTTACTAGAACATACTACTTATGTTCACAACTATTACCTAGGAATACGCTTAATCGAGTAAATGCGTGTAGCAATAACTTTGGACAAATTTCCTCAAAACGGGCACGTTTACGAGTGACGGAGGATCGAATAATAACAATAATATATAACTGAAATAGAGGTACAAAGTAGTAGATGATGATTTTTTTATCATGTGCAGACTTTTGCAGACTATTCGACACGACTCTAATTTTTAAAAAGATATTACAGAAAGATGGAATGGTGAAGGCAGAGGCAAACTAGGTATTCAATATATTAGCCTTATCTACTGACAATGATTGGGTTATGCTGTTATGCTTGAGGTCAGGAATAGTGTGATGGTTAGGAATTTTAGCAGAAACATGGCTCCAGAAGGATTTGGGGTTTGCCTTGATATCTGTGGCAAATCTTGTCATTTTGAGACTTGAGTTTCCTAACTAGATTTGAGGCAAGGTTCTGAGTCTTTGCATACCTATGCCAAAATTATTGGTAATCTGCTATATTGTTGGTAATGTTTCTATCTCTTTTATTAGAAGGTCTTCTAATTAGCATTAGTCATAACTTTGAAAAGACTGTAGCTAAAACTAGAGAAGAACAACTAATTAGCTAATTTCATAGTGCATAAAAAACTTTATCAATAGCTCACTAGTAGGCTTTTTTAAGGTTCAGTGTATATATAGCTTAAAAAAGCCTACCATAGCCAACTAGCTAGCTAATTCTCTAGTGTATAAGAAACTGGATTGATGGCTGATAAGTTGGCTCAAGCTTCAATACACTTAACTGATACCTTAATAGCTAACTAGGTGGCTGATTCATTAATGTATGTAGAACTCTATTGACAGCTGACTGGTTGGCTCATTTAAGCTGAAGTTTATATATAAGTAGAATCTTACTAGCCAACTAGTTTGCTAATTCTTTGATGTCTATAGAACTTTATTGATAGCAGCACAGTTGACTAATTCAGACTAGAGTTAATATGGAAGCAAGATCTAATAGCCAACTTGTTTATGGTACTTGTATGATATATGCCCTACCTAATATTCTTGTAGTATGTTTCTCTGACACTCAATCCTAATGAATGAACTTTCTTTTTTGCTGTGTTCACTGAAAAATTGGAAAAATGACAAACTTGGCTCAACCCCCTAGATATTGAAAACTAGTTTTTATTAACTGAAAATAATGGGCGACATTAAAAACTAAAGCGAACCAAAATTATTCCGTATTCATAATGGGCTGTCCCCTCCTCAACGCACCACCTTTACGGTAAAGTTTTTTATTGTTTTAAAAAGTAGAGCTCTGAGAAAGAGGCAATCTTTAGCGTAAAGAGCGGGGCGTTTAGGAGGGGACTGCTCCTCTCATATACAGATTAATTTATGTTCGTTTAAAGTTTTAATGTCACTGCTTACTTTCAGATAAAAAAACTTGTTGTTGTAATTTTTTAATTTCTGAAGGTTTTTTAAATAATACGTTTTGATTTTGACCCACCGTAAATGAATAATTAAAACAAAAATTGAATATTAATTTTAATTATTTAGCTAAATGGCTTTTTCAAAGTTTTGATTGGACGATTTTGAGAAAAAAATTGCAGTAGAGGAGGCCTAGGTGCCCTCCAATTTTTTCAGATACTTAACAAGGCCACTGGCACTTTTAATTTTATTTACGAACGTTTTTATTAGTGATAGTCGCTAGTAACTTACAAATTAACTTACGTGACGAACTTCTGTATTCGTATGTTTTTATTACTTATATAAGGGGGTTCGTCCCCTCGTCAATACCTCGTTCTTTACGCTAAAGTTTGAATTTTGTTCGAATCCCTTAAGAATGACCCCTGAATCACAAAGGCCGTTTAATTAGAATAAATAGCTATTTTGGAAGTACTAAAAATACTTTAGTGTAAAGAGCGAGGTATTGAGGAGGGAACAAACAAAAATATACCTTTACATGTCCCTTAACTTCTACTATTTAAGGGTTGTGTTCTTGCCAGGTGTTTTCTTCTTCTACTCTTTTTATTTCCTTCTTCTTTTCTTCTTCTGCCCTTCCTCTTCTCTTCTTCTGCCCTTCTTCTTTCCTTCTTCTTTCATTCTTCTTTTCTTCTTCCTTTCTTCTTCTTTTCTTCCTCTTTTCCTCTTCTTTCCTTCTTCTTTTTTCTTCTTTTCTTCCTCTTTTTTTTCTTTTCTTTTTCTTTTTTCTTCTTTTCCTCTTCTTTCCTTCTTCTTTTTTTCTTCTTTTCTGCCTCTTTTTTCTTTCCTTCTTCTTTTGTTCTTCTTTTCTTCTTCTTTCCTTCTTCTTTTCTTCTTCCTCTTTTCTTCTTCTTTTCCTTTTCTTCTCTTCTTCTTTTCTTCTTCTTCTTCTTCTTCTTCTTCTTCTTCTTCTTTTCATCTTTTTCTTTCTTCTTTTCTTCTTCTTCTTTTTTCTTCTTTCCTTCTTCTTTTCTTCTTCTTCTTTTCTTCTTTTTTCTTTTTCTTCTCTTTTTCTTTTCTTTTTCTTCTTTTCTTCTTCTTTCTTTCTTCTTTTCTTCTTCTTCTTTTCTTCTTCTTTTCTTCTTCTTTTCTTCTTCTTTTCTTTTTCTTCTCTTCTTCTTCTTTTTCTTCTCTTCTTCTTCTTCTTCTTCTTCTTTTTCTTTGTTACTTCGGGCGTCTCCATTTTCTATTTCCAGGTGGATCCATCCTCAGCATTCTCTGTCCCATGTGGTTCTTATGTAAACATTATGTTGACTTACAATAAGTGAAAAGCAAGAGATATAGTAAACACAAATTTTCCAACTGCAAGCATTCTTGTAACTATACCCAAAATTGTCAGAAATTGTATTGTACGTAAGGGTAACAAAAGAGAGAAGTTTCCATGACTATGGCTCTCCAATGTTTTTTCTAAAGTTAAGGTCAAATGCTTATCACAAAATTGAAAAGTTTTTTGTCTCTACAGTAAGGGAACTTTGGCCTCTCGGAATGTGTGCTGAATGCCGTAAATATTATAAAGCTAGTAACAGAGCTATGTTTTAGCGGCGTTTCAACACGACCGATACCTTTTACATAAAAAAATCAATTCCAAGATTAGGAAACCTGCTTCTCTCTTTTAGCAAGGAATTGATGAAGTATTTGTTATCGTTAATTGGCGCTTCTTTTCATTATCCATGAGAGGTGGTCCTACTTGTGGTTTGGGACTGCCTCATGGTTTTCCTCTCTGCCTAATAGCCTAAATTGAGAGTAGTTGCACTTGGACGCCCAGTTACCATTTGTTTATTAGTTAGCCTGTTTGGTGGTTTTACTGTTATTTTAGGGTAGCATCAAACTCGGAATAAAAACAGAAGCGAAAAGAACTTTGACAGTATTTAACAGTAAGGTGCAGGTGGATGTAATTGACTAACTTGACTAATCAGCGTACTTTAGCGTACTCCAGAGAGCCTTGCCATATTCGTGTTAACAACGTGTTTCCAGCTGATCCTAACTTTTGTCAATCTTTCTACAGTTTATGGGGGCAAACTGATGTCGTTCCACGTTCAGACCAGCGTTTCGGCGGTCTTCTTCGGAGGCTCTTTTTGGTGTCTTGGAGACTTCTTTGTAACTTTTTTTACAAAACTAGTTTTAGGAAGTCTGTTTAGGTGCCCCAACAACTGAAGCAAGGTACCAACTGCACTGACTTCTTGAATTTCTCCTGCATACAAGTGTATTCCATCTTGCCCTATTTCATGTTTCAACCTGCCCCGCTGGTCAGGTTGCAGCACTTTGACTCAAACAACAGAACAATTATTTTTTCCCGAGTACTGTGCAGTATCTGTACTGAACTTTTGTAATGACGTTGTAGTGCACATATTTAAGTGCTAAAACATCGTTACGATTATAAACATGTATTGTTGGATTTCTGAGAACAGCACTTGTAATGAAAAGTGTTCCAACCTGCAACCTCTCAGCTTGGCCCCCTGATAAGCAGTGTTGATCTCTCAGTGTAGCCCCCTGATAAGCAGTGGGGCCATTTCCAAGGGTGTCTGTTTCCAAAAGGGAAACAGTGCCTCCTCATTGGGGGGTATCATCATTGAGATCATGTGAGTTTAACAATATTTGTAATTCCATGTAGTACAATTGGTTTATTAAGGAAATGAATGGTTTAAAGTACAAAGTATCAACGTAAACATACATAAACATACATAAAAGGAAAAGTAAAAAAAAAGTTGGTTTTGATTCTCTCCAAAAAGAGAATTGCCGCCGCAGGTAGCCGCTCGTTGCAACGCGGCGCCGCGGGTAGAGTTTGAAAAGATCTTTACTTCAAAAATTAGACGTTGAAGCGCACAGCTTTCGTTTCTATATGTTTGTTTTGAGTGCGCGTGTTTTGTCTTGTTTTATTATATTTTGATTGTGTTGTTTTGTTTCGTTGTTTCTCTTTTGAATATCTTGTATTAATTTTGTTGTTGTTGTTTCTTGTAGTGGAGCAAATACCTATGAAGATTACAACTCTATGTTACTTGACATAAGACCTGTCACTCGTGATGAAATTCGTAAGATTATCTTTGAGATGAAAACCGTATTTTCGACTGGGAGTGGTTCCATTAACCTTCTTGTTTTAAAGACTGCGTTTCCAAGCATTTCACATATATTTACGTCCCTTATTAATGCTTGTTTTAAGCAAGAGAAGTTGCCCAATTGTCATAAAATCCCAAGGTCAACTCCTGTGTTTAAGGGTGATAACAAGGATGATTTGAGGAATTATAGACCAATTTCATTATTTCCTGTTGCTTCATGATTTTTAGTAAAAAGTATTAATATTAGAATTTATGAGTATTTGGAACGTCATAAACTTCTACATCCAAATCAATTTGGTATCACGAAGGGTAGAACAACGGAAATGGTGATTTCATTTATTACTACTATGATTAATAATGCTGTTGATAAAAAGCTTAGGGTAGCTGGTATATTTTTGGACTTAATTGAGGCGTTTGACAGTGTTGACCATCGAATATTATTAAAAAAAATGTGAATTTTATGGATTAAGGGGTGCTACATTGGGTTTATCTTCATAATAAACAACAGTATGTCAATTTACAAGGATTTTTGCCTAGTAAAAATGTTGTTAATTGGGGGGGTTCCCCAAGGATCCGCACTAGGTCTGACTCTGTTTTCAATTTTTATTAATGATCTGCCGCATGTTGTGAAAGCATCTGGGCATGCTCTGCCCAGAATTAACGACTTTGTTGACAACTGTCCGAGTAAGACCCAAGTTACTATGCCCTTATTTGGTGAGGATACAACCTTCGTGTGTGTTGCCCCTATGGAACAACTGCTCATGTCAATGATAAATGCAGAAATGAGCAAGATTTGAGGTTTCAAGCTCCTATCTGCCAAAACATGGAATTTTGCACTTTTTACCAGAAGAAGGATCTTTTTTTAACATGGGTGATCGCATCGACCAAGTGGGCCTAGAATATCGGTCGAAGGCTCATTTTAATGGAAATTAAAAGTTCTAGTGTCCTTTTTAACTGACCAAAAGAATTGGAAGGCAACTAGGCCTCCTCCCATACTACCTTTTCCCCAAAATCGTCCGACTAAAATTCTGACATTACTATTTTGTTCAGCATAGTTGAAAGGCCTAATAACTATGTCTTTGGAGGTAACATGAGCCCCCATAGCCCCTGGGTAAAGGGCTTTAAGTTGTAAAATTTGTCCATTGTTTATGCATAATAGTTGTATAGTATTATTATTTTCGAAAGTATACATAATTTTTCAGGTCGGGAGGGGAGAAATTTTTTTTTTGCTGCGGGGACTTTGTACAGGGAAAATTTTCCGTGGAGAGAGAATTTTCTAGGGGGTGAACTTTTCAGGGTAAATTGAATACTGCGTGAATGTGCCAGAATTCCTATACAAAATTTCTTTACATGTCTTGCTTTCTCTTTACTGACTGAATGTTATGCATGGAGGGTTAAATTTTCCAGAAGGTATCTTGTGGGGTGAGGGATGTTTCTGTGGAGGTTGAGTCAGATTTCCTGGCGTGATTTAAAAAACAAAAAAGTATATTTTTTCAATTGAAAGAAAGGAGCAATATTAAAACTTAAGGCAGGACGCACTCTCAAGGAATCTTCCTATACCTCCCATGTTAAACATTTAGCGTTTGTCTGATGTTCCTGAATTAGTGACTTCGGCGGTTTTTATGTCAATAGAAATACAAAGAGACGCTACTGGATTCCAGACCTCTGAGTCATGTGTTGTTGGAGGAATGGAAATGAAGAAATTGCCCTTAAAATTTACAGGTAACAAAAAAAGTGGTGAACTTTTTCAAAGAAACAATAATTTTAAACTGATATTTATATAATACTTGCAAACTTTTAATCGAAACCTTCTTTTACGTTTTGTTTTTTGTTGTTGTTAGAACGATTAGTCCCAGACCTCTGCCTTTTGGTCGTTATGTCTAGAATTTTTAGACACTGTCAAAAATCACATTGCAATTCGACAGCCTGGATGTGGGGAAGTAGGTTTACCTTGAAACGGTTAGCGTTTTCTAAACATTATCGTTGTACCTTTTCTTTCCAGGTTTTGTTTAAACAATTCGACTTGGGTACTTGCGGTTTAATTTGGTGACAGATTTTAGTATTAAAAAAGAGGTGGAAATGAAAAAACTATTGTAAATCTTCTCCAGATTTTCAGTCTTGTCACATCACACATCTTGTCCCTTTATCTCTCATATGGCTTTAAATCTTTGGAGCAATACGCTCAACTGGCCCTAGTACTATTCGGTATCATGTAAAATAGAACCATAACGTCATTGCACCAAGCTTATTTTAGACTGCTAGTATCTAGAGGTGCCGTCCCAAAAAGTTAAGAGGGGAGGCTGTTTGATGAGCATCAAATGCCACGCCCACTATTATTCTCCTCTACGCTGGTAAGCAAGATATAATTTTGAATTAAGTGCAAAAATTCTCACTGATGAAAATTACCTAACCAAATATTATAATAACGTTTATCGTTTATCAAACAATTCACAAAATGAATAAAAATTCTAGTAGCATTAACCAAATCTTTCAGACTTTTCAAAGACGTAGTCCATCATTCAAAAGTTTCGGGCTAATGCACGTTGTTGCTACAAATTTATGCGTTTGGTTTAACGTAATCATTCAGGAAACGAAACATGAAATTATGCTATATGTTGAGTTGCATATTGATAGTTTCAATCATACTTATGATGACTCAGGTAAGCTCAATTGGTTGTTGAATTGAAATGCAGCCATTTAACAAAATTTAATATGCAATCAAAAGTAATAAAATTTCCAATTACCTTAAATTGTAGTTGTAAATAAGCTAAGGGAGTAGAAATCTAAATGATAATAAACGGATTTATTTTTAAATTACAAATTGTCACCTTTTATCCACTTTTATGTATGGGAGACATGTATTGTCAGTTCTAGTTAAAACTTCAAGGAATTTTTGGGGGAATCAAACTAAGTGCTATTGGAAAAATCAAAGAGAATTTTGCTCTGGAATGATTTTGGGTAGAACCAACTGATGTCAAAAAGGTTTGCAATAAGCTAAGTGAGTTCTGCAAGTTTTCGGGGAATACAAATCGCTTCTCGTCACTTTTCATTGAAGCTGAGAGCACTGAGCAGTTTAATTATACTTATTGTTTATCAACACACTCGGTTCTAACTCATCTTTCTAGGTACAGAAGATATATCTAAATTTCCAATATCTAGCTTTTTCCAGAGTTGAAAATAGAAGTAGGCTATGGGCCAAGATTTGCCTTAAAAACTTCCCAAATTTGGTTTAGCTCCCTTCGGGGCAGCCAAATAAGTATCATGGTCTATATCTTGGACGGTCTCAATTGCTGATACAACACAAATGATAGTCAATTTAAGCTGCTTTTAAACGTGTGGAACATAAGCCACTTTGCTTCTTTGTTTTGAATATTGTTTTCCATAAATGCTTACTTTGCCTGCAGTAATTGGGACTAATCCCATCACTGCTTTTATCAGAGTGGATTTACCTGCACCATTTGGACCAACAATTGCAATTAATTGTCCTTCAGGTAAATTCAGATCTATATTCCATAATGCAGGTTCAGTACGATATGTAACAGAGAGATTTTTGATTTCAATTGGAAATGTTTGTTCATTATTCATGTTTCTTCGAACTGATTTTTGCTCCATCATTTCAATGCATTAACAATTGTCTCGACGTTGTGTGTAAAGGCTCCAACATAGGTTCCTTCACTAGTTCCCTTTTCACCTATAGCATCTGAGAATAATTTGCCGCCAATCACAACATCATGTCCTTTATCCTGAACCGTAGCCGTCAAAGCCTCAATTGTGGCAGGAGAAATAGTAGTTTCTACAAATACGGCTTTTATCTTTCTCTCAGATATTTCATCAGCCAAATTTTGAATTTCTCTTATTCCTGCTTCACTATCAGTACTCCAACCCTGAATTGCCATCTCCTCTAAGCCATAAGCGTGGCCAAAATACTGAAATGCATCATGAGCAGTAACAAGAACTCGTTGTTCTTGTGGAATAGAACTCATCTTCTCTAAACTATCTTGATCAAGTTCTTCTAATTGTGTCAAATACTCTTGGAGATTTTTTTCATATACTTGCGAATTTTCTGGATCGTATTCACTTAATCCAGTTGCAACAACTTTAGCTGCCTCCATCCATAATTCTGCATCCCACCAAATATGAGGATCAAAATGACCAGCATCATCAAGACTCAAAAGAGATTCTAAATTCAGAGAGCAGGCGGGTAAACAAAATTTTCCGGGAATATTTATGACACAATGTCAGATTCGTCAGGGCAATCAAAGGTGTTCTAAACTTTGCACCTCTAGTAAAATTAAACCCAACTCCAGGTTTTGTAACTTCGTCGCACTTGCATCTGCTAAATCTTCGGACATTTCTCAGTCGCCACTATTAATCCAAGAAGTCTCACAATAAAAACGAGGCAAAATTATTGTGTCAACACAATCAAAGTCATTTAGCTATAAAATTTACCTTCACTTGAAAACTATTTTCTCCCACTTAAATCATAAATTGGTTTAAATAAATTATTGTATCACAAAGTGGTTACAAATGTTTCTTGAACATTTACAACATAAAACTGTACATGGAATTATGGCGAATTATAAAATAAACATAAGTTGTTATAAAAGGTTCCTTGTAAATGCTTCTTTAAGAAGGTAAAGGTCCTGCGCTTGCGTAAATCAGAAATGAAATGGTAAAAGTGATTCTTGAAGTCGGACCAAACACGGTAAGATGAACTAACTGTAAAAGATGTAACAAACTCGGCGCATCTTTTCCCATCATGCAGAAAACATTGTAGTAATGATATTCCGTTGCTCAGAATGGGTGTTTCGATATTGGGCGATCGAGAAGGAAAGCCGGTAAGCACCTAAGTGCATTTAAGGACTGTATCTAGTATCGTGAACACAACCATCAGCACGAACAATCCGTCGCGGAAAGAATAGTCTAACGTTTCCACAGGCAGGGAAGAGTTATCTCTGACTTTTGAGGTCGGTGGCAAGATGAAGTTTCAGAGAGTTTAACGTTTAACTGAGATGCAGCAAGACATTACATTATCAAAGCTGTTTTCCCAAAATTAATAGATAGGGGGTTCTAATAAGCTCTAGGGGGAGTTCCAAAAAGTAATGTATAAGTAAGTAATGTCCCCCAATTTATTAGAGACCAAAGAGTAGTCACAATAACATGCTCTGCACAGTATTTTCTTCACCCCTAGGGTCCATAGTCTAATCAAGCAGTGAAAGTCCCTGATTATTCCTTTTATTCTAATTTATATACTGAAATTCCCGGAAACAAACTAATTTAACATCACCTTTCCCCTCACTCTTCCTAAACTTCAACTTTATATAAAGTAATAAATTCTATTGAAATGGATGTTTAACAACACAATACTCCCTTTAAAAATTGTACAACTTTATAATTATAATTGACCACCTATGAATCCTTGGAGAAATGGAGAGAGAATTGGAGAAAGTACAATCAGTATCTGTATAAATATGTCAAAGAACCAATACTGGCATATCAATTGATGGACAAGAAAGTGAATGTGGTGTTACTAAGTCACAACAAAGTTGCTATCTAAATGTATGTATGGATGGCACAGAGATGATACTCTCACCATGTCGATTCCAGTCTCTTATTGTTCTCACAAAGAATGATTGTTTATAAATTTCTCTCTTAGCAGCGGGGCTGGGAGTCAAAAGAGACAGAGCCTGCAAAACATACTAGAACCCTCCCAGAAGACTAACAAGGCAGTCAGTAACACCCTTGGGTAAATTCACATCTGTATATTGACTGCATATGGTCTTGGTCACATCTCAAGAATACATCAATGGTTTTAATTAATGTTTACAGAACAATATCAACATCAATGAAGGGACAACTTGACTTTAGTGAGTGAACGTTCAAGCTGCATGTAGGGTCATCTTGGAGCCCAGCAGATGACGACATACAGAGGTTTTGCTAAGAATAGCAGGCTTTACGATCTCCTGCCACTGATCTTTCCAACAATGGCTGTATCTTCTCAACCCTCTGATTAGCTTCAGGTCTACCTTCACTGTTGCGAGCCACGTCCCCTATTGATCTCTTGTTCTATTCTTCCATATCGTTAGGGGTGGGCCACTTAATATACCTCCATCCGTCCCACTACCAACTGTCAAGCAGAAAGGTATGCGTTTTGGTTGCTCCCTGAGCTTGAATCTTGTGCGGATTCTCAGTTTGTACGGTTGAAAGATCAAAGTGCTCCCAATACGTATTTGTTCCGCTCCCCCCAATCTACTGACAATTTCTTATTAAGAAAGGACTTGCTATCTTGTTTGACCCCGAATCAAATGTGCCTATATAATTACTATTACTGGAGTCGCGGTATGTGCCCATAGCTTTTTCAACACCCCATCTTCTTCTTGCTTTCCTTTTTAAAGAAATGTCATGCACGTTTCCCTTGGTTTCAAGTGAAATCATGCAAGGATTTCCACTTTTAGAGCAAATAATTTGGGTTCGAGGGGAAAGATTGCATGGATTTTACAAGATTTCCACCATTTTTGAGCCTACTAGCCCTTTGGAATAAAGTACCCGCATTTGTTTGAAATTTTACAGGTGGATGCGTACAGTAATGAAACATCATTAAAATTTTTTAAAGTATTCAAATGTTAAACTTTAAAATATAAGTTAAATTTTCATTTTATATTGTAAAGTATCTTAATCTTCAGGCAGAAGGGGGTTACAAACTTTTGTTTTTTGGTCTAGCTTTCTGTGTATCAAAGTGAAAAAGGAGAGTGTCATTCTGTTAATACCCTAAAGGAATCCCATTGGTAATTGTCAACACATGCCACATTTTCAAATTGGCTATTTTCTAGAAAATCAGACATGTGTCAACATTCACCAAGGGGATTCGTTTAGGATATTAGAAGAACCACTTTTTCTTTTTGAATTGGATGCTCAGGAAGCTGCACTTGTCAAATCAAAGAAACAAACTCTCTGTTGAGAAAATTGTTCATTGCCAATCTGTCAATATCATTATGTACCGTTTGTAATACATTGTCAGTATACTGCTCAATATTTCAGTTTAAGCAATGGTTTCTAAAGAGAAAAATGGTAACTAAACAAGATGTTAACAGACAGTCAATTCTTAAAAGAAACTTCCTGCATTCTGGAAGATAACAAGTAAAAGGAATGGTTTAAGAGTCATTCAAAAAGAAGCTTATTTAATATTGTTGAGAGAAATATTAAGAACTGTATAAGAAGCTTATGGAAATTAATAGAGATTAGTGTCAAATGCAGTGCAATAAAGCCAAATCTAAAAATGTGTCTCAGAAAATATTTAACATAGGCCAGTTCTCCACCTGCATTCTCCATACACCTAAATGTAATTCCAAAGCCAAAACAAACCACAGTACTTGTATTACGCTTAAAATCTGATAGTAAATTTCACTCATTAAATGAACTTAGTAACTTAGTCATTAATTTATGCATGATAACTGAAAATTTTAGGCATTGATTTCACTAAATGCCATTAACATATATACACTACAAAATCACACAGCAATCCTTCTGCTTTCTATTACATCATTAAAACAACACAACCTCATTTATACTTCACTATTTATTGGGGCAAGCCTCAATGCAAGGGAAAAAAGGGCTTCGAAAAATCGGCCAGCCCTTTTCAAAATACTTATTGCGGAGGCGATCAACAAAGCGTTTTGTCAGGTTGCCCCCTTTTCGTCCCAAACCATACCGTCAATGTCCAGAAGAAATAATTATTTATCAGCGAGTGGTGAACCTTGTGATGTTGAAGGCTATCTTGCTCTTGTTCAACAAGAAACACCTTATAGGTTTTTCTTTCCTGATCAACGCTTTGGTGTCGTTTTAGATTATCACTTGGATCGTCAAATATATTTAGAACTTGATCGGGAGTTAAGCTTTTTATTTCGTGGCGTTCAGGAACATATGATTCCGGAGAATCTAATCCCGGAAAAGGTAATAAAGAAAGCCTATTTCCAATATTTCAATAATGGACGCTGGTCCGATTGGCAGTAATGTGTGGTCATTACTAGCATTTAATAATGATTTGAGAACTTCTTGAGGGACGGATGGAGGGGCTAAAGCGCACTAGGGAAACCATGCCTGACGCGCGGTGCTGTGTTTGTCGCGGGAACTCGGTAAAAGCAAACACGTATAGCCTTCATAGGGCTCCAAAGTGAATCACCTATACCTTGCATTCTGCGAACCCAATTCGCCCGAACTGTGGGAAACCCTCGGTTTAGGTCGTTGCACATTGGAGCTTGGGCTTAAAGGTCGGAGGTGGCGTGGTGAAGCCTTGGTTGGTCCTTTTGGGTTTTCAAAGCTGGTGGCTATGGGGAGCCGATCTCCTCGTAACCGTTGAGAATGTTCGAGAAAACGAAGGCCAAGTAACCGTTTCCCTTTACGATTCGGCCAAAGTTACCTGGGGTTTCATTCCCTGTCATGTGAAAATAAACAATCAATATCACTGTTAAAACTTTTGGGAAGCATAGAAAATATAAATAAGAGTCAACGCACTAGCATACCTATTAAAGACCCATGGACGGTGTTTTCCGTGCATTAATATAATTTTTTCATGCGAAAGGGGTAGTCGCAGAAACTTTGGAGAGGGCTCGTTATGTCGGGAAAAAAATACTTCAAGTGCCCTTGTTAAGGGCCAAACCTTATTGGAAAGCCATCGAATTACATGCCCGTTTTTGCCCCCAGAACCCAGAACCCCCCTTGTGTTCGATCAATCAAAACTTTGAGATAGCTATTTTGTTCAGAGTAGTCCAAAGATCTAGTAGCCATGGGTAAACGTGTCATCCGCAGCCCCAAGGACAAAGACCAAAATCATGTAAGTTAGCATGTGAAATGTAACTTATCCTGTGAAATTTAAGTATGACATGTAAGTTTTCAAATAAGTTTAAGTACAAGAGACAGGGCTTGTTTGGTTTTGGATGTCCGATTGGCATAGAACTCTAAGCGATCCTTCCTTGGCCAAGGATTTTCCAAGGTTATAAACCTGAAGCAAATTGCATACCTTAGTACATCAAAAGACGTTGTATGGACCTACTTTTCAACATAAGTTCTCTGTGACATCTAGGGAGTGGATTACCTGATCCAGTTGAAACTTTTCTGGAGAATTGAAGGGGAAAGGCAGGGGGGCATGAACTATTTCAGTTTATATACTTAGGTACTAAAATGTGTCTGTTTCTTTGGAGAGTGACAGGAAGGACTTAAAAAATGTATAACCTTTTTTTTTACAGTTAAATATCAGGGATGTTTACGATTTGGGATTTATAGACTTCACTGAAAACTTCAAAAATATCTTCATCGGTGGCTATCAATATGCGATTAGCTTCTCCTGTGCTATCGCTCTCTTTCCCTATAAGTAAATAGGAAAGTAAACCTATATGTCATTGCATATGCATACCTGTCTCTCTGAGTATATGGAGATGTAAGAAGTATGTTAAAATTTCTACAAACAACCATAAATAGAAAATTCTAGACAAACCTGCACGCACAAGGAACACGAGAAGGTATAACTGATAATATCATTACGAGAAACCATGTACCAAATTCCATACATATGGTCAACCAATTGATTACTTCTTAACGTCCATGATTCACAATTATGCAATACGACAGAGGTAAGCAATGGTGACATAGGTTTCACTTAAATGTCTCCTTCGGTCGATCCACTCTATGGTGAAATTTCGCATATGCTCTATTACCATTCCAAGCCCTTTGCATGATTTTTGACTATGATGTGACATGTGGCTGAGAGGATTTAACGCCTGCTAGTGCGCGCTCTATTGAATTACCAAAGATACCTGCTCTCTTTAATGTAGCAACAACTTGACCCTTTTCTTCACTTACTCCCATTCGGTATCTCCTAGCTGTGAAATCTAGGTTTGTTGTAGAATTCTCTAATACTCTCTTTAATTCTGTTAGTAAGTCCATTAAATAAACAAATCCTAAATGAGTAACTGCCTCTCCTCCGCCTGTAATAGTACTCTTTACTTCATCCACCTTAATTTGTTCTCAAGAGATGTTGAAAAGAGGTGATGATAGGATGCATCTTTGTCAAACACCTGTTGTTTTATAATTTTTACTGCTTCTAATTCGATGCCAGCGGCGTGCTCGGCCGGCGCCGCGATGCGGTCTGAAGCTCGGGCTTTGACGTCATCGGCGCCAGTTTGGCCGTTGGTTGCTTGGCGGCAACCCGCGCCGGGGGCGCGGTCCGCGGCCTGTTGGAATTCGTGGCTGGCAACGGTGCGAGCAGCGCACGCTCCACCTTGCGCTCGCTTTCGGTGGGCGGCGTCTGTGGAACCGACCCGGTGAAGGTGTCGTCAAGTTGTGTTTCGGTATCGTCGGGATAGGGCTGGACGGATTCCGCCGCAGCGACTTCCTGCTGGGTCGGCATGGCTCCGGTATAGTAGCCGTCCTGAAAACGCACGACGTCGGAACTGCAACCAACACCGACACCACCGAACAGGATGACGGCGACCCCACGTACCAGGCTACGCCGTCTCAGACCCAACACACTTGAGCGCATCGCTTTACCCACGCCTACTCGCTACACTGAACACGCGTGATTAAAGCTTGTTAATGTTACCGCTGGGTTAATACGTCGGATTCCAAGTATTCACTTGCTTGGCAGGCCGTTTCGACCTGCCGGGCTGTTGTCACAAAACGGCCGCGAGCCCTTCTTTGACCGGCTGCAGCCGGACGTTGGCAATGTCCTCGCGCTCGAAGCGGCTGCCGACCTTGGTCAGTCTTGCGAGCACCTGACTGGTTCCGGCCACACCGATTGGGGCCACCATCACACCCTCGCCCGACAACAGTTCGACATAGGGACGGGGCATCCCTTCAAACGCTACCCAGGATACGATCCGGTCGAAAGGTCCTTCGCCCGGCAGTCCTTCAAGCCCATTCATGTGCTTGGCTACGACATTCGTCAGTTCCAGGGCAAGATTTTAGGTTTCCCCTTCAACTCCCCTTAATGTTACTGGATCTGGTCGGGATTTAAAATAAGAGCTCTGAGACACGATATCCTTCTAAATATCCAATTTCATTAAGATCCGACCACCCGTTTGTAAGTTAAAAATACCTAATTTTTTCCAATTTTTCTGAATTATCTGTCCCCCCCCCAGATGGTCGAATCGGGGAAACGACTATGTCTAATTTAATCTGGTCTAGTCCCTGATACTCCCGCCAAATTTCTTCATCCTAGCTTATTTGGAAGTACCTAAACTTGCAAAACCAGGACTGACAGACAGACAGTGACAGAATTTGCAATTGCTGTATGTCACTTGGTAAATACCAAGTGCCATAAAAAATATGTGAAATTAGGCATAATTCTACTTCTTTTTACCTTAAATTGCAGCTAGGAGCAATCTAAGGACCTCTCCTTGTAGATATCCAGAATGATGACTTGATTTGTATACAAAGTTCATTAGTGACCAGGTGCCATTCCATGTTCAGTAGCATCCCATTGAGTTTATACTCTATGCAGGACCGCTCAGCATCTAGCCTTCTTTGAAAATATCAATGGATTTTGGGAGGGTATTAGCCCTCAACAACTTGTAGGCTAAAATGACATCCCCTCTATTTTTCCTGTAAAACAATGTCGGGAGATTCAGTTTTGAAAGTCTTACAGGTAGGAAAGCTCCCATATGTCAGATATCACTTAAGTGACACATCTTTGCACATGTTCAAACATTGTTATGTCTTTTTTAAAATATGGGGAGCCAATAGACATTCCAACTTCAAGCTTAGGATGCACAAGTCCCTTACATAGAAAACTGATGATTTTCTTTAGCTTTGACTAAAACCCCGTCAGTTTGAAAAACACACAAATGAGAGTTTAGCATAGGCCACATCAATACATAAAATATCATGGGGTTGTACTAGGGCGTTGTACAGAATGTTCTTGCTTAAATCCCTGACATTGGTCTGCATATCTGCCCCAGGTTGCTATTGGGTCAGTTGGTATTGTAAAACATGGTTGCCAAAGAACGCTTTTAGTTTTCTTTGGACACTTTTAGCTTCCTGGACACCGGGACACTTTTAGGTTTATAGGTTCCACGCTTTTTGTATTTTGTTTCTGATGTAACCTCCGTTGAATTTGAATCTTACTCTTTTCTGAAAAAAAAACACGTTTTGTGCTTCTCTGGTTTGTATTTCTTATGAACCAGGGAATTTTTCCCTATTTCAATGGGATACCCGATTTTTCTGCTTTCTGTAAAATGTCAATATTGTCCAGAAATTTGAACTTGGTGAAACACATAATTAGAGTGATGGAAAAATGTAATCAGGTAGCTATAGAACTAGAGGTCCTGAATTTGAGTTAAGCCAAGCTGCCAATTGTCTAATTCTTGTTCGTTTTCCCCAAAATGTAATGCACAACCTGTTTGTAAAGTCATGGTTGTTTCCATCCGGCTGTATCTTCAACACCTACTTTTCTTGAAAAGATAGTAATATTTTCACTAATTTGGAACACCATTATTACTTTTCATGGCATTTCGTTAAAAATTACATACGCTAAAAAGCAGATAAACTTTATTTAGCTCCACACAAATGAGTTAAAGTAATTTCAACCACTAAATAATTGTCAGAAACCATTTAACCACAAAGAAATTATAATTCCAATTATAAAACACGAGAATTTGTGGTATCCTCCCTCCCCTCTCTTTGCCGACGTCATAAATGTATGGTCCCGAAGTGCGTGTAAGAGATAAATAACGCATATGCTGATTACTATAGCACGTCAAGAATTTTGTGCTGATTTTCCAGTTCTGGTATGGATCCATTACTCGTGTTAATAGTGTCTAAGAGCGGACGAATAATCATTCCTATACTGTTTATACAACAGAGTATCCTCAGATGATCTTTTCCGATGGTTATCATATTTACGTTTATCGTTAGAGATTTTAGATTATTAGGTTAGTTGAGTGCACGGGTTTTTTGATAAGCAACTCCATTTTCAGGGTCAGGCCTCGATTTGCTTAGCAATTTTCTAAAATCAGGCCTGGAGTTGCTTAACTAGTTGCTTAGGTATCACTACAAGTTATCGTCGAATTTCGTTGTGTTGTAAATGATGAAATACCAAATG
>JAAAKM020073195.1:205252776-205294280 GCA_010016025.2 Alatinidae sp. Z8VKAUB7J3
AAAAAAAGAGAAGTTTTGTTGAAGCTGAACTATGGGATCTCTTTGCTTGACACATTATCAACAGTGTGATATTTGTTATATATCAACAGTTTGTAGTCAATTCGTAATGAAAAACGTTTTTTGATTTGTTTTTCAGGCGTTTTAAAAATTGTCCCTCCAGAATTTGAGGCCTCGAGTTGCTTAGCTTTTTGCTTAGATTTTGGACCAAATTGAGGCCTCGCACCTAAGCAACTGAGTTGCTTGTATTAAAAAACCGTGTATGTGATAAAGTGACACACAATACGCGACTAAACCTAAAGCTACAACACCTTTGGTTGGGCGGTGGCAACGACTTGACCGGCGAAGCATGTTCAACAAGATGCTTTAAAAACTTCTACAGGCTGCATAATCAAGTAACCAGAGGAGTCTCAACCAAATATTTGAGACATTCCAAGATATTTTTTTTCAAGTACCATTAAGCTTGAAGTAAAAAAGTGGTACATATGCACTGGATAAAATTTACTTCGATCAAAGTAAAAAACATAATGAAAACCATTTTGCAGGATAAAATTTAGTGTTCCAAACCTTCTAGGCAGCGTTGTATTCTGTTCTATACGCCGTTACAAAATCGAGGAGATACAAAACGCCATTGACCAATAGAAGAGCCTGTAAATAATGTATTTATTTAAAAGTGAACAAACCTTTAAACAATTAATAGAATTTGTCTCTTTCTGTTTCTCCCCCACTATATCACTTCCCTCTCTATTTCTCTGTCTTTCTTTCTACTTCTTGACACATCTCCTTTTTTCACTTCTTTTTTCCTCTCTCTCTCTCACATTCAGAAATTTGCAATTTTAAGGCTTTTTATTAGTTCTACATAAATACTACATCATTATTTTTTTGCCTTGCTGAGTATTAAATTAAAGGCTATAAACTTTATTTTCGTAAATAAATGAGGGTCTATCTAACTATAAAAGCAAGTTATGTGGCACATGTTTTTGACTATAGGAAATAACGCTAAATATTTTATTTTCCGGAAAGTAAATGTGTCATGCTTGAAAGGAATTGGACAAATAGAAGTTCTAATGTACTAATTAGGCTATTTTTACGATTAAAGTAAGAAAAATATTAGATTAAAAAATTAAGAAAATATCAAACAGAGTTTGGACTCTTAAGCAATCTTAGCTGTAGAGTGACAAACCCTTGTTTTTGTCTTTATTTTTTCATAAAGCTAAATATGCTGTCTGGCTGCGCCTTTTTGCACTGGACCTTGTGGACGCTGTCATCGTCGGAGGCGCTGATACGCTGTGCCAGTTCACCGTACAAGGCTTCGCCGCTCTCGAAGCCATGAGCCGCGGCTTGTGTAATCCGTTCAGCCGCCACCGTGACGGCATCAACATCGGTGAAGGCGCAGCCTTATTTGTGTTGTCTCGACAGCCGTCCAACACCAGCCTCACCGGCGTAGGCGGCAGCAGCGACGCACATCACATCTCCGCGCCACATCCTGAGGGACGTGGTGCAGAACAGGCCATGCGCGCGGCCATAGCACGGGCGGGTTTACACCCGGAACAAGTGGATTACGTGAACCTGCACGGCACCGGCACACCGCAGCATGATGCCGCCGAGAGTGCCGCGGTGAGTCGTGTGTTCGGCGCCACAACCCCGTGCAGTTCATCCAAACCGCTGACCGGACACACCCTGGGCGCTGCCGGTATCTTGGAAACCGCGCTGTGCTGGATCAGCATGCAACCCGAGCTTAATCCCAGCGGTCAATTGTTGCCGCACGTCTGGGACGGTGCGCTGGACCCGGATCTGGAGCCGCTGCAACTGTGCAGCGTTGCTGCGGGCAACGCCACACGGCCGCCAGGCAACCCCCCGCAGACATGTCTGAGCAATTCGTTTGCCTTCGGCGGCAACAACGCTGCCGTCATCCTGCAAAACAAGGTGCCCGTTTGATGAAACCGCGCGAACCCATTGAAGAGCTGGAACCTGCGCAGCTGGAACCTGCGAAGCTGGTACCTGCGCAGCTGGTCCCACACAGCGGCGAAATTGTGGGTAAAGAATGTGATTAAAGGCTCTTTTCCTATGTCAAAAGTCTTCACAAATGCCAAACTAGAGTCGTACCTGTTGGAGGTTCTCGCTGGGGAACACACGCAGGTTGACTACGGGTTAACTAGAGTCAACCCTCTGAACTAGAGTCAACCCGCTGAACTAGAGTCAAACTCAAAGAAAACCTTTGAGAAGGAATTGAATATACTGAAAGGAGAAGAGGAAGCCAAATCTGCCCAAATATTATCACTAAAATCGTCGCTTGATATGCGAATGGCCCAAATTGAGTGTTTTGAAAAAGTGAAGGAAGCGATTAGAGAAGAGCGACAAAAGGAGGTCGAAAAGCTGGAAAATGACCTGAAAGCGGCTAATGTCACTATGAAATTTTTGGGACAGAAAACGACGGATCTCCAAAACGAAATAAAGGCAGTGAAAACGAGTGCTGATGAAAAAGATGATAATTATAGAAATGAGGTAATTGCGCATGCCCGGAGCGTAGATGCTATGAAGTTGCTGAGAGAGGAATTTAAAGAGGTATGCCCTGAAAGTTTATCTAGTATTTTATTCTTAAAAATATTCTAGACTATAAGTTTAGTCTAGATACAATGATAAGACGATATTTTTCATAGTAACCGCTGTGAATGATCTCTCTGAACTTTGTGGTAAAATCGAAACCATGCTGGACTTAAAGTAGTTCTGATAATTTAGATAATTAATTAATTTCTTTAATATTTCAGATTAATAATAGTTTAGAAACACAGGCAAAATGATATCTCAGACAATAACCGCAGTGAACGATCTCTCTGAACTTTGTGGTAAAATCGAAACCGTGCTGGACTTATATTAGTTCAGATAATTTAGATTACTAATTCATTTCTTTAATAGTTCAGATTGTCACTATTAATCCTAAAAAATTCGCTCCAGCACAACGGCAATTTGATGTTGGGTTTGCGACTTAGTGGTGTACATGGATCTCGTGTGATCCTACTTTAAAAGCAATGACAGCAAGTTACGATGGAGCTCTGGCTTCAAATGCAAGACCCGAGACACTGTAGTTTGCTTTGTTTACAAAAAAGTGCCATGGGTGCTGCTATCCTGAAGAAAAAATTGGCAAATTTCTAAAGTGCTATTTATCACCATTAACCCTAAAAAATTTGCTCCTGCACAATTGCAATTTGAGGTTTGGTTAGCGACTCAGTGGTTTACATAGATCTCGTGTGCTCCTACTTTAAAAGCAATGACTGCAAGTTACGGTAGAGCTCTGGTTCCATTTGAAAGACCCGAGGGCATTTTAGGTTGCTATGGTTTACAAATAATGCCATGGGTGCTGTTATCCTGAAAAAAATGGTAAATTCTAAAGCGCTATTTATCACCATTAATCCTAAAAAGTCGCTCCAGCTCAACTGCACATTGATTTCGTGTGATCCTACTTTAAAAGCGACTACTGGAAGTTATGATGAAGCTCTGGTTTAAAGTCCACTACTATTTCAAGACAATGTTCTTCTCCTGCTGTACAAACAGAAAATAAAATGTTCAATATGACACTTAATAGTCACTCAGCCATCCCCAAGTGGACATATTTAATGCCATGGCAATTTTACTTGGTAAACAAAAGTGTGATTTTACACATTATAAATTTCTTATAGAGGGCAGTTAGGTCACCACAACCTTGCTAAAGAATGTCATACTTTAGTGCTTTTAGCTTGCAAAGTGCTTAAGAACTTCCACCGTGCCTAATGAATATGTTTGTTCAAAAACTTTTCTCTTTCTTTTGGCTTACAATCCTAACTAAAGTTTCAAGGTTAAAGGCCTTGAAGCCTTCAGTTACGTAAGAAAGATCGACAATTTTGTGGAATTATCATTTTTTTCTCATTGGGAGGTTGGGGAGCCTAAAAGTTTTTTTTAGAGAGGCAGGGCTTTAGAAAGTATTATTTTACCCTGTTTTTGATATTTTCAATATTTGGGACATATTTTTATGAATACTTGAACGTTGCGAAACTTACTGACCCTGGGATTTTTTTTTTTTGCCAATTTCACTATGAATAGCCGTGAATTTGGAGCATTTTTCATTTAATTGTGTTTTTTCATAGTACCCCCTCGTAAAAACAACGAAATGAATATATGTCTATTTCTGAGATACTCACAAGAAATCAACAGTTGAAATATTTTACTTCAACTGAAATTGGTAATTTTTAATGCTCCTTTCTTTGAATTGAAATATAAAAAGAAATTTTATTATTCGGAAGATCCACTTTTCATAAGTTAAACATGGCAAAAGCGACGTTTTATTGAGGATTACGGATTACCTTGGCCAGGGTCGTATCCAAGATTTTTTTTGGGGGGGGGGGGACAATTTTTTTTAGAAAAAGGCATCAAAAATTTGTTTATATTAATTTCCGTTTCGTTTTTACGAGTCGGACAAGCTTTTCGGGGCGGAGGAGTGTTCAAACCGCGTAACGCGCCCTCCCTCTGGATACGGCTTTAGCTGTTGTATTTATTTTATCTGTCTGTGGCTTATTTTTTGATCGGACCATTTTGTATCAGTGTTACTTATTTAGGAAGAAGAAACTACACTGAAGAATTACTTCCTTCTTACATGATGCATTCATACCAGCAAAGAGACTTCTTTATTCTGAACTTACTATGCAAGGCTGAGTCATCAGTCATTCAAAGGCAGCAAAATATTATTAACACACGTCTAAGCTCTTTGTATTAGCTGAGAAAGAAAAGAAAAATTTACCATGTTTTGTTATTTTCAATCCTTGTGAAACTCGAGTTGTTGATTTTACTGTTTCTGCTGCACTGGCTATTAAAGTAAACAAGATTTTCCAAAGGTTAGATGGATTTACTCATTTCAAGATCCGTGTGATCTTAAAGGTGAACCCTTTGAATGCTGGAAAAGTTGACAATGCTGCTCTGTTGACCTCTGAAAAAGTTGACCTCTACTACTTATAATTTGCAAAGTGTTAAGTCATTGTATGCTGTAGTGCTAAAAAATTGTCCACAAGATATCAGGGATCCTTATGACCATAAACAGTTTATTGACAGTGTATGCAAAGAAGCTTTAAATCATATTATGGATCTCAAGTGATCAAATAGTGGCTGAAAAATCCTTGTGAGATCCTAATCAGAAGCTAATCAAATAGTTGAGAGTGTGAAAGCTGCTTAGCCATCTGCAAGTACTTTTGTGAGAGAACCAGTCTTTGCAGCCATTGTTAAACAAATCCTCCAATCCTTAGACCATTCTCTGCTATGCCTCATTTCAATATCTGTCAGCTGGAAACACTGTATAGTAATAGTAATGATTATCTTTATTTGTTTCCTTTTTCACACTACAATAACATGGGCATCATCAAGCAAAAGCATGGAAAAGAAAAGCACAAAATGACACAGCACCGAAAAACATAAATGGTGAGCCATCACCTTGGCTTGGCCGGCATTCTGGCCCTCATGGAGCCGCCGCACCTGCCGGTCGCGCTCGGCGTTCTCTACTGCAATCCGGCCTCGAGTTACGATCAGCAGGTCAAGGTGCAGCTCGAAGCAGCCGGGAGCGAAACCGAAAAGCCCAGTCTCGAGGCGCTGCTCCGGCGCGGACACACCTGGACCGTGGACGGCCCAGCGCCGGGCTAGCGGCTAAGGAAACAGCATCACGTCCGTGTGGCGCGCCGCAAGGGGTCGATCGTGTCGCTCTGAAGCCGAGCGATCGGCTTGAAGGCGAGCCGGTTCGTGCCGGTATCGATGAAGTGAGAGAAGTGGCCTTCGAGGGCCCGGCCCAGTTCGGCGGGACTGGAGCCGGCCCGTCTCAGACTTCGGACCGAGATCTCCATGTGCCAGACCGCCCGCCGACGGGCCAGAAGGTCCGCGGCTCCGGCCAGGATGGCGGGCTCTGATCCCTGGGTGTCGCACTTGACCAGGTCGACCTGATCGGGGTCGAGGGCGTGCTCTGCGATCAGTTGGTCGAGGCTCATCACCTTGACCCGGCGCGACGTGGCAGGGTCGGCCTTGGGGCGCGCCTTGGCGCGGACGAAACGGCGCCCCGACGGTCGCGCAATATCGAGCTCTGCGGTGCCGCGATCGGCCCCCAGGGCCACCCCGCAACAGGCTACCTCTTCCGCAAGCCCGTTGATCGCGGCATTGTAGACTAGGCAGGCGAGGTTCTCGGGGTCCGGCTCGACCGCGACGATCTTGGAGAAATGACCGGCGAGCGCATGGGGTAGGCTCGTGAGCCCGACGTTGGCGCCGATGTCCAAGAAAATGCCGCCTCCGGTCATCAGGTGTAATGTAAAAATTGCCTAACTTTCCATTATTCTTCAAATAAATATAGAAAGGCTTATGAGAGGAGGGGGGGGGGGTATGAAATATTCCTTCATTTTTCTTTGTTTATGCTAAGCCTGAACAGCGGTGCTGCGGCTTTTAGCTACCCTTCTTATTACAGAAAAGTGTTTCTGAAATTTGTTTTAAAGCTTCCTTAAACTAAACTGATTCACTTTATATTCCACAGAATTACATACAATTATGTATAAGTGCAAATCAGCTTTTATTAAGGAGGGGTGGTGGGTCTTTGGGTTAGCTGGTGGCATATGCCTCTAGACTACATTCTAAAGCCAAATATTCTAACTCTGATTGAGCCTTTATATAAATACAGTACGAGTTTTGGGGAAGGGAGAGAGAGGGCTGACAAGTGCTACCAGGGGCTTTTCAATGATTTTAAATGGTAATATTTCTCTTTTCCTATTTATATGAAGAGTTTCAATGTATCTAAACATATGTTTACAATGTACTTAAACATCAGATAAACCTATTGTAAAGGTTGCGGTGGCTTTGGCTTCGACCACGTGGGAGATCAAAGTCACGCAAAACTTCAGCAACATGAACAATAATGAAAAATACAAAAACTAGTTTTTTTTTCAACTAAAACGAAGGGGCAATATTAAATCTTAAAACGAACAGAAATTGTTCCATAAACGAAAAGTGCTACCCCCTCCTCAACCTCTCGTTCTTTGCGATAAAGTTTGACCTTCTGTCCCTATTCTTTTAGAATGACTGCTGAGACACTAGGGCTGTTGTATTGGAAAAACAAGCATTTTCAAAGCACTAAAAACTTCAGTTTAATGGGTCTTGGGTGTAATAAATATTTGAACACTACACAAATCTTTTATTGCTTGAAACATCTTTTTCCTCATGGTATACAAATACAGAAAAACACGCCTGAAAATAAATTGGAGCTGAACATTTTGTAGTGTTTTATAGGAAGGCATGCAGATTTGTATTTTTAAACTTACAATTCGTAATTTTTTCCTTCGATTCCTGTCCGAGTACTTACCAAAGAAAAAGGATTACTCACAGGATTAGAAACTGGTTTTAGTGTCAATAAAAAAACAGCAACAATATCTGTTTTAGACGTTTGATGATGCGTTTTGGTGGCATTTCACTTGTGAAAATTACAAAATAACCAATAATGAAGTGACAGAACTGTTAAAGTTTCCAGTTTTTAAGTGTCTGATATTCATTTGTACAAGCGCCTCCACCACAAAGCAGCTAATGATCGTCGTTTCGAAAATAAAATTTAAATAGCGTATTTCTTAAATTTATTCCAAAATATTAAACTTTTAAAAATCAATATGTTTCATCGATCAAATAATAAATCCGAAAATTAGTGGCCCCCAAGAATAGAGTATTAGTTTCTGGGTATTCGCATTCCGAAAGTTAGTGATGTCCGAGCATAGAACATTGGTGTTCGGGTATTCGTTTTATTGCGAAATAACCATGTCACTGAAAAAATTCTATGTCAGAGTTTTAGCTAAACTGCTAGCTATCGATAAATTTGAAAGCGGTAGTGCCGCATATGGCAAAATTATTTAAATTAATTTAGGCCTACTTGTCCAGAAAATATGGGGACGAAAACGGACCAACGTGGTAAAATTGAAAAATAAAATTTTGCCCAGGATTATTTTCAGATTTATTGGTAGCCCCTTCCCCTCAAGAGGAATTGACACACGATAAAGAGTATTCAAGATCCACATGAATCTACCCGGAGTTTCATCCATCTATGCATACTCTTCTTAAAATTTAAGCTTACGTTAATTAAAATTATTGAATTCTTTTCTTATCGTTTTTCCATTTTATGTCATTTTCTCGACGTCCCCTTGTAACGAGAACATGGCGCTTCCTCCAAAAAAGAAGAAAAATTGTAATAAATTGTATTTGACTATGAAAATTGAGCAAATCGTGGACATTTCTTAAGTTCAAAAGGTTTGCTCTCTTTTTGATAAATCTAAATTTAGAAATATAAATTAGTATATAAAAAAACCACGAAGAAGGAAATACATTAGTTCATGCTAGAGGGAAACTTTAATATAAATAGAGAAGAAAAACTATGCAAGCAAGAAGAAATTAGGATGGTTAACACGGCTTTCCTCTTGCTTGGAAAAAAAAAGAAAAAAAAATCAAATTCACCTTTACAGAAAAAAGACTTACCGAGTAGGACTTTACAAGCCAAGCCGGTAAGAAGACATCTGAACTAAGAATTCGAAAGGCACATGTACGATGACACACCGTTTCCAAAGACCTTTCTGCTGCTACTAAACTAGCCTCGAGCAGTCTTTCAACTTGCTCAACTGGCCGGGAAGATACTATTTCACGGACTGAAAACAAAATATAAAATAACTAAAAAAAAAATCTTTGCATAACAGCAAGACTTAAAAATTTTGGTTCTTTCGAAAAAAACAAAGAGGTGGCATTTTATTTTTAAATTTTACACCTTTTTAAGGATGATTCATATCTAAAAAGCAACAAAACATAGCCTTAACTTAAGTTCTACATCTTTGGAAAGTTTGCGTTCTTTGTAAAGTTAACAATCATTTGGAAAGTTCGACAAACTAGTGAAGATGTATGAAATAATAGGAAACATTTCCAAAACATCTGAAATTTTTTTTCAGATTGTCTCAATTTGGAAAAGATCAAAACTTTTCAAGGGTTTAAAAATCATAGTACGAGAAAACATAAAACAACTCCAAAACTAGGAAAAAATAAAATTAGTAACACGTAACAATAATCTGCAAGGCTTGGATTTAATTTTACTAGTTTTGCAGCTTTTTTTCTGAAGGGATGAAATTTAAATTAGCCAGAAGTGATTTAGAACTGTTTTAGTGAGAATACATACTGCTTGTTGAGGATCATAGTTGCTGAGCACTATTTATGCTAGGGGCCCATTTCTTTGGTGGAGTCTTAGTACTTTTACCTTAAATGGGAATATTTTCCCAGACAAAATATCAAATAAAGCAACCTTAGACCTTAGTTCCTCCAGTGCCCCTAGAGGCACACTGGGCATTATTTAGTAGCCTCCAATCTTCCCTAAAGTGGAACAAATGTAGCAAACATGTCCAAAATTTCAATTCCAAAATCACAAGTTTTGAAAAGTTTTTTGCTGTCAATCTTGGAGGCATAAGGCCTCCTTAATCCGTTAAATCATCATCTCAACATAGTCCAAATTCTGAAATAGCACCTTTTTTCAAGATAATCTAAAGGCCGAATGAGTATGTAGTTGGAATTTAATCCCCCCCCCTTCTCCAGGCAAAAAACTTTATTATCGCAAACTATACAATCTTCCCTTTTCTTACTCTGTTATTATCACCAGGAAAAGTGAGGAAGAATGTTGGACTCAGAGGAGCCTGTAGATCAGAACCCAAGTTACCTCACATATCCAGCAAACATGTTGCAGCTCAAAAGGCTTTGGGGGTATCGTTGCACTGTCTCCTGTCACTAGACGGATCATCAATTCACTTGTTTTTAGACAGTTATGATTGCTGACCTACCTAGTAAAAGGGGGACCACATTTCCCTGTCCCGCTTGAATGCAGAAGATTGATTGTGTGTATATGAAACCTGTATCCTGACGGAGAATGCTCTCCAGCCATCTCCATTTTAGCCTTCCAGCTTTTTTTTAGATATATGGCATACGACATGATTAAGCCCTTTGAAACATTTGCAATTGCAAAAAATTTGCTAATGATGTTGATTTATCTTCCCCAAGGCAAATCGTCATTCATAAATTATGAAAATGATTATGGACAACAAAACCATGAGTCAACCTATTTTAGGGTCATAAATCTAGCAATAAATGCAATAAGAATAGGATCTATGAAAGATTTATTTCTTTCCTTTAGTCGTTTAATATTTGACATGACCTGGATGTATATCTAAAGTAATATGTTTGCTGAATGGAGTAGAAAGTGAGGAGAGAACTCTTACTTAAATGAAAAATCATCCTCTAGTCCTGATATTATGGAGAGCTGCACCCTTACCTGTGACAAAATATTGCAAAAACCATGGAATTCTGGGACTCATTTAAAGTAAAACAAACATCTTTGTACCCAGAAAAGAATATACATGCAATGTTAAGGGTACTATCACGCTATTTTGGATATCATTGAATTGCGGGGCTTAATCTAGGACGGTACTCATAAACTTTCTGGCTTAAAACGCGGAGAATATTGAAGAAAAGTGCGTAGATTTTTTTTTCTTTTTTAATAATGACAGAATTTCCCTTAGTACAAGCGTAGATGTTGTAGCCTAAAGGACGCTAGGTGAACCACAGAATCAGCAAAAGATTTCTCTCAATCCAACATAAGTGTTACTTGAAACTTCGTGTGTACTTACCTTTTTATTTAAAAGTAAAGATATATAAACTTCCATTTTTAATTAGCGCTTTAAAATTAATAATAGCAGGTTTACATCCATCGGTTGCAATTTACGTGTAACATTTAAATGTTTGAACTGAGACATTGAACTATTCCCGATTGCAACCTATGCGAGCGACAATACACATAAATAAAACTGTCTGGGAATAGACGATAAGTCTTGATGGATCCAGGGATAGACGGACCATGGACTCCTTCTCGAGGATCCTGACGGAGCTGAACACTGTTTTCTCCCTTGGACATTGAAGCCCAAGGATATCTTTGTCACATATGGAACAGATCTTCTGAAAGATCAATCCCATTTTGTGGTCGTGAATCTTTGCATACAATCAACTGGTGTATCGAAGTTCCGTGCATTATAACTTTCTAGCAAAATTTTGCTGTTGTCGGTTTCAAAACCTACTTGGGCTAGCAAAAAAGGTTTTACGGTCTAACTGACTTCTAATCTAAGAAATATAGTAACCTGACAAAGAATTGCCAGTGAGACTGAGTTTCCTTAACGTGATTCTAGGCGGGGACGTACGCAGAGGGAAAGGGCCTTTGGGCCACAATCCCACTCCAAATTAAGTTTTTTATCGAATTTTTGGGCACTTTTTATTCAAATTGTCAAATAAAATCTAGTTTTTCATTATGCCCCACCCACACAAAAAATACTCTAGTTCATTTTTTTCTTTTTTTTTTAATTTTCATTTTTCATGTTTTAATAGCGGAAAACCATTTTAATGTAAAGCAATTCTAGTTTACTAAAATCTAAGGTTTTGAATTCAAAGGCTTTCTATTTTATTGTTTTCCTTTTTAACGATTGAAGCATCTTCTTTTTCGAATTTCAATAGCAAAACCTTTTTTATGTAAAAAAAAATATCCTGGTTTATGGTAAAATTTACCGTTTAAATGTCATCAATGTCATATTTTTCAATTTAGATCTATACATTAACCAGCATGCGCGAAAGAAAACCTTAGAATTTGCACTTTTTACCCAAAATGGTACTAATTATCCAATTTTTACTGTCAATTTTGAATTTTTCACATCTTTTGAATTTATATTCACTCCTCTACTTTTTAATTTCACCAATTCTTCCTTTTTAATTAATTTTAACTTTAATTTTCAAACTCTTGACTTTCTCTTGGCTTATATCTTTCTCTTTCTCCCGAAAATATCTAAAAACCTTCCTATTTATTGGTTTTAATCCTCATTTATTCAATTTTTCACTCCTGACTTAAATTTCACGAGTTGATTGATACTTATCAACTGATACTACTAATCTACAGCTTATCTTAGCGACAACGGTGAAATCCCTGCACACCCTTCAATTCAGTTTTTCTTGTCAATTTTAGTGTCCTTACCCTGAAGTTTAATGCAGGAAACTCGATAGTAGAAGAAGAAAGCTACAAGGAACGTAGCCTCCCTTTTAGCCAATCTGTTGCTTTCATTCCATCCCACAAGAGATAAAGATCGGAAAATATAGATATTTTTCAGTTTCAGTTTTACAATTCTACATTCATTAGATTCAGAGTGATTGGACGATGGATATCCCCCCCCCACACACACACTTTGTATTTTCTCGAAATGCATCTGATAAAAATTTTGAGATCACCAACAGTTGTAGAAACTTCGAAAAAGGCTCATTCGATTGGATATTGAAGGGGATAGCTCCCCTTTTAAGAGTCGAAAGGGATTGGACAGCAACTAACCCCCTTCTGACAACCACCAATTTCCCCAAGGACATCCTATCAAAATTTTGAGATAGCTATTTTATTCAGCGTAGTTAAAAAGTCCGGAAATAAGTTTGTTGAATATGACACCACTCCACGCCCATCAGGGTATGGGTTGTAAGTTTCGACCAGGGGGGTATATTAGGTTGTTATAGAGGATGGTCGCATAAACTTCGGAGGGGCTCATTGGACTGGTAATCAGAAGTTCTAGTACCTTTTATAAGATTTAGAGTGATCAGAGGTTTGATACTCCAGCCTCCGATCACTCGGAGATAAGTAAAAGCCCCTTTTACTTGTCGAAAATGATTGGAGGGGAACTAACCCCCCTCTAACGTCCGCCATTTCCCTAAACAGATCCAATCAAAATGTTTAGATAGCCATTTTGTTCAGCTTGTTAATAGGTCCAGAAATTATGTCTGAGGATGACAACAACAACCCCCCTAGCCCTTTTTAAGATTCAAAGTAATCGGAGGATGAATATCCCCTCCCACGCCTCATACTTTCCTAAAATGCATCTGGTAGCATTTCGTTTTTTTATTTAATGTTATTGTTGATTGTCGTTTGTGTTTACTCCACTATCTTTTGATGTAAGTGGGTTATAAAGAAATAATATATTATTATTATAGTTATTTTGGGGAACGGGCCTGGTAACGTCTGCGGGGAAAGAAGACCCTGTTGAGCTTGACTCTAGTTCGGTATTGTGGAGTGACAGGAGAGGTGTAGCATAAGTGGGAGATGGTAACGTCGGCAATGAAATACAATAAGATTGCAAAGAGGAGTTGCAGTTGCAAATTGGCACAACAAACTCGTGAAATTTCTTTCATATACATCTTATTGTATTTGCTCAAACTGCTTTGTGGCAGGAAATTTGAGCATCCGTATACCATCTCTAAATTCTCAAATTTAACAGGAAATAATGACTAATAATAATATTGACTAAGTTCTTCTGGAGCATGATATAACAAAGCTATTTATGTTGGTTTATTAGCCAGAGTTCTCAATAATACCACTGAATCAATCTAATTCTTCATAATTCCCAAAGAGTAGGTCACATTCCTAGGGTGATTAGATATGTGACCTAACTGTGAGTAGAAGCAATCAGGTTCAGGCTATATATAATTAAAAACATACCGATGTGTATAGGCTTAAAAATAAAGATCACCAAAACACTGTCGACCTCCCAACAATAGTTTATTAAACCCCAAATAGTTTGAGTCTTTCAAGTGCCAAGGACAGAGAAAATGAATTCCCATGGTTTGAATTGGTTAAGCGGCAACTCATACAACCATACAATAGATCATAACAAAATTAGAAAATTGCCAAGCCAATTTTTAATAATGATTAATTTTAATTATTAATTTTTTTAATAATTTGTTTATAATTTTAATAACTGATTCGTAACAAAACCAATTTTTTTAATAATTAATAATAAAACCTTCATATTCGATTTTTGGTTGTAGCATGAGCAAAAAAAGGGCTGTTTTTTACCGGGTTTTACTCCCAGTACTCCCCTTAACAGGGGCTAGGACGGTGTCTATATGTATACCACATAAAATTGTATTTCTGACTAGTTTTGATTGAGGGGATGAGAGATTAGGAACCCACTCCTCTGCATTGGATTGGGTACGAACTCACGATAGGCAAAATAGGACATCTACTCTTACCAAGTTAGTCATTTCTAACGATGCAATTTGTGAAGTCTTGCTTTATTTTTGATGAGAATTTTTTCTTTATCGTTGTATGTTTAGAGGATAGTTGATTTAATTCCTCATGACGCCTTATGTCGTCCCATATACCAAGGCCCCATTTTTCATTCTCTAAAATGTAACTTTGAGAGGGAGAGAAAATTCCTTATTTAATCGTGCTATGAATCTCTGATAAGTGATGACCGAGTTGTCCCTGTTTGATTTTTTTTATCTGGGTTTTTGGATATATGAATTTCTCCCTTAGACAAGGCCCGAGAACTGCATAAATAATGCAGGAATATTTTCGACTAATCTTGCGAATTCCCTTCTTCAAAATCCAAAACTGGGTTGCGATGGCTTTACAGCCCATTATCCCAATTGTTCTACATTGGAGACGTGTTGGATGGCAGTAGAACCTGTAGCCAAGCTTTTTTATAGGTGCAGGGGATATTGGCCAGAGGTAAGATAGAAACCTAGAAGATCATTGGATACTTTCAAATTGGTGTTTTGTCCTTACAGATGCCGGTTGGGCATTTTGTCTGCCACATTTATCTTAGGAGGGAGATGTTGGTTCAATGGCCTCATAAATGTCCTGGTTCTTCTACATATAAACTGCTTTCACACGCGCTTTCAATGCATTAGTAGACAAAAAAGTCAGTACAAAGAAAACACTTTAATACCGTAAGCTTACAACAACACTGCGAATATACCAACAAAGCTAGGAATACCTCTATATCTGTACTTATCACAGGCAGAAACAAGCCCAAGCCTAAGGTCAGAATACACATAGACATAGACATAAGAACCAGTCATTGACACAAGAGCGGACATAGACATAGAAATAGACACAGATATAGACAGAAACATACAGATAGATTTAGATATAGACAAAGACATAGACTAACCTAACTTAACCTGCCTATTCTGACCCAACTAAGCCTCTTCAATTGGAAGGTTTCAATTGGAGAAGTGATTTAAGAGGTATCTACTTGGGTGGATCATAATTGGTGAACTGTGAATTAGCTTTAACCCTCCTGCCGTTTTTTCAATCTAACTATGTATGCATTCTGAAGAAAGAAACAAGAGTTAGTAAATGAGAGAAGATTGCAAAAAATATGACAATAGCACAAAGAAATCAACTTTCAAAACTGTTGTACATGAAGAAGCCAAGCCTTTGAGAGGAGGACTTTGTCAGTGTCTATGTCACTCTGTTACTTTACCATTTCAATGTTGACCTCATGGGTCTTTCCTTGAAAGGTGTTTTCCTACCGCATTAACTGATGGCGCTCTTCTGTTTCATCTCTAGAGGATCTGACAAGGAATACGAATCTTACATTGGAAACAGTAAAGTTGGTCTACTGTTTGTAAATTTGCGCATTACATAATTAATGACGCTCTGTAGAGTTGGTACGCGACTAGATGTGTATGGCCTGGTAACTTTAAGCGGTAAGTGAGTTCTAAAAGTTTGCAAGAGAAAAGAACTTTGCGTATTGGTTATTTAATCCTTAGCAGAGTTTGTTTTGTTTGAAATGCCGACGCAATTTTTGGGAAATTTGTGGCAGAAAACGAAGTTGGAAATGAATTTCGTCACAGAAACAACAAACAAGTGATAATGAACAATATCTTTAAATCGTTTTGCGAAAAAAAAAATCTTGGCACGAAAAAAAATTGACCTAGTTCTCAATGAAAACTTAACATGTATAACCCAAAACAAAAAAGAAGACAATCAAATTGTAAGGTTATTACTAGTTGAATGAGCTACTCTAAGGATAGAATTAAAAAATAAACCTAACAAATTTTGTCACCGGAATTCTAGTGCTATTGACAGGTAAATTGGTAGACTTTGGTGGGAAGAGTGTCTGGAAAGCATACATTGAGAGCCACTGGAGATTCGCAGTTACTGGACAAAAAAAAGCACAATGAAAGTTTTTCACCTCAATGCTTTTGTGGTTTGAATTCTTATTCTACAGTTTTAGCTTTATGCCAGTCCAGAATATTTTAAAGGGTTTTCTTTGCCGTCCAACCGTTTGCTACAATGTTAGCTAACAGGTATTTATTTTGACGGCGGAAACACAATTGTTAACTAACAGAAATAATTCTCAAACAAGTATCCGATTTGTTAAAGATATTCTCTAACAATGTTAGCTAACAGTTTTTAGTTGCACGGCAGAAACACTATTTTTGGGAAAATTGTTAGCTAACAGTTCCTCATTTGGACGATGGAAAAAAAACCTTAGGTTTGGCTTTCAAATCAAAACCTATGGAAACACATTATTTTACAATAGGCTCTAGTTTTAACGGCCAAAGAAGTTATCACATGACAAAGTACTATCCATTATGCCATTTCTGTATGTGCTGGTTTTCCAAGTCCGATTTGAGGAGACTGATTAAATGTTTTTTGTTATGAACCTTCATTCCAGATATAGATTAAATAAAAAAAAAATAAGTTTTTTTAACTGCAAGTAAGGAGCGACATTAAAACTTAAAACAAACAGAAATTACTCCGTATATGAAAGGGGTTGTTCCCTCCGCAACGCACCGCTCTTTCCGTTAAAGTTTGACTCTCTCTCACAACTCTACTTTTTAAAACAATAAAAAAAGTACTTTAGCGTAAAGAGCGAGGCGTTGAGGAGGAGACAACCTCCTCAACGCCTCCTTTATACAAAAGAGGTGATTGGGACGGCCTGAGAAATACTTTTTATTGTCAGCAGTGGAGATCATTTCTCCTTGAAGGCCCAGAGAAAGATACAGAGAAGTACCAGCAGGCCATAGTTGAATCTGTTGAAGAATATGTCCCTTCAAAGTGGATCCAGATGTCCAGTAAGCACAAACCTTGGTTCAATACCTGGTGTAAGAAGGCTATCAGAGCAAAGCAGAAGGTACACAAGCGATGGCTACTTTCAAAGAGCGAAGAGAATAGGATTACATTCATCAACACCCGCAAGGATACAGTTCATGCGATTCGGCAGTCCCGGGTTCGGTATAAGAAGAAATTTGTCACCAAGGTTCAGTATGCTTCGGCAAAAAAGTTGGTGGAGAATTGTCAAGGAAGCTTTACCATTATCTAAGAAACTTCAATTCCTTCTCTACAGATCAACGGGATGCAAATTCTCCAATTTTGGTGAAGGTGGTAGAGAGGTGCCAAGTTTCTAGGACCGAACCTGCAGTGTCCTGGATTGCTGCAAAATTTTATATTTACACTAGAATCGATGTTTTAAACTTAGTTAAAAAATCCCCATTAATGTTTCTTATTACGACTCCTTGCAAATTGAAGCCAGCGTTGCATAATGTACTAGCCCCCATGAGACCCTGAGAAGGTACATTATGACATCTAAGGGTTTTTTTAACTCTTTTCTCTAAAAAATAAATTTATAAATTAAAAAATCACCATTTTTTATTCGAACATCGGAAAACTGCCATTTCATTGTTAGATTGCGATGTTCCATACCAATTCAAAGCCTGAAACACTCAATGGCTGACCCACTCCCTAGCTAGCAATTCCAGTGGGCCCCTAACATCCAATTCCACTGGGGTACTAGAAACCAATTCCAATGGGACCCTAGCGAGTAATCCAGCGGGGCCCCCCTAACATCCAATTCTAATGGGGGCCGCTTAGCAACCAATTCCTGAGCGGAGGTTTGTTATTAAAGATAAATTTAAGCAAAATCGAGAGTTATTTCTGAGAGGTTTTCATGGAAATACTACGTTTCTTTGAGCCAAAACTATGCATATTCACGCGACCCTGACAATATGTGGCTAGCCCACTTTACAAAGCGATTCCGCTGGGAAAGGTTGCTATTAGAGATATATTTGACACATATTAAGAATTATTCCTGAGTGGTCTTAATGAAAATTCTTCATTTCTTTGACTTGGTGTTAGATTTCACATCCAGTCATCCAGTATCTCTTAGTGAAACTTGTACATTAATTTTTCTCCTTGTGAAACTAATTTTGCTCGTGAAATTTGTTACATTTTTATTTTTCTCTTCACGAAACTTGTAGCTTGTTTTTTCTTCGTGAAACTTCACAAGAAAAATCGGCGAACATCATGGGTATCCGGTATGCATAGACCTAAGGCGGGCCCTATGCGTACTAGTGTCCTCGGTCATTAACGCTAATACCTTAATTTAGATCAGCTTCATGAAATGAAAGGAAAATATGAAGTTTCAGCAATATATGCACACTTTGTTATTTACATAAAACTAAGACTCTTCAGATATGAAACTGGATACTTTCATACACATATTTTCCAAACTAATTAACTTTAACTATCTGGTCACAGCGTTAGACCCATGGCTGATCCTCTTCAAAATCGTCTTTCAGCTTCAAAGCTCCTCCATCCTGTCATCTCCTCCTTTTGATCTATTAAATATTTTTTGTCTTGCTTCTGTATTTTTTCCAAACTAATTTTGCTTTTTCTAGACGACCTTTATTGTTTTGCTCATTTCGCAAATTATATATTTTATTCAATTTCTCTATTGCATTGTATTGCTTTTTTGGATGATAAATGTAAAGTTTGACAATGGCCTATTTTGAGAATTAAACTGTATCTTTTCTCAAACACTCGAGTATTTCAAGTCACTTCTATACAGTTTCGCCTCAACTAAACCCAGAACTACGTAAAAAAGAAGACTATACCAAGGATACCCTGATGACCTTGAGGACTTAAGAGTACCAATATACATTTCCTAGTTAATAATAATCTTTAATCAACTTACATGTAGGTGTCGATGTAGAGCTAGCACGGCGACGCAGGGTGGGCGTGTAAGTTCTTGGCAGTGTAGCACGAGATGAATCAGAGTCATACATCTCTTCTGCAAACGTAAATTGCCATATTTTATTGCCAATTTGCCATTAAAAAAATCGCCAATTTTCACTTTCCTGTCCTATCACTGCCCCTTCATTATCAATAGGAACAAAGATTTTTCTTCCGCTGCACTTCCAATATAACAATGTTACAGTTTATTTTAAGATATTCAAGCCTGACACGTACCGTTCAGCTTCTTTGTACCTGCCCTGAGTTTCAAGCACCTGCGCCTGCGCAGTGTACAATGACGACACCTCTTCTGTTGTCATGCATCTTACTGCAAGCTAGGAAGAAATGGAATGAAAATAAAGCAACAACAGTACAGTACCTGCGAATTTTTCAGCATAATTTTAGTAGGTGGAATGTAATATGCAGGGCAATTCTGCTTGGGAACCAAAACCTTTTGAGAATAAATTCGATACTAGGAACCAAAGAAACAGTGACCTGTTGTAATGGTACATTACAGACTGGATGACGATGATGATGATAATGATTATGATAATGACGCTAATGATGACGAAGATGATGATAATGATGATGATAATGATGGTAATGATGATGATGATGATAATGATGATGGTAATTATGATAATGATGATGATGATGATAATGGATGATGATAATGGATGATGATGATAATGATAATGATGATGATAATGATGAGGACGACGACGATGATGATGCAATATTGATCAGCATTTGGACTGACGCAAGAAACATGAGGGATCAAAACTTCGACATGTAATAATAATTCCTGTGTTACCCATCGCTAGAAGGTAAGCTTACTGTGCAACTTAAGAAATAATCTTAAATTACTGAGATTGGTTTTGTTGGATATTGAATTCTTTCTGCTACTATCCAGATCCATTTCTAAAAGCATTAATGTCTTTACAGTATACATATGTAACTTTCGGTCCCTGGGGCGTGGGCATCATTGGCGGGCTGCTCTGTCTGCTGGCGTTTTTTATGCTCATCAATCGCATCCAGTCGCCTCAGCTCATGTATATCCTGCAGGCGCAAACCTACAAGCCGGCCTCCCCTTTGGGTACCGCCGTCAAGTATGCTCTGCTGATTGGGGTGTGGGCGTTAATTGCTCGAGCCTTCCTGTTTTAGCCCCCGTGGCCAACAGGACGGTCGATCACCCAGGGAAAAGGGAACGGTTCATTGGGGCAAAAACTGGACTTTGCTGATTTGCTGCAACGCTATATGCGGCGCATTCGCGCCAGTGCAAACGGCGTGGCAAACGAAATCGGCATGAGCCGCGAAGCGGTTAACAACTGGCGCCATGGCTACTCGTCACCCAGCCGCAAACACCGTGACAAGGTGGTTGCCTGCGCCCGCTACCTGCGGCTAACGGAAACCGAAACCAACAGCTTGCTCACGGCGGCGGCTTTCGAACCCGAATATGTGGGCGTTGGTACAGACTCCGGTGCCTACCTCGAGCAGCTATTCGACGGCTTGACTCGGCTGGCGCCCTACTCGATCAAACTGCTGCTCAGCCAGGCCGGTTGGGGCCAACCGCCGTGCCGCGAGGCGATGCTGGCCATGGCTGAACAGTTGTACGGTGCTGAAAACGTCATGCACATCCAACCACCGTTCAGCATGCAAACCAGCGCTGACGATTACTTCAGTCTGGTGGGTGGCCAGTGCGGCTTTGCAGACACAGACTCAGAATTTGCCTTCGAAGCAGCCTTTGAAGCCAGGCTCAAACAATCCAAGCGACTGTTCTGCCTGGTCAGCCGCTTCGAACAAGGTGAAAAAAAACTTGTGTTTTTTTTATTTATTTAATCTACAAGATGGATCGGATAAATGTTGGCCAAGCAGTAAATTCTATATTTTGTCGACATAAAAGTCAATATGTTTAGCAGACGTCAAACATGGATTGAAAAAAGAGGTAAAGGATGCGGCACAAGACTACATAGTCCAAATCAGCGGCCCTGATCTACGTTTCCTTGCCCTTCAACCAGGAAGTGCAATGAGGAAATGGGAGCCAGCCATCATGTCCTTCCGAACACCCTTCCTATTTACCTTTTCCAGAGTTCTACTGCTATCCATTTAGAGCTGAGTCGACTCTGGCTAACCTTATAGGGTCATGAGAGTCGTCCTGGACGAGTGGATTGGTGCGCTGCATTCAGGATCCTTTGTCTTAGAGGGCTTGCGTTCGAATACCAGTGTACCAAATTGTTCAGTTTGGGACGCGGGTCAGTGGCATGACTCTGTAAGCTTAGCCAGAGTCAACCCAGCTCTAACTGGGTACCTAGGGAAATCTGTGGAAGGTAAACAGGAAGGGCGTGCGAAAGCACAAGTTGGTTTACCCCCAACCCCCCATTGCAGTTCCTGGCTAAAGAGCCAAGAAACGGAGATCAGCACTGCCGGTAGGGACTGTCTAATGCTGTATCCTTTACCTTTACCTTTTTTTTACCTTTTTACCAAGTCACTGATCATTGTTCCAAACCAAATATTTGGCTACACCGGCTCTCAAACCTCTGTCCTTTTGGACACGGGATCATAAGTGCAGCGCACCAACTACTATGCTGCTTAAGAGCTAGACCACTAAGCTGACGTGCTAGATAAATATCAATTCCTCTTTCCCTCGTTGCTCACCCTGGTCTATCATCGTTAATAGGGAAAAATTTGGGTTCCCCAATGCGGAATCCATTTCCAGGTCCTACTCGCAAGATATCTGCAAAGAGTTTATGCTTTTAGTCATAAAACGATTCTTTTTTTTCTCACGAAACTACATGCAATACAGCAGATCATAAGCGCTAATAAAGGGAACTTGCGGGAATGCCATCCCTGGAAAATCTGTGTTGAATCCTTTAAAAGATGGCTCAACCGACACACTTCAAGGAAAAACACGTAAGTCAATATTTGACTAATGACCCGAGACGTCCCTGGGTGTGACTACAAATTTTTAGCAGCGTAGCATATCTTTTCGCAATCGAAGAGCATAAACGGCAGAAACCTTCAGACAATGCCGTCTAATGACTGGGTCAGACTTCGCGTTTATAAAATATAAAATACAAATAATATAATATATGTATTAGCATTAAAATAAATAATAATAATAAAGGTATTGCTTTATATTCCTGACAGTTAGGCCTACCTGTTGCCTCTAGCAGAAGACCGAGAGGCATACAGACGGCATATTCATACTATTACGATGAAGGAGGCCCCTTCATCGTCAAGACAGGCGGAACTACGGTAATTAGTCAATAAATACCTACATTCCTTATTAATCACATTGTTTAGCATGATAATACTTCTTTGAACTTCTATAAATAATGCTTTTAAGGAATCAGGCCATATTTTGGGTTAAAAAGAATGACCTGACCAGACCTTGTTGTTAAAAATAATAAATGATAAGTGTAGAGCTCAGAAATATTTTCAGTAACAAATTTCACAGATTATGAATTGGCAGTTGCTTCAATCAACAAAACCGTCAATGAAACCATTGCATTGACCGAACATCTCCAATATCGTTGGATGTCGCCGGAGGATGCAGTTAAACGTTTTGGTCTCCTTCAAATAGAGAATTAATACAAAAGTTTTTTGACGTAGAAGGTAAGCTCTAACGTCGCTTGTGATAGAGAATAAATCCTGTAACTACTTACAATGAGAAAGCAACACAATGGCCATTATCCTTGGTATTGATCCTGGTTCCCGCATTACCGGTTACGGTCTCATTCAACAGCAAGGTAATAAAACCCAGTATTTAGCAAGTGGGTGTATTCGAACGCAAAGTAGTGAAATGCCAGAGCGTTTGCACCAGATCTACAATGGCATCAGTGAAATTATCCAGCAGTATAAACCGACTGATTTTGCCATTGAGCAAGTGTTTATGGCGAAAAATCCAGATTCAGCATTAAAACTAGGCCATGCCCGTGGTGTCGCCATTTTATCCGCTATGCAGTCCGGTCTGCCAGTAGCTGAGTATTCGGCAAGGCAGATAAAGCAAGCTGTTGTGGGTAAGGGCAGCGCTGAAAAAGCGCAGGTTCAGCATATGGTGACTCATCTTCTGACCTTGTCTGCTAAGCCTCAATCGGACGCCGCCGATGCCTTGGCTGTCGCTCTTTGCCATCATCATACCAACCAGAGTTTAGTTAAACTATCGGGCCAAGCTTCAAAAACGGTACGCGGAAGATTGCGCAGATAAACCCCACTTCAGCCTGCGAAACGGGAAATTATTAGACAAAACTGGCAAAACTCGTTGCAGCTTGTAATGGGATGTGAAATTATACTGTATAAAAAAACAGTTCGCGTTAATGGCCGCAGGAAAAATAAGAAATGATTAGCGATGGCGAGATCGCGGACCATCGTGGCGAAGGGCTTGGTCGGTCTGTTTTTTCGCTCGCGTAAGGTCGCGACAGCTCTTTCATCGCAGGCCATACAGGCCAAATGAAACCCGCCAATGCCGCGCAACGCCAGAATGCCGCCATCACGGATAAGGGTGACTGCTAGATCGACCGGATCGCCATCTTGCCGCCCTGTCCCGTCTTCGAACCAGGCCTTAGGTCCGCACGCCGGACAGGATGTCGGCTGAGCGTGGAAGCGCCGGTCGGCAACGTTGTCGAACTCGCAGGCGCAGTCAGCACACATCTCGAAGACGCCCATCGACGTGTTCGATCTGTCGTAGGGGACCCTACGCACAATGGAAAATCGCGGGCCACAGCGGGTGCAGTTTACAAAGGCATGAGTAAAGCGTCTGTCCGTCGGATCATCCATTTCCGACGCGCAATCGGCGCAGAGGGCGGCATCAGGTGCGACCCCGGTGCTGATGTGTCCAGGGCTGCTGGGCCTGATTTCGAACGACGAAGGAAGGGATTCAGCCCATGATCGAATGGTGACAGACGAGATGTCGGCTAGCGGTGGCGGATCTTTAAGAAGGAGACTGCGAAAGTTCTCTGCCTCAGATGCTGGTGCGATCGCAATTTCAACGCCTTTGGGCGTGTTTTTTACCCAGCCTGCAAGCCCGTGTTTGGTCGCAAGCTGATGGACATAGGGTCTGAAACCGACCCCTTGCACGATGCCGTTCACTAAGAGCAGAGCGCCGCTCATTCCGGGGCACTTGCGCCGGCGCGAACGCTCTCCAAGATCTCGAACGCCATATCGACTGCTCTAGGAACAGCGTCGATGACGTGCTTCAGGTCTTTTCTCCCTTCTAAATAATGGCAAATTAAACAGAATTCGGATAAATTATTTCAAATTTTGCAAATTTTTTCTTGTTAGAAAATTTTCAGTTCCTGATATAACTTTAAAGTTGGGTATTCTCCACAGAAAACTCCAGTACAGCTTCTGCGTGCTTATCCCCTCACCATCGTCTTATCCGTTTTTTCGTTGATTTTATTTTTCTAATGGCTCAAATATGTTTCGAAGTTATTTATCTTATGTAATTATCTTATGAAAAATAATTTGCATACATTAATAACAGTGCTTGATATATAAATATTGTTTTGCAGTTTCCAAATTTAAACAAAATATAAGGTACATATATAGAAAAAATTTTACATCGAAGTTTATATAATGTCGGTGTTTTTGAGATAATCAGCGCAAATCAAGCTATCTAATAATTTTTGAATTGCTGGTTAATATGAGGATCATATCTGTGAATCGGACGTCCAGCATGCGTATAACTTTTGTGCTCTTTGAATTCCCTCTTTATTTTCGAGGAAAACAAATAGAAATTATAGTAAATTCTTTAGATACGACGTGTTACTTAGAAATTTAAAGATAATTCGGAGAATATTAACAAGTTCCATGTGTAATCCAATGTAGATATAGTCAGAAACAATTCTGAGGGCGTTCTTGCATTGTTAAATATTGTGAATTCCCGAGAAGCTGGGGCTTTGGCCCTATTTCTAATTGTAGAGGCAAATACATCTTCAGTAATTATTTCAGAATTGGGAGATATCCTACAATTTGTGTGGCAGAAAGTTTAATTGCAAGATTGCTCATTGTGCGCTTTTTCAGTCATTCCATTCATGTTTATTCCAAATAGGTACTAATCTCAAGTAGACTTAATTTAAAATTTCATGGACTCGCCCCCCCCCCTCTTTTTGGCTGTATACCTGATTCTTTTGATTTGCCCTGGATTAAGTGGAAGCCTACGTCAGCATTAAGTTTCTTTAGAGAGTGGGGGGAGGGTATTCTCTTTTTCAGAAAAGTGTCATGTCATTCTGTCAAAAACGATCGGCGTGTCTCTCACTTCTGTTCAATGATTTAGACAAAGGAAAAGATTCCTTTTCTTTAACTGTATCCACTCATCATTCTTGCAGAGGTATATGTATACTTCACAAGGGTAGGGGAGGCTTCACAGGGGGTTCGGGCAAAAATTTTTTAATAATTCTAGCTCACACCACCTGACTTCTTACGTCAGGCTTGATATTCCGACGATGTGGTGTAACTTTTAAAAATACTCATATTTTATCACTTAAATCCTCGGATAATTCTGTTCCCTCAAAACTTAAAAAACTTAGTTACGTTCTTTCAAAAAGTTATGAATACTTAGATACGTCCTTTTGGTTTGGGTCTGAGGATCTATTTGTTGACTGCTAAAAAAAATTTTCTTTTGACATTTTATCTTTAAGGGTTGGGGGATAAACACTGGGTCTGTCTGTGCCTCTTACGTGTCCGTGGCCGCATAGGCTCTTCTCCATTGGATAGTGGTGTCATCTTTGTATTTGAGCAATAGGCGGACAATTGTCTATATCCCCTACAAGTATTATGTGATAGCTCTTGATTTACAAATAGCATCTGACAGATGTAATCATTTATAGGTAACGTTAATCTACGATATTTATGATCGTCTAAAATCCTGCCTTAATTCAGTTACTTGCTACATACTCAGAGAAGCGACGATTGCCAACAATCTTTCCGGGGAGCTCTCGCAATAAAAACGCCGACTTAACCATTTCACTAAAGTGCGCAAATTTTCACTCGACAGTCTAGCAAACAAAATTCCAAATCTCGCCATCACAAGCGGCCTTCCATTTTAATTGTTTTCATCAGTGCCATTTCCTTATTTAAGCACTCAGACAGACACTGGCAGTCATGGAATCCGCATTTACTTTATCTATATATCTATTGTGTCGAGCGTAATCGGACTTCTTTGATAATAATACCCAACCGCTCTTTCCGGTCCTGCATTGCCAACGTGAGTTCTTCCGGTCTTCCATACATGCTCCATAAATGTTGTACGTGGGCCACCTTTTGATCTTTTGCCTTGTTTGGGCTCCCATAGCATTGGTGATGTAATGGTTCTCCTGGTCTTCGCAAAGTCCTTTGAACCTCAGTCTTCCTGTTCTAATGACATTTACCTATTGAATCTAAACGACCATACAATTTTTCATTGCTGTTTTTTTTTCTATCCAGTCTTTTTTCCATTGTCTTGGTGAGAGGCCAACTTTCCAAACCATACAAGAGTACACCTTCTACTATACGTTTGAAGAATTGAATTGTCAGTTCATTTCTCATGGTTGACTTAAAGATGATGTCCACCCTGTTTGCTGCTGCCCATGCCAACCCGATTCCACTGGTCATGTCCTTTTAGATGAACTGATCCACGAGCCGAGATATTTGAAATCTTCGTCACACGTATGTCGCTTTCCAGTTAGTGTTAATATTTCACTTTCATCTTAGGTGATGTACTCAGGTATTTTTACATTGGCATGTAGTGGCAAAAGTCAAATAATTTTTTCTGTGTAAGACTATCATAAATCACTATCAATAGATAAATAAAACCAAATTAAACATAAATTACTAACAAATGATCAGGTAAAGCTAAAAACAAGCAAAACTATCAAAAAGAGGAGCAAGTCAGATGCCCCCAGAGCCATCTAAAGACCAAAAGTTAATTTGCACTTTAGGCCTAATGAAAACAATCTTTATTTTGAGATGTGTGTTTTAATTTCTTATAAAAAAAAAAAAAAAAATCAACATCATAGCCATAATTACTAAAAAGAAAAAATGATTCAGTATTTAATATGTACTGATATTCATTCCAGAAAGTATTAATAATTTTAGCTTTATCAAAGTTATAAAAGAAAAAAAAATAGTTGGGATGTATTTTGTTTCAGTTAATTGCAAGTCATTTTCTGGTCTTTAAAAAGCCCACAAATTTTCCACAAGCTCTAGTGAATACAATCCTTAATTGAAGTTGAGTTCTGAATTTGTTTAACTTCTTTTTTTTGGGGGGGGGGGTGTATTATTTTCAATTTTTTCTATTGTTTTCTCATTATAGTTACCATAAGCTGTGTTAGCTATGCCCCTCCAAACCCTTCTCCCCTGCTTTGTTTCCGAATTTTTGTCATAAGAGTAGGGAATTAAACACACAAGTTTTTTTTTATCAACTTTGATTTTCTAAGGAAATAGTGTACATCCAAATACCAAAAGATTATGTATGACTTAAAGAAAAAGGTCCACCATTATTTAGTGATGTGGTTTTACTGTTATTTAAGAAAAAAGTTACAAATTCAATGATTAATTTTTGAATGCTTACAAAGAAGGCCTGCAGTCCTTAGATACAAATAGTCCGACCAAAGTTTTTAGAAAGCCATTTAGTCAAAAAAATTAAGATCAATATGAAAATTCCATTTTAATAAGTCATTGACGGAGAACCAAAATCAAAACCAGTATTAATTCAAAAACGTTCAGAAACTAAATAAAAAAAACAAGTTTTTTTAACTGAAAGTAAGGAGCGACATTAAAACGAACAGAAATTACTCCGTGTATAAAAGGGGCTGTCCCCTTCTCAACGCCTCGCTCTTCACGCTAAACTTTTTTATTATTTTAAAAAGTAGAGTTGTGAGAAAGAGTCACACTTTAGCTTAAGGAGTGAGTCGTTGAGGAGGGAACAGCCCCTGTCATATATGAAACAATTTCTGTTCGTTTTAAGTTGTAATGTCGCTCCTTAATTTCAGTTAAAAAAAAAAAATTCTTTTTTGTTTAACTTAAGTGAAGCCAAAAAAAATTCAATTGTTCTCTAGCTTGTGTAGGGGAGAGCTGTTACCTTCTCGGCTGCCGAAAATTCTGTATGTATAGAATTTAAAAATGTAGTAAAATACACAGCGCATGTTATTGTTAAGAAAAATCATCATTGAGCAAAATTATTAGTGTTGAAAAAAAATCAACAATCGTTTTCAGAATATTCAATCGTTCTGTAAACACCATACATAAATTATATAATCACTATAGTGCAAAAATTATTGGTATTAAAAAAAAATCACAAATCTTTTGCACATTATGCAATGGTTTTGTAAATACCATACATAAATTGTACCTCTAAAAATTTTCTTGGCTCCTACTGACCCGATGGCGTCGACATAGTAATTAAGGGGCAGTAAACCGAATAATAAACAATCTTCTTTTTTATATTTTTCAAGTTGCTTCTAATGTTAAGTTTCTTGGAGTGTGGCTTGATAGTGAATTGAAATTTTTGAGCATAAGCCAATAATTAGGGCTATTGAGAAGAAATTTTTTTAAAAACACCATTGTTAGGCTATTTCATTACAGCTAGAAATATTGTAGTTTAGACTATTTAACAATGTTTGGAATTGACTCCACTATATTATAGCCCCCTTAATAAGCAAATATATAGCCTAAATTTTATATTGTTTATGTGTATTTCTGTTTCATGATTTTATCAGCATTGGTTCCATTTATTTAGGCTATGAAAGATTGAAACAAGGGCAAACACTACACAGTTCATATTATTGGCTTACAAATAAAGTGAACATACTACTCAATGTCTCTTTTTTAATTTCTTTATGAATATAATCTTACTTTTCTTGCAAAGTCAATCCTAAGCCCTTTTAGGACTGTTGAAAATAACAATTTCAATCTATATTTTTTGGATATAAAACTTGGGTAGGCCTATAATGTGTTTCAAACTTAATAATTCAATATCAATCCATTTGTAAAAGTTGTATAATTCACAAACATTCATTTGTCAAGATAAAGTTGAATAAACAAATTCAAAATAATCCACTATGTTTTCTTCTTATTCTGTTAGGCTGCTTAAAAACTGCTGTTTCACCTATAGGCTATGTTGATACCAAAGCTGACAGAAGAAACATGGTTTATAGAAAAATGGAGAAATTGTTTTGAATCAAATATTCAACTTAACTGTGATAAATCAATGCTTATAGATTATATAACTTCAACAAAATACATTTATAATGAAATAGTAACTTTGAAACCAATGTTTTGACCTTTTTATGTTTTTTTTTTTTTTTTTTTTTTTCTTTTACCTTTACACTGGTTTAACAAAACGAGCTTGCCGATTACAGCGTTATAGACAAAAATAGGCAAACCCCAAAGTGGAAAACGATCTTAGGGCTGAGAAACATTTTTGTTTCAACATTAGGCCTTCTATTATGCTAGATTGAAAAAAAATTCATTATTTTTAGAAGCCAACTGATAGTTACTTCTTAGATTAAAGTAAATTTCAAATCATCATTATAAGAGGGGGTTTCAATAGGGAGATTGGCTAGGATATCTCAATTGTTACAATTTTTTGCATGTCTGTCAATTTCAAAAGCTAGTAGGGTTCTTGGAATCATCCTATGGAGGGAACTACCTTTATTTCATGTGTCTGAATATGATTAGGACTACCAAAGTCTCTTAAAAGGTGGTGTATCAAATATTTTGTATCCTAACTATAAAGAAGTAACATATACAGAACTCAATACATTTGCACACCACAGGTAGTCCTCAATTACTTGCACACCACAAGATGGGAAAAAATTAAACCAGTATCCTGAAAGCCTACTTTTACAATTGTTCTAGCTCATTCTCTTAGTTTTAACTGAGCTGTTATTTAAATTTATATCTTCTCAATGAGATGATGAAATCAAGATGTAGTCGAAGAGGAAATCAAGACATAAACAGAAGCGTTGTTTTTCACATTATTAAGATAAAATTATTGTTTCCTTAAAGTTAAAATTTGCTCACTAATGCATCTAATCCATTTTGAAGATCATTATGCTGGATTGTAGAAGTGGATTTTAGGTTCCCGAATTGCCTCAGGTCAGTAAAAGGTAGAATTTGTTTCCTTTAGCCAATCATTCTCTCAGCTAGCATGCACACACATGTAAGAGATTATAATTTAATTTTTGCATTCGATACAAAACAGCCATAAGATTCATATTTTGGCATTTCTTTTATTATAAGTAACAACAATATAAAAACAAAATAAGTCCTCCTTGACCCTACTTGCTTTCTGGGCATACATACACGTGAAACATAAACAGTCCAAAAGATGAATTTCGGAGGCATGATTTTCCTTTCGAGCATGCATGTACACTATTCACAGCTAATCTCCTGAAGAATAAGATACAGCCTAGAACATAATAAAACTAACAGGTTCCTCTACCTGGATTTGAAGCTGATAAAAAGTTTTGTTACCGTGTTATGAGCTCAGCGTGACCCAAATTGTAAATTCAGTTACTTTCACAAATAGAATTTGTCATATATCTTTTTGAAGCATAGCTCCCACACTGGAAATTTTCTAGATGCTGCCCATACATGTCACAAGAGAAGTGGCAGGGGCAGTTCTCCCACCCCCTTAGGCTAATGGGAAAAAGGAAGAAAAAAGTTTCTATTTCTAAACAAAGGCCTCTGCATAACCCCCCTCCTTGTCTGTCCATCTTAAAAAACCAAGTGATTTTTATTTTAATGAAGCTATTCAAATTTAAAACACATTAATTTATCACCATCAAAATTATTGATTGGTAACTTACCCCCTTTTGCTGTATAATTACACACATAGACAAAGAAACACCGTCAGTGAAATCAAGAAATAGTAAAACGGATGGATAATATATAATTTGTGCTATATATTTGTGCGTTAGGGTGGGGGTATATATTTGTATATTAGGGGAGGGTTAATATAAAATAAAGGGTTTTTAGGTAGATGACTTTATTTCTGTTCGTCTTACGTTTTAATATGGCTCTTTCCGTTTCTTTGACAAACTTTTCTTTTTTTAGAATTTTTTTAATTAATAAAAATAAATAAATTGTGTATTTAATAAATAAATTGTAATAAGTTGTATATTTTGTGTACTGTAAGTTGTGTACTTTAATAAATTGTGTATTTCAAAAGAATGATTGATTATATTAACGAATATTTTGTTATATACTTTATCTAGATGATTCTGAGGACTCTTAGATACCTTTTTGTATATAGGTACACAGCAAAAATACTGTGCCATATATCAGACAACCTGTTTTAAAAGAAGGAGTGCTGAAAAGTGCTGAAGAACTGCATTTAAACGTCACAATTCCTTAATTTTTCTTAAAAAGGTGGCTCTACAGACAAAACCTACACACAGGGGAAGGATATATGAGAATTACCCTCACCTCCCCTGATATTCATCCAAATGATACTCTCTCTAACAGAGAAACTGTGGCTCGAAGGTTTCAAATGCTGGAATTTTTCAAGGATTCAAGATTAGTCATTTTGACCAGCCTCAAGGGAGAATTTCCTATTATCATTTTCTGCATGCAGTATGCTAGTATTAGTTAAGAGATCAACCAATTGGTACCTGGATTTTCAGAGGTAATTAAATGGGAATAAAGAGATTGTAGAAGATTACAAAATCCCCCTCCTTCAAAAAGGCTTCTACATAAAAATACACAATTAATTTTCTGCTTTTAATAATGTTTTTTCTTGCAAGTGAAACCTTGAAAGGGGAAGTGGAAGTGAGCAAGAAAATAAATCCCTTCAAACCTACAAATATTTACTTATAACAAAAATAAGAATGATCGAAATAAATCAGCTACTAATGGCAATTTTTTCCTACGAGACAGTTTTTTTTTAATGCATTTTTAAACTTTCGGTTATAATTGGCCGTGGTTTGTTCTTTGCTATGTTACAGGTATTGCTGGAACCAAGCTGCAATGTACCATAGAGTCTAAAAGTGATTAGATAAAAAAACAAGTTTTTTAACTGCAAGTAAGGAGCAACATTAAAACTTAGTTAAGACATAGTTATTATCTTTTTTGACTGTGCTGAACAAAATGGCTGTCTCAAAATTTTGATCCGTCGGCTTTGGATTAAAAATGAGCGTGGGAGGGGGCCTAAGTGCCCTCCAATTTTTTTGGTCAATTAGAAAGGGCACTAGAACTTTTGATTTCCGTTAGATTAAGCCCTCTCGCAACATTATAGGACCACTGGGTCAATTCGGTCACACCTGGGAAAAAGAAAAAAAAAATGAAAAAATGATAATAATAATTAACACACAACCGTGATCGGTCTTCTGGCAAAAAATTCGAATTTCCACATTTTTGCAGACATGAGCTTTACAGTGGGGTTCTTTGATACGCTCAATGCGACAGTGTGATCTTTGTTAAGATTTTATGGTTTTTAAGGGGTGTTTCCCCCTATTTTTCAAAATAGGGCGAATTTTCTCAGGCTCGTATCTTTTGACGGATAAGACTAAATTGGATGAAACTTATATATTTGAAATCAGCACAAAAAATCTAATTCTTTTGATAAATCTATTAGTATCAAAATTCCGTTTCTAGACTTTCGTTTACTATTGAGCCGGGTCGCTCCTTGCTGTAGTTCGTTAGCACGAACTGTTTGAAAACGAAATCTTACTCCCGTGCGCAGCCGTTTTTGCCGCTCCCGTTCCTCTGCCTCACACCGGAGCCGTACGGCCTCCTTGTGCGCCTCGCGTTCCACCTTTTGCCATTCTTTCAGTGCTTTACGACAGCGTTTTGCTTCCTCGCGCTCACGTTCTTCTTTCTCCGCGACCTCGCGCTTGAATTCTTCCATCTTCGCCTGCATGGCGCGGGCGATTTCGATTTTTGCGTCTGCGACAGAGCGGAGCGTGTCAATACCACCGAGGCGTTCACATACTTCCTTGGTTTTGATGCCAACGCGCTTGGCGATGTTATGCACTTCGCCATGGCGATCCACCGCCACATGTCCGCGCTTGTCGCCACGCGCGATCCAGTAACCTCGTTCTTCCAGCGCTTGCGTGAAAGCGGCCTTGCTATCGGATATTGCCCACGCATCCTGAAACGCCGCCTTGACTTCGCGCGGGTCTTCCTTGATCCGCCGCGCCTGTTGCCATTCGGCGAGCGTGAAGTTCCTTGGATCGCGTGCGCCTGTGACAGCAAGGCCGCGCGGCATCGTCCAGCCGTGTTCCAGATAAAGTTCGCGCGACACGTCTTGAAGTTTGCGGTGAGAGTGAGGGAGAGGCACCGCTTCCATCTCTTCCGCTTTTATCCGGCTCCATACCGCATGAGCGTGACGGCGCACTTCGCCATCATCGCCACGTTTCTCGTGAAAGACGACCGCGCGGGGCTGTCCGATCAATCCCAGCCGTTCTTCGGCCTTGTTGATAGCCTCCATAAAGGCATCGTTACTCACATCCGCCCCCTTGGGCGGGTTCAGGCTCAGCGAGAACAGGAACTGCTTACATTTGGTTCCTCGGCTCATCTTCCCTGCTATAGAGCACGTAGACCTGTCTTAGCTGATGTTCTCGGTCCTCGGTCGTTTGCTTCGGCTCCGGCATGGTGATACCCCAGTTGGTGGCTTCCACGTCTCGCTGATCCCAATGGTGTGATGACGACAGGCGACCCATAATCCGCTTATAAACATTATACGGAAAGGACAGCGGCCAGCGTAACCGGGTCCGCGATAATGAACTAGGCGGTGCCGTACCTTTGGGAGTATCCATTTTCCCGCCGCTTCTCTCAAAGGTGGTGGACCGCGATCGCGTGACAATTCGTGCCTGGAACGGCCAAGCGTCACGACGCAGAGCAGCAACGAGCTGGTCGTAAAAGTTGGTTGGAGCACCGGCGATACTTTGCGGTAGAGCCCTGCGCTCGCCGCCATAGGTCGAGTGGCCGAACGACGGCATTTCACGACGGAGCGACCTGACAACTTCATTGTAGAAATCAGATGCGGTCATTGCCTTCATCTCCAATCGTCGGCAGACTTTGGCTCATCTTTTCGACGATCAACGGAGCAGCGACACCGATCATGATAGCGCCGACGGGGCCGCTGATCTCGCCGCTGGCGAAAAATCCCACCGCTAGGCCACCGCCGGCTACGATTCGGATGACTTCGGCTACAAAGAATCCAGGCGTGCGGCAATCGGCCGGCCAAGCCCCTTCGTTCGCCTTTACAACCCTGACGATATCTAGTCCTTCAACTAGAAAGCCACCGAACATCCCCCAGCCTAGTGCTTCCAAACCTAGCATTCTCGGCACCCCGAAGCCGCGCTAGAAGCCGCTTTTCGAGAAGCGGCTCAGTCCCACAAAGCAATCCTAGATCGTGGGTGAGGGGGAGGAGCCATTGGAGTGAAAAACACTGCTATGTCTTTCAAACCACTTAGAGGCAGAATAATAATCAAAGAAAAATCATAGATGACATCAGATTGATAAAATTAAATAAGAGAGAGGAATGGGAGAAGAGGAGATAAACAGCACAGAGAGATGGAGGAAAGAAATCGAGGTTTGGAATGGAGGAGGAAAATGCAAACTAACCAAGTAACAGGAACCAGACTAAAAGATGGGGGGGGGGGGACTTGAAGAAAAATTCAGGTTAACACTAGCTGGTGTGGATTACATCAAGTTAGTCATTACACATACTTTTGAAGCAGCAGTTCGTTCTGAAACATCCCAATGAGAAACAGGGTTGTTAAACACAATGGAAAAAAATCTCCATGAAAAATGGCCAAGAGTGAGACAAGAAGCTTTTCTTGGCACACTGTAGAATTGATTGCTTTGCAGTTAATATTGTAGTTACAGATGCCTAGACATTTTGTGTATGGTTTATACAGACACACATATAGGGGTTTTTAGTTGGAACCTTTACAAAACGTCCAGTATATTCCAATTTTCCATTTAATTTACTTACTGATTGGGAATTTAACGAGCTTCATTTCTGGCATCATCCTTGGTTGAGAGGCTTTGTGATAAGTTGTCTCAGGTCAACAAAATATTCTGGAATGGACTTGCAGGTCAAGGTTGAACCCTGGAAAGCTGTTTCCAAGCTCCTAAATTTGCTACTTACCTCCAAACATTTGATGCAACAAACAATATAGCAAATTTCAGCGTTGCTGTATTGTTTGTGCATTGGTGCTTTACACCATTTGGTTAAGCATCAATTGTTTCTGCTACCATAGGTTTTCGTTAAGATCGTTAAGATTCTATGAATTTTGAGGGATGTTTCACCCTATTTTCTAAAATAAAGAACATCTCCTCAGGCTCGTAACTTTTGATGTGTAAGGCTAAACTTGATGCAACTTATATATTTAAAATCAATACAAAAATACGGTTTTTTTAATGTAGCTATTGGTATCAAAATTCTGTTTTTTAGAGTTTCGGTTACTACTGAGCCGGGTCACTCCTTACCACACTTCGTTACCACGAACTGTTTGAAAACAAAATTTGCAAATCAATTTTTTTTGGCTAAATGGCTTTATCTTAATTTTAATCAGTTGATTTAGAGAAAAAGGGTGCGGGAGGAGGCCTAGTTGCCCTCCAATTTTAGGTCACTTAAAAAGGCAACTAGAACTTTTAACTTTTTACGAACGTTTTATTAGTAAAATATATGTACCTTACGAATTAAATTACGTAACGACGTTCTATATTCGTATACTTTTGTTATGTATATGAGGGGGTTTACCCCCTTGTTAATACCTTGCTCTTTACGCTAAAACTTAAATTTTATACCAATACTTTAAGAATGACCCCAGAATCACAAAGACCGTAGAATAAACAATGGAAATTACTAAAAGTAATTTAGCATAAAGAGCGATGTACCTCTAAGGAGATGAACACTCGTATGCGTAATGATTTCTGTTCATTTTAAGTTTTAATGCTGTCCTCATTTTTAGTTGAAAAAACTTTTTTCATATTTGTTTTTTCATTGTTTTTTTTTAATAATGCTAGAAAATCCTGCGCCCCCTTCATGAAATTTCCCTTCCCCTATGACAAATTCCTTCAAGGAAAGATTCTTCCATGTAACGCCAAGTCATTCGACCATTTGTGGCAACTGGACGAGTACGCCGAAGCAAAAGCGTCCGGATCAAGCGTCGATTGCTCGGAAGCTATCGAATGAACCTGATCCGAGAACCGTCTGGCCAAAGATAGGTCAACTTCATCACGAGAGACCCGGCAGATCACGAAATGCTTCTTCGCATCCTCCAGCATTTGCAGGCTCGCGTTCCATAGTCGCTCCGTCGCTTCAGAGTTCACCGATGACTGATCGGGTTTCAGATCATTGATGGCTCGAAGAAGCGATGCCGTTTCCAGACAGAATCGCAGCATACGGCTCATCGCGTATCTTGGCTCACTGAAACGAAAGTAATGCAGTGCCGGATAGAAATGATGCGACTCAAGAAGGTCGGCCAGCTTCGATGCCAACTCACACAAGTCTTGGTTCAGCAAAGCACGGTCATTGCTCGCAAGATGTAGTCGCAAGTACGCCAGCGTGTCTCCGGTTCTTCCCGTGCGAAAGTCAATCTCCGACGCGAACTGATTACGTCTGCCAAGGGCGCTGTAGACCGAAATGATGTACGCCAATACCAGCGTGAAGAAACTGAAGCCAATGGCTGCTGCGGTGATTGTTACCATCCGGGAAAACGCGGTCTTGGGAACGAGGTCGCCCACACCGAGAGTCGTTATCGAGAATCCCGCGTAGTAGACTGCCGTGACAAAGCTTGTCTCTGTTGCCGACGCATCTGAACTGACAATGCCCACTCCCAATTGCGGCCAGACAATCAGGCTGATGCCCAGCAGCAGAAGCGTGGCCCAGACCGTCGCCTGAGTCACAATCAGCACCGGCCCGCTAAAGAGAAGCAACTTGCTCTTGCATGTTAAACGTCGATTTCTCTCCAGTTTTCCATTTTCTCTGGTCTGTCCTCGGATCTTGCTTTAACCTGGGTGTAGAATCTGACCCCCTTAAGAATTAAGCCATCTTGCTTGAATCTAGAATAAAAATCTGGTCATATTATGAATTTGTCCTTCTTAGAACAAGGGCCATGTTAAAAATCAATTTGTCTCCAGTTTTGTATTTTCCTAGTCTGGCCTCTGATCTCGCTTTGCCTTTGATCTGGGAATCTAGTCATAATAAAGAGTTAAAGCCACATTGAAATATGACAGCCGTATTAAGAATCAGTTTCTCTCCACTTTTCAATTTTTCCCCAGTCTATCTTATGATTTTGCTTTGTCCTGGATTTCGAATCCGGCCATATTAAAGAATTAAAGCCATATTAATTACATGCCATAATATCCATATTAAACATTTATTTCTTGTGAGTTTTCTAATGTCTCTAGTTTATCCTTTGATCTCACTTTAACTTTGGTTTATAATCTGGCCATCGACAGAATAAGGCCAACTTAGAACTAGATTTATTTCAAATATCACTTTCTTTCCAGTTTTTTTTTTGCTTTGAACTGGATTTTGAATCTTGCCATATAAAGAATCAAAGCCACATTAAAAACATACTATAAGATCCATATTAAATACTTAATTTTCGTAAGTTTTATTTTTTCTCTGGTCTGCTGATTGATCTTGCTTTAATTTGAATTTATAATCTGGACCTGAACCTGGTTTAGATTCCGGATTTCTCCGGATCTTCTTCGGATTTTCCCTACACGATCCATATTAAATACTTATTTCTCGTAAGTTTTCTTTTTTTCTCTGGTCTGCCGATTGTATCAGAATTTCTGTTTTCAATTTAGGCGAAAACGCCTGGTCCTGCTGCCAGATCAAAAGAGACAAGTTTCTACCATTTCTCATCCAAAACGTCTTAATCTCAACAATTTTCAGCATCGAAACGTTTCATGTTGAAATTTGCATATTATTTTGTTTGGGGGTGGGGGCATTATTTGGAAAATACACGAAACAGATGGGTGAACCTTTTAGAAAGTTGAAGTATAATAATGTTGGTGTTTTGAGATGGGGTATGAGCTCAAGCCTCTCCCCATTTCTTACGTCCCCAATTGACGGACATCTGTTTAGATAAGTAATTTGGAATTATATTTAATTTTTTGGTCGAATGAGTGACATTCGGGTTAGAGACTTGGCTTCGCAGTGTTTTGCATCTCTAGTTCGAATGATGCCACTGGATAGCGACAGTACTGACATCTCTTTGTCGGATCACCTTGAAGAGAAGAGACGTAAAGATAGAGGCTTTCTTAAAATGATGATGAACCCAAAGAAAATAGAGAAGTTTGAGCTGAAGTTTGACATTGACACCACGCTTCGACCTTATCAACAGGTTTTACGATATTATTGGCATTTCCTGTATTGTTTAAAATTGTCTTGAAAACAAATATTTGACCAACGAGTGTTTTGCCATTCCATTTGTTACTAATAATTGCGTGTTACTCTTTTTTGCCTTTCTTTCTTCCGTATGTGTATGTGTACTTTCAAGGGCTCGATTATCGGTGAATTACAGCTGTAATATGTGGTGGTATATCGATATGGCAAAAATGCAATTTGCTAAAATTTGGTATTTCTAACCCCCCCACTGATTTATCCCCCCTTTTATTAGATTTTCGTTCCCCGTAGAAAGGCCGCGGTTTTGATGATAATGCTATGTGCTTTCTTCAATGCTAGAAAAGTAGCTGTAGCCGTAATTAGCCTATAGTGTTTCTAGTGCATAGGTTTTGACACCTTTTAGACAGAAAGTTGACAATTGTACTTTTTTAATCCCTTAAATAAACCTATTCTTGTCTTAAATTCATCGTGCCATGCAACTTGTTAGAGCATTAAAAACTAGATTTCAAAATTTGCTACAAAGTGTTTGGATATTTTCTAATACGTTTTTTGGATCAGTTTTTGTTTTATAAAATTTGGTAAACCTGATTCACAAAATAGAGAGAAAAAGAGTAGCTGAAAGAATTAATTACTATAATTCCCAATGTTCAGGTGACTCATTCTTGGAAAAAAAGATAAAAAGTCTTCTGACGGGTTATTGTTGTTCTGACTTTCATCTCGGTGAAAAAACTTTAAGTAATGTTTATGCAAAATGAATACTCTATATTTTTTGCCTTTACTGGGAAAAAAGTTTGACTTTATATTTTTGCCTATAGATGGGTATAAATTATACCCATAATTTATACCCATCTAATTGTCTATTCATTGGCACCTGATATTGCCAAAAACTGCCTTACCAGATCCGATGATCTTTTTCATTTAGAATTGAATTCTGGACTTTATCTTTTTTTTAGATATTTATGGCCGTGTAAGTGTCCGCTTAACTAATGCCAGCCCTCAGTTTGTATTTTCCCTGCTTTTGGTACTTTTAAATTTCATCTTTCTTATTTGAAAGTGAAATTCTTTTTTTATGCCAACCGTCCGGTTGGCATAAAAAGGTTGGCAACCCTCTGGTTGGATATATATCAAAACCAGTTGCTAACCTCTGTTTGATACCAATTGTGTTTTTCTTACATTTTTTTATATAACGAAAAGAGAAATCACCAATACAAACCTTAAAAAAAAAAGAAGAAAATAAAGACAGAAGGAGAAAAGGAAGACTGTTTTCTTAATTAGCGATTAATATAGACCAGCACTTGAATGAGGCCTTAACCCTACTCATCCAAAATATCTGCACAAGTCTTGTTTTACAGTTTTATTTAAAAAATTCTACACGTTTTCTAGTATTTTCATTTCGTTTTAATTGTAAACAGAAAGACTGTGTGGTCTAAGAGATCATTGAATATTTTTGTTATATTTACTTATTGTCTATGCGTTGGTATAACAATTTTTTCACAAAAAAATAACATCCCACTTTGTTAGTATTCAACATAAATGACCTAAGATAACATAAATAAAACTTAAATAACATAGCTCAACATAAAATGACATAATGACCTTTCTTATCGCTTCAGCAGCTCTTTCTGCTTTGATACGCGCAAGCTCAGCCATAAGTTCAGCAGTGTCGTCTTCATCTGAATCACTGGAATCTGAATCCGAATCACGGTCATCTGAAAAGAAAGCAAATTGAAGTAAAACAAGCAAGCAAGAATAGAAAGCTCTCTCTAATTATGAGAAGAAAGCAAAAAAGCTGAATGCGAATAATGGTTTAATGAAAAGGAAAGAAATTAGAGTAGGATTATACAAAAAAGAGGATGCATTTAAACATATTCAGAATCAGAATCGTTTTATTGATACAGACTGTCATAACTCAAGAATAAATTCCAACTAAATGGCTGTCATATTTAGAGAAAATAATAATAATAAAAAAACGGAGAGGGTCTCTAAATTCTCTCTTTCCAGACAGCTAGCAGAAGGAATTGCTGGATCTCAACCAAACATTGGGGAAAGTAAGAGTAAGTGTTCCCGTTTAGCGTACTGGTTTAAGAACCATTTTATGCTCAGGTTTAAGGCTCAGGAAAAAAGAAAAGGAGTTTGGTCATAAATCACATACATAGGTTTGGTTCCTATCAATCAAGTGCATGAAAACTAGCGAGCTGAGTCATTCGTCATCTTGTGTAACTTCGTATGTCTCATAGATACCGAAAACGATTCGACCACCCTGGGAAAAAAATAAAGGAGATTGGTCTTTAAATGCATACCAGTAAAAGTGAGCTACACGTTTGTAGGTTGTTGTTCCAGTGAAGCAGTGGGTCGATTTACATCATCCTCCAGTTCTCGCATTCTCATATAACCTTTGGCATACTTGTTTGTGTCTCCCAATATTTCTTCCAACAGACGATTACTAATAGAACAAACACATTTTAATTAAGTGAAAAAAGCAGCTCTATTGAAGGGCTGATTTATTGGAAACCAGGCTCATTCAAATGGTTTTTTTTTCTAAATATGATACCATAGTAGAAGTTCAAATGTATGAGGCTTTATATCATAGACACTAATTGACATTCTTAAAATCAGTTACAGATTTGGGACACTGCTGGTCAAGAAAGGTTCAGAAAATCGATGGTACAGCACTACTATAGAAATGCTCATGCTGTCGTTTTTGTTTATGACGTCACTAGTACGAATTCTTTTGCGGTAAGATCCTTTATTGTTTATAGCTCTATATGTTGTAGCCAGTTGCAAAGCTGAAAAACTCTATAAACAAATTACATAGAACGCCTGCATCCGGGGATCATGATGATCGCCGAGGAATCCACGAGCTTCCCGGGCGTCACCGCCCCCACCGATCACGCGGGGCTCGGGTTCGGCTTCAAGTGGAACATGGGGTGGATGAACGACTCGCTCCAGTACATCTCACGTGATCCCATGTACCGCTCGCATCATGAGGGCGAGATGACGTTCTCGTTCGTCTATGCCTTCGGCGAGAACTACCTGCTGCCGATCAGCCACGACGAGGTCGTGCACGGCAAGGGGAGCCTGCTCACGAAGATGCCGGGCGATCACTGGCACAAGCTCGCCAACACCCGCGCGTACCTCGCGTACATGTGGGGGCACCCGGGCAAGAAGCTCCTGTTTGTCGATCGGTTTTATCAGATAGTCGTTGATTCCCAGGTCCAGCCCCTTTGCCAAACGGTCGGTATCATCTTCTTCCGCCACCAGCAGAATCGGTGTGTGGCGCGTGGTCTCCTGTGCCCGCATCAGACTGGCGAATCGCAATGTGTCATGTTC
>JAAAKM020073195.1:205294290-205323653 GCA_010016025.2 Alatinidae sp. Z8VKAUB7J3
ACCACCAGTTCATAGTCACCGGTTCGCACCCGGCTCAGGGCATCGTCAGTATCCGCCGCGATATCCGCGTCGCCGCCTTCGGTCTCGATCGTTTCAACAATCTTGCGCGCATCGACCGCGTTGTCCTCGACGACGAGAACGCGGGCCTTGCTGGCATCAACGGCGCTCAGCGGCTTGTCTCTTTGTATGACGCCAAAGCTATCCGACGTCTCCTCGCGACGACGCCACTCATCCGTCAGCATTTTAAGGCGCGTCAGCGACCGTACCCGCGCGAACAGGGCGCGGTCGTTAACGGGTTTGGTCAGGAAATGCGCGTCGGATGGCCCATCTTTCCAATTATTTAAATACTTGTCTATACGGTCTACGCTTTCACGGAAAACATCTCAACCATCTGGTTCCCTCACCCCCCAGTAATACGCCAGATGTCTGGGCACGCGCACTCTTACGGATTTCCTGGAGAAAACCTGGGGGAGTTGAAGTATTTACATTAAACATGGTCTAATGAACTCAAATTTTCTATACAAATAAGAAGATTAAATTCAGATTGATACGGCGTTTCTACAAGATTTGATACTATTATGATGGATTTCAATGTTTGGACACGTAAACATGAGGCAGGCGGTACGATTCAAATTTGGTAAAATTCTGGGAAACTTCCCAAGAATTTATTATTAGAATGAAAGTTTTTAAGACCTGTAAATCTTGCTCGTTAAACTCCTTTTTTTTTTCTGACATGTTTAGCGGCTTTTCTGTTCTAGAAACACCCTAGCTGCAAGATCATCCGTCATTCAATAAACTAAACGTGTCGTTCTGAAAAATCTTAAGGGAAGCAAGAAAATCTGCAGAAATCAATTACCTAGTAAACTTTTAGGTGTCAGAAAACCAGAATTGTTTGACTCAGGGGGGCTATGGGAAGACCAGATGCACCAGATTAGCCTTGGAAGAGCTTACAAAAATGTCAGAGTCTGGAGATTTTTTTTTAGATTGAAAGGGTTGAGGATTTAAAGTTTAAACCATGGGGGGTACGATTGAAGAGAAGTCGTCTTCGACATCTCAGTGTCATGGGGCTTAACGCTATGATATTTTCTAAGAAACAGAATAGTCAGTCATCAGGGCCCAGATTTTTAAAATATTATTTTTTTCCTTTTATTTACGGGAGAGACAAGACAGCAGTCGTTGATACCGGATGGCATTGTCAAGCCGTCGCTTATAGCGGTATTTGTAGCGGTCAGCGCATTCTATTTTAATAACGCTTCCGCTGAAATTGCCCTGATGTTTAACATTACGGCGACTCTTCTGGCCTTCCTGTTTGGCACTTTTCTGCTGCATCGCGCATTACCCGCCGCCAGTAAAGGTGCGGGGCGAGAATTCCACAGCGCGGAGTGGCTGCGCATATCAGTGCCGTTCACACTGCTCGCCTGGCTCTACGTTGCGCTGTCTCAGTCGGACGTGGTTATGCTGGGTATGTTCAAGGAGACAGCCGAGGTGGGCATATTTGCCGCCGCGCACAAGCTGGCGAGCCTCGCCATGTTCGGTTCTTCCGCTGTCTGGGCAATTGCCGCGCCTCTGGTTGCCAGAGCCTACCGCGACGAAGACCAACAAAAGCTGCGTAAGATTGCCCTGGTCTCGGTCAGAGTCAATTTTTTGCTCACTGTGTCCGCAACTTGGGTGCTCATGTTGCTGGGTAGTCAGCTGTTGACGTTGTTCGGCAAGGATTTTGCGGAAGGTGAGTCGATCCTACGCGTATTCCTGATCGGTTATCCGATCTCAGCAGCTATTGGTGGTGGCATGGTGGGCTTTCTCCTCACCATGACCGGGCGGCAGGTAATTGCTACCTACATTGTTGCTGGCGCTGCGTTGACTAACATCCTGCTGAATCTGTTGTTAATTCCGGAATACGGTGGGACAGGAGCCGCCATCGCCACTGCCGTGGCTATTTTTCTAATGAATCTGGCCAAGTTGATTGTGGTCATGAAAGTAGTTGGTGTTAACCCGACCTTGGCTGGCCGAATGAGAAGTTATAGACGTTTTGAAGGGTATGATGTTAGACCTTAGGCTCGTTTAATAGACTTTTTTTTTACAAAAATGTATACAAAAAGCTATACATTGTTCCCTATGGCTATAATAAGATATCAGTCCACTCTATAAAAGGGTGGATTATGTTTTACGGTCAAGGTGCTTCCTTTGGTTAAAGTAGCGATAGAAACTTCAGCAAAAACACAATTTAATCCTTATGAATTTAAATTTTCGGTTCTTAGCGGGGAATTATATCAGTTAAGATGGATCCTAAGCTTTAAGCCATCTTGATCAGCGATTTTGTTTTCTTAGCGTAACAGTTCAAGCGATCAATAATCCCTTAACATCCTGAATCCATGGAGAGTATTATCGTAACATCTATATTTCTTCACTGGCTGTCCTGAATGCCAAGATTAGGAAGAAAAGCCTCATCTCGACTGACCTTATTCCCTCTACCAGCAGCCCTTTTTTGTGGGTGGATTGTTTTGGATAGCCAGTTATGATTCGACAGTCAATATGATTAGACAGCCTTCAAAATCTTGAAAGCCCTGCTCCTGGCAGGGTTGTTGATCTCAATAAATTCGAAGCCTAAGGATCCCTTTAATATCCAATATTTTTACTGATAGTTTAAGGTCGTTTAAATGTATTCACATCAAGCTATTACCTTATAATGAGTTAATGTCAAGCTAGTAGTCTGTATTCATGGCATTTGTATCATAACATGTAAATGTTCTTACTGATTCTTCCAAGTATGAAATATTATCAAGAGCCGATCCATTCATAAACACGAGTTTTTTTTGCCAATACTGTCAACTAATCCGCATAGCTTCATTAGTTTTCCAGAGAGGATCTTAAGCTTTGATGGGTAAGACTAAACTTGTTTAAACTTATATATTTAAAATCAGCATACAAAAAAGAGTTTTTTGATATATCTATTGGTCTCAAAAGTCCGATTTTTAGAGTTTCGGTTACTATTGAGCCGGGTCGCTCCTTACTACAGTTTGTTACCACGAATTGTTTGTTATGGCAAGAAAATAAAACAGAGAAGATACATTGTTTTTAACTTATTCAACGGTATTGCGTTTATGCTCATTTTAAGAACAGTCTCTTATCAAACCTTTATTGCTGTTTTCTTGTTTTGTGTGTCTTTTTTTTTTAGAGAATTATCAGTGATGAACTTTTTTAAGGGAAAAAAAGCAGAAGATAGAAGACATTAAAAGGAACATCAGAGATGCCATTATAGTAAGATTTTCTGTTTACTATACTTTTTAAATGTTTTATTTTATCGCCATAAATTCGGAATGGTCGATTAATTAACTTTAGGAGGGGAAAACTGTCCTAATTTTATTGAAAGTCAATATAACAGTGTAAAAAGCTCTTAAGCACCCTGAATTCTGAGCAATGACACGTTCAGATTTTTGGAGGAAGGGAGACGGTGAAGGGGTCAATATATACTAACACGGGAAATTTTACAAGGGAAGGGGATTCACACCCACGAGCTCGCCTCAAAATCAAGAGATTTTATGATTTTTTCTACAGTATCTTATAAATACATAGCTTTGCCCATTTTGTTGGGACATTTTTTTCAACATCAAGTCTCATTTCGTACATGAGAAACATATTTCTGTGCTCACTCAATACTAAATGAGTGATTTTTCTAGGTAAAATGCGTCACTTCGGTATCAACATTTACACCAGATTGAGTTAGAGGTTCGGATAGCTACTATGCAGGAGAAGTTGGATGATTATGAACTGGAGTGTCTACTTGATTTTTTTGTGTTTTTTTGGGAGGTAAACAGGCCCCCGGAACTAACTTGGGCACTGCCGTGCTGGACAATGAGTGTTAATGTTCATAGAGAACAGACGTTCTCTATGAACGTCAAATAACTAGACATTCAGACATTCAGACTACCGAACGCAACGTCAAATAACTAGACACCATCACCCATTGCGCCAGTTCTCGTTAAATTTGTGACTAAAGATATGACGCATACTGTTTTCAAAGCGAAATCAAAGCTCACTAATTCAGGTATATTCTTTCGAAAGCAAAAAGTCGATTCTTGAAGGTGCAAGAAATCGATATGGTGTAAAGAACGTGTGGACTGATCGTTGCGGTGTTTTCAAGCATGAGCAAGCTGGTAACCACCCAAAACACATACGTTCACTTGTAGACTGTTTATTTTTTGTTCTATTTGTGATTTTGTGTTTAATTTTTATTTTTTGTTTTTTTTTGTGTTCTTTTATTATTATTTTTTTCAGTATTTCAGTTCTAATTTCATAATTTTTTTCTTTATTTTTCTCGATGGGATGATGAAATTAGTTTTTATGGCACTTGGTATCTACCAAGTGACACATATCGATCGCAAATTATGTCGGTCTGTCGGTCTGTCTGTCTATCCTGGTTTTGCTACTTTTGGCACTTCCAAGTAAGATAGGACGATGAAATTTGGCAGGCGTATCAGGAACCCGACCAGATTAAATTAAAAATTGTCGTTTTCCCGATTCGACCATCTGGGGGGGGGGAATGGGGGGCCGGTCATTAAGCATTAAAACGAGTAAAATGCAAAACATGCCTGTATGGACTAAATGAGCGAATAGTTAGTCTGCGGAGTTGACGGCTCTCCGTCTCCTGGGGTTCAACCGTGAGTGATATTTCTTTCTGTACGTGGGACGCTCTGTGTCACGCTGAAGTAAGCTTCTTTTGTGCTTCAGCACCTGAAATTATCCGTGGCACACTTTCACTAAGCTTGGCATGCGTGAAATGGTGTACATGACATTTGAAAGTGCATGATCCCTAGGTTTAGTCTTGAATAAATTCCTAGATAATCGGACAACAGGTGTCCTAGAATTTCTTTGAATGGAAATATGTCAGTTCTGAGTTTTCGGGCACACGTTTTACTGGTAGCTTTTGAAATACCCTACGCTATGAATCTTGGGGACACAACTCATAATAGATGCTCCCAAATAAGCACTTTTTTTTGGGCGTGCCTAAATTGCCGTTCAAGTTATTAGCTAACAATGCTGTTCATCTTGTAAATAAATGTTTTCTTTTTAGATGCAAATGAAAGACCACTTGACGAATGCGGGCCCGATCAAATGTGCCCTTCTGGATGTCGATGTAATGAGGGCGTTGTGGACTGTCGGGATCGCGGTCTCACCAGAATCCCGGCTTTCTTGCCAGAAGGCGTTACGGAATTGTAAGTTATAAATTTTTTTTATTTCAAGTGCCTGTCCATAAGCAACTGTTGTGCTTTTTGGAGTAGCTGCATTCTCTTACTTACATTAAGCACAGCATAAATATTATACAGAATGGAAAATTTGGTTCAGTAATGGGACAGATCACAGCGCGCGGCATGGGGAGTTTCCCGAAGCATCACGGCAATTGAGAAACGTTCCAAGCAGGAACAACATATTCTTCAGATAGTCCACATGGCGAAAGATTTGTTTCATAATATTTTTTGCACATTGTTTCATTTCCGTGATTACAAAAATGACAATCATAACACGGAACATGATGATGAGTGAATACTCTATCACCTTTTTTGAATTCAGTTACATCAGAACCAACATCCAATATTATGCCAGAGGGTTCATGTCCTAAACGCATGGAAGGTTGCCCATATTGTCCAAAAACTTTTTCTAAATCAGAACCACAAATTCCACAAGCATGCATTTGAACTAAAACATCACCAGAAGACAATTCAGGTTTTTGAGTTTCATCTACAGAAATTACAGAAGGTTCTTTAACAGATGCAGTTTTCATTGTAACACATCAATTAATTGATTATAAGAAGATTAAACACCAAGAATTTTCTTCAACATTACTCTATAATCAACTTCAGATTTTTCACTGCCAGTTGCAGGTAATGCAAATACTAAAGTAGATTTTTGAGCACGTAATGCTGTTAATTCATCATTAATAGATTCTGTAATATCATCACTAACCAAAACAAGACCAACGTCTGAATCATCAGTTAAAGTTCTAATTTCATCTAGGGCTTTTTGAGGATTCTCGGAGATTTTTCCAGGAATTCCTGCCAATTGAAAACTAGTTACAAATGATTTACTGCCAACAGTGAAGATTTTCACAGTTGAAATTTTTCTGTATTCTAATTTAACCCTTTTTGGAAGAAACAGATCAGGAAGGTTGATTTAGTTTAGAAAACTAGAGAAAATATGGCAGAAATTGATACTCAAAAAGATGTCTATTTGTTCCTACATGGACGAATCAAGTTTTTTTAAATGAAAGTAAGGAGCGACATTAAAACTTAAAACGAACAGAAATTACTCCTAATATGAAAGGGGCTTTTCCTCCTCAACACCTCGCTCTTTACGCTAAAGTTTTTTAAATTTTTAAGAAATCGAGTTAAGAGAAAGAGTCAAACTATTAGTTACTATATGCCGTTGTTTGTTCTTTACTAGGTTTCAGCTATGTCCGATGGAACTTACAGTCCCCATATACAATGAACTATATCGACCCTTTATGTATATAATTACAAAAGGCATTATATAAAGCAATTTCCTTTAAAATGAGCCATTGAACAATTCTCTATCATTTTACAGTGCCCAGTTAGCTGAGGAGAAAGAAAAACGGAAACAAAGAAAAAAAAAGATGCCTTCGATGGGGGATATCGGTGTTTAAGCTGCTTTTCTGGGTGATCAAGCCTATGGATTTTTCTTTTTATTCAAACCAAGGATCTATAGGTTTCCTACTTAGAGGTTTCGGACAATGCGACTCTAACAGTGTACTTTGTGTTTCCATCTGACTCTATTTCTTATGTATTTTGGGCCATTTTATTTTTACTATGGGACGTGATCGTCTCTTACCAGGTTCCTAGCTACCTCTGGAACCTGAATTTTTGTTACTAATGATTAGACTTCTCTCTTTAGTATATAGTTCCCATTATAATGAACTATATCGATTCTTTATGTTCTTTGCCCCCATACCTTTGTGAAATTGGCAAAACTTTCTCATATAATACATGACAAACCCTTTTGATCAAACAGTTCGTGGTAACGAACTGTAGTAAGGAGCGACCCGGCTCAATAGTAAACGAAACTCTAAAAAACGGAATTGAGGGCGACAAGCGTGCGCAAATGTCTGAGTTCAATGTGTGACATCACTTGTGACTTGAATCTCATTCATAGTGATAACAGTAGACATGCATAATATTCATTATGTTATTTCCTGTCACGTCTACCGGTTCAAGTGAGGACCAGTGCACTATGATCAGGTTGTGACTGATTTACACTCTCCGGCATGTTTAATCCCAATCGGACAGTCATAGACGCCTTTGTCGAACACACGTTGAACGAGTTTCAGCGTGCCTTCCCGGATGCGCCTCCCGCAGAAACCAGAACTCTGGAAACTGCCGCACATGCTGCGATGGAAACTCTGCTGAACTGCGACTGCCCGTACCACGACATTGAACACACCATGCTGGTGACGGACGTGGGACAGACCATTCTTCAGGGCCGTCAGCTTGCTCGGGGTGATTTAACATCCAACGATTGGTTACAAGCCGTCATCGCGATGCTGTTTCACGACGTAGGCTACCTGCGCAACCTGCTACCGGAAGACACCGCCTCCCGATGTCTTGTAGATTCAAACGGCAATTTTGTTGAGCCGCCACCAGGTTCAACAGATGCGTTCATGACCCCATATCACGTAAACCGCGGCGCGCTATTCGTCGCTGAGCGGTTTGCCAAGGACCCGCTCGTCGACATTCCCGTAGTGACCGCGTGTATCGAGATGACGCGTTTTCCGGTGCCCCATCAGGCTGCCTATCAGGTCACCGATTCACTGCCCGGTCTCGTGCGCGCTGCCGATCTCATCGGCCAGATGGCTGATCCTCAGTATCTGCAGAAACTCTCGCGGCTTTTCGCCGAGTTTATCGAAACCGGGGAGGCACAGCGTCTTGGGGGCGGAGGCCTCGCCCGGAGCGGGAAAGGACAAAAGACCCATGAGCCATCTTCTTCATCATCCCTTCGGCACCCACGGCAAGGTGCATGAGATCACCCCGCAGAGCGCCGGCTGGCGCTACGTCGGCTTCTCGCTCTACCGGCTGCGGGCGGGCGAGAGCGTCTGCGAGGCCACCGGCGATCGCGAGGTCATCCTCGTGATGGTCGAGGGCAAGGCCAAGCTCACCGGCGCGGGCAAGGACTGGGGTGAGCTGGGCGAGCGGATGAATGTCTTCGAGAAGACCCCGCCGCATTGCCTCTACCTGCCGAACGGCAGCGAGTGGCGGGCCGAGGCCACCACCGACTGCACCATCGCGGTCTGCTCGGCGCCCGGCAAGGGCGGCCACGCAGCGCGCCGGATCGGCCCGGAAGGCATCACCCTCACCGAACGAGGCAAGGGCACCAACACCCGCTACATCAACAACATCGCGATGGAAGCGGAGGACTACTACGACAGCCTGCTGGTGACCGAGGTCTTCACCCCCGCGGGCCATTGGTCGTCCTACCCGAGCCACCGTCACGACGAGGACGACTACCCCCGGATCACCTATCTGGAGGAGACCTACTATCACCGCCTGAACCCGGCGAGCGGCTTTGGCATCCAGCGCGTCTACACCGACGACGGCGAGCTGGATGAGACCATGGCCGTGGCGGATGGCGACGTGGTTCTGGTGCCGCGCGGCCACCATCCCTGCGGCGCGCCCTACGGGTTTGAGATGTATTACCTTAACGTGATGGCAGGCCCCTTGCGCAAATGGCGCTTTGTCGCCGCGCCGGAGGTCGAATGGATCATGGAGCGCGACGCCACAAAGAGGTTGTGGACTACGTCAAGACGCGTGGCGGCAAACCGAAGTTCGTCTTTCTGATGTTCGATGAGAAGACCGAAAAACTGGCCAAGCAACTGGGCGGAGAGGTCTGGTTTCCGAAGGCGAAACTGCGCACGAGCATGGACAACAAGATTGAAACCGTGCGGATCGGAAACAAAGCAGGCGTTCCGTCCGTTCCTAATACGCTGGCGGAGGTGGAGAGTTACGCGCACCTGAACGAGATATGCGCAAAGGCCAAGCTTGGGAACGATTTGGTCCTTCAATCCGCATTCGGCGACAGTGGCCACACTACGTACTTCATCAAATCCGAAGCCGATTTCCGCAAATACGAGCACGACATCGTCGGCCAGGGCGAAATCAAGGTCATGAAGCGCATCGATTGCCGAGGATCCGCAATCGAGGCTTGCGCGACGAACGCAGGGACCATCGTTGGGCCGCTGATGACCGAACTGGTCGGCTTCAAGGAGCTAACCCCCTATCGGGGCGGCTGGTGCGGAAATGAAATCTTCGCAACGGCCTTTCCTCCAAAGACCCGCAAGAAAGCGAGAGAGCTGACCTTTAGGTTCGGTGAACAGCTTCGCAAGGAGGGTTACCGGGGATACTTCGAACTGGATTTCCTGATCGACAAGAAAACAGGCGACATCTGGCTTGGCGAGTTGAACCCGCGCATTACGGGTGCTTCCTCAATGACCAATCATGCGGCATTCGCCCATTCGGACGCGCCGCTGTTCTTGTTCCATCTTCTGGAGTTCTCGAAAAAGCCGTTCAAGCTGGACGTCGAGGAGCTTAACGCGCGATGGTCCGACCCGGACATGATCGACAGCTCCAAACGAAAAAAGCTTAAGTTCGTGCTTGGCCTTCATAAACTTTAATGTCTTGTTATTTTCTCCATTTTTTTCTATGTCTAATGCAGTTCACCTGCTTTTTTCACTTTCTTTTTAAATTTTCGATCCTCTGAAATTTAGAAACCCCTCCAACTAAGACAAACTTGTGAACGTATCACTGTGTATATTATTTATATCATTTGTTATGCAAATCAGCAATGCTTTTATGGAATAAAATTGAAACTGTTTTCAGTCCGGCCAAACAAAAAAACCAGCACCATCTAGAATATGCTGAGGAATGAAGTTTTAATCTAATTTATTTCTGAAGACGCAAAAATAGTTCTTTTTTAGGTTGCATAAGGTTTATAATTCTTCAATGACCTACCCAATTTTAAGTTGGTCACACATTATTTGTTGTAACAAAGCAGTGTCACTCTCCCTTATAAACTTTGGTTAAGGCACAAATTAACTCATACTTTTAAAAAATTCTTTAAATTCATGGAATATTTTATATAATCTTCAAAAGGGCATTTAATGTCTAGCCATTTTTGTTGTACCTAAATATGTTGTAAGATAGAGTATATATAGATCTAGAAGAAGAGGGGGGGATACACCCTGAAACGTTTGTATAAAGTTCGCTTTAAAACTTTTGCTTTTAGAAATTTTGATTCTGATTTTGTTCATAGCCTTATGACTATTTCTTATATTGACTATTTATTCTGAATCTTATTTAAGATCTTGTGAAAGTATCAAGTGCTTTAATAATCATTAGAAAAACGAGAGTTCCTCCGAAGGGATGAAATCATAGTTTCGTGCCACAAGAAAACAGAAAACGCCACTTTTCCATCCCGTCCTTTACGCTTGAATTTTGTAGTGTTTTATAATGTAAGGTTGTGTCTGAACAGTCGTTCTTAAAGAATTGAGATACAAAGTCAAACTAGCGTAAAGGGTGGAAGTTCGGAAGGGGACAGCCCTTAAACATCGAATAATTTTATATTGGTTTCAACATAATTCTTATTCCATACAGCGCCCCTTGTGTTTGAGCAGTAGTTCTTAAAGCAATTGGATAAAAATTCAAACCTTAGCCTAAAGAGGGGAGGGTGGCTCAGAAGGGAGCTGTTTCCCTCATAGACGAAATAATTCATGTGTTTGTCTTCAGTTTTAGTTTTGCTCCTTAGTTGGTTTTTAAGAAGTTAAAAAAAAAATTGTTTATCTAAGTTTTATTGAAGGATTACTGCTCCCACACTGTTTGCTGTTAAATTGTGTAGGTTAATGTTTTTAATTTGGTCAGAAGCGTCTGAGATTGGTAGCATCAGGATTTCATGCGGATTAACACAACTTCTCTAGCACTTAATTTCTTTTATGTAGTAACAAGTGACTAAGGTGATTCAATGCATTTGGAAAAAAATGGAAAGAAAGGAGAAAATGAATTTAGGATGATTCGGATGTACGAGACCAGTTTGGGAGTGCAAGAACATAGTTGCGTAAGTATTCCCTCTTTTTTAGTAAAATTCCCATCATACCCGAACATTCCATTGATGCTTTCCCCACCATTTTTTATATCTCAATCATTGAGACGGGTGATGTACCTTACAACGTTCACCTCTACGTAATAATGGCCTGAGCTGAAAACACCAGCATGACCAACAATGGTAATTGCTTCGTCCTTTCTGTGGAGCGATGCTGATTTAGTATCTTCTGCCCAGAGAGGCGGCAGCAGGCTGCTTGATCCCGACCGGCCTTACCTAGACCGCTATTCTGAAGAATGGATGATTTCGATAAATGTCTGACGCACAGAAATACGAGCCGCTTGTGGTTAACATTGCCGCCTGGGTCGAACGGGCAAAGAGTGACCCAGAAGCCTATCTCGAACGGCAGGCCACAGAAGTTTTTCTAGCTGCTCTAGCGATGACTAAGCCTTGGTGTCATCAAGTTTTCCTCAAAGGCGGCATTCTGATGGGCGTGGTTTATGGAAGTCCACGGCAAACTGGCGATATCGACTTCACCACCATAGCAGATCCGCAGCCAGGCATTGCCGAAGAGCTTGCCGCCGCGCTTGATGCCAATTTTCTGCGTGCCGCTGCCGAGCTTGGTTACCCCGACCTTCTGTGCCGAGCGCAATCATTCAAGTATTTTCCGAAGGGTGAAGAATTTCCAAAAAACGACGGTCCTGCCATTAAGATGGGGATCGGGTATGCCCTGCGCGGTTCGCCGCAGGAGAGACATTTGGAAGCTGGTCGTGCACCAAAAAAGCTAAGCATCGACATCAGCTTCAAGGAACCTGTCGGCGCGATCCAAGTCATTCGCGACTCCACAAGCCAAGAAGTCTTTCAAGCGTATTCACTGAATGACCTGATGGCAGAAAAAATTCGGGCACTGCTCCAGCAGGAAAAAAGGAACAGATACCGCCGCCAAGACATCTACGACCTCGACATGTTGCTAGCGCAGTTCCCTTTCGATAGTGCGGAAAAGGCCCAACTTCTCGCGGTTCTTCGTGACAAGTGCGAGGCGCGCGGCATCAGACCCGCACAGGATTCACCTGAAGGGAAATTAACCCCCCCTCCCAAGCTCTTTTCTCCCGAAGTCATTCAATCAAAACTGTGAGATATCCGTTTTGTTGGCCATGTCCGCAAGATCAAATAACTATGCCTCTAGAGATGACAAGACCCCTCACAACCTAGGGGAAAGGCTGTAAGTTATAAATTTGGCCTGCTGTTTGCGTATAATATTTTTATTTGTAAATAAACATTTATTTTTCTGGTTGATTTCCCATGCATAGCGTATTGAAACATCTTAGATGAAAATATTGATGCTACTATGTAACACCGTGAATCAACTTAAACCTCAGTTTGACACACTGTTTTATGGTAGTTGGTGCCCCCCCCCGGGAAAATTCTTTCCCATGAAACAATATTTTCTACTATATTTTCCTCTTTTGTTATATAGCACATAGGATATTCTTACATAATACAACGGTAGTTATCAATTGTAAAATGTTATTGTGTTTAGTAGAAGAATTAGGGTGTTTTCTAGCAACAATTGGAAAAGAAAAACTGGAAAAGAAAAATTTATTGAATTTACAAGCCGTCAATTCTAAAATCACAATTTTGTTACTGAGAAAAAATATGAAGAGTAAAATCAGTTCAAGTCAAAATCCAATCTTAACTGTTACTAAAAGATATATTCTTTAAAATGTATCATCATTCCTAAGTCAGTTTATTTCAAGAAAACCCCAAATAGTCAAAGTGCCAAGAACATCAAAATAAAATATATTTTATCCTTAGGACCCATATTAGGTCATTAATCCCTAAAATCTGGAATCCTCTTTTTTCCCTATATTCATGGCGCCAGCTGCTTAAAAGTATCTGACATGCTGCTATTCCTTAAAATAAAAATAAAAAAATTGCAATTTTTCAGGAATAAAAAAACTATGATGGGTCAGGGGGGGCCTAGAGAGGAAACATGACATTGCCCTCCATACGTCTCTTTTTGGCGTTGCTTTAAAACTTTTCCCCTAAATTTGTCCTCCGTCAAAAGTGTTTACTGCTATCTTTGCCATTGACCACACTTAATATGATTACATTTTTGTAGTAATTTTCAATTTTAACAGATGGAACTATAAATCGAGGCTGAACCTCTGACATTACTGTTACCACCATTAACAACTCATTGCAGCGTCGAGCCGTCTGAGGCCAACGCATTTCCGCATGCTCCTCCTCCACCCCAATTGATTCAAAGCTTCCCTCTTTACACCACCACCCTCCCCAATAAGTCCCAATTCCCTTTAAACTTTTCATGTAATCCCTTCCCGCCTCATTTGGGGGGGGGACCTGCATTTCGCTTGTGCCTAGATAGTTAGCCGAAAAGGACGACCGCTGGTACTCTGTCAGTGACCGTCTATAATATGAGCCAAGATATGTTGACATATGAGCCTCAAAAGTTTAGTGTTTGAATGTCAATTATTGAAAGAGGAAGAATAAATGGAATAGTTGTGGGCATCAAGCCATGGCTAATTGTAAAAAAAGTCAAGACTGATAGTTGTTAATGCCAGAATTGCCTCTCATTCAATTGAACCATCTGTCTTGGCTTTTTCTAGAACTAGCCATGACTTGATGCCCACAACTATTCCATTTTAATCCACATACCCTATATGAGAGGGTCGCTCTAGATCAAACAATAGTGAAAAATGAAATTGGCTGAAAATGATAGACTGAGCTGAGGCAATGAATAGTGTTTGACAACTTTTTTCTTATTTACATACTGTTGTAATACCAATATTAACAACATACTCACCATAACACCACATTGGTGTAACACCATATTCTGGTGTAACACCAAACGGTGTTATTCCGTTTCAATTTTTATTCTGTAACATGTTAGGGTTATATTCTTGTATAATATTTATCATTCAATCATTGTCTTTGCGTTGAAAATGCCAGAAACATGAGAAATTTACTTCTTTTTTTCAGCTATTTTAGCAAGTTCTGATCCTACTCTGTGGCAAAGTCTTTGCACTCTAAACTCTTAAACCCTAAGCAGCAACAGCATCAGAAACCAACTCGAAATTTCAATAAAACTTATGGTCCCTGTAATTGAGTCACAACCGTCATCTGAACGATGATCTTAGTGTAATCTTGAAGTTGATGATTCCACTGGATTGAAATGCTTCTTTTGTGGAGAGCTGGAACACGCCTCATGCATGGCCATCGCAATTGATTTTTGTTCTAGCATTAGAATCATACAACCCAAATTCAAAATTACGGAAGCATGAATTGCACAGCCTGCAGCAAGCGAACTGTGTCCTTCCTTCAGCCAAAACTGCGCGAAAGTATTGAGCAAAACAAGTTTGTTGGGACAAATGCAAATGTACAAAGACTCACAGCAGCAAGTCCTACCTCATATCGTGCTGTCGAGGAAACAATTGATTCCATTCTTAAATCAGAATGCGAGGAAAGGCTTTGGGGGGTAGGGGGTCAAAATTATGTTTATCTGGTTTATCAAAATCTAGTCCAACCTTATTCAGGGATTTAATCATTCAACTAACAAAAACTAACGCTCTAAGAACACAGTTAAAAAAGGCCTCGCTGGGGGCCAAGGTGCTGCAAACCCGCTCGGTCGAACTGGCAATGCGCTATAAGGTGAAGCTGCGCGTTCTGTCGAGCTTTGAGGAACAGTCCGACGAGGCCGGAACCCTGGTCTGCGACGAGGAGGAAATCATGGAATCCAATGTTGTGGCCGGTGTGGCCTATTCCCGTGACGAAGCCAAGCTGACCGTGCAGTCGGTGGCGGACCGCCCTGGCATCGCGGCGACCATCTTTACCACGCTCAGCGACGCGGGCGTGAACGTGGACATGATCGTGCAGGACATCTCCGACGAGGGCCGCACCGACATGACCTCCTCCTGTCCGCCCGATCAGGTGGCCCGCGCCGAGCAGGCACTGCTGGCGATCAAGGAGAAGGGCGAGCTGAACTATGCCGAACTGCTGGCCGACCGTGATGTGGCCAAGGTTTCGGTGGTCGGCATCGGTATGCGCTCGCAGTCCGGTGTTGCGGCGAAGATGTTCAAGGTGCTGTCGGATGAGGGCATCAACATCAAGGTGATCACCACCTCGGAAATCAAGATCTCGGTGCTGATCGACCGCAAGTACATGGAACTGGCCGTGCAGGCGCTGCATGACGCGTTTGAATTGCAGAAAGCCGGCTAAGCGCTGATCTGGCATAAAGATTCGGAATTTTGCAAAGGCGCCGCTCTGGCGCCTTTGTTGTGTCAGGGCTGCCCTGCGCGGTAATTTGCGCAGCGCCTTGGCGGACTGCGCTGATTGCGGGCAATACTGCAAAAACACTTGGACTTTTCATCTTAAGGTGGGACAAGTGGGTGGAGGAGCGCGCGCTGGCGTACTACTCTGGGCGGTGTCCGTTCCAGAGATGCAGCTAGATGGCATAATAGTAAAAAATTGTACTGGCACATTAATAAATTCAGAGATGGATGGAATATTTTGAGAATGTATTCAACCGAGATACAGTTGCAGAAAGAGATATAGAAGAAAATGAAAAAGTGTATGATACCTTTGACGTGAAGGAATATTTGTTTTGTGAGAAAGAATTAGCGACAGTACTAAAAGGACAAAAAAATAATAAGGCTCCAGGTGCTGATAGTGTGGTAAATGAGTTTCTTAAATATGGTGGCTTTAAGGTTAGAAATAAGTTACTTAAAACTATGAATATGATTTTTGAAAAAGGGGAAGTACCTAACGATTTTAAGAAAACCTTAATTAAACCACTGTATAAGAAAAGGAATAAGAGTGAATGTCGTAATTATCAAGGCATTATTCTGGTCTCTGTAGGTAGCAAATCACTTAGTAATATGATGCTGTTTAGACTGAAAGATGATGTATAAAATGTTTTAAAAGAAGAAAAGTGCCGTTTTAGAAAAGGTTGGGGATGTGTCGACCAAATTTTCACTCTTAGGTTAATAATTGAGAAGTGCCTTAGTTGTCAAACACCTTTGGTCCTCGGTTTTATAGATTATGAGCAAGCGTTTGATTCTGTTGATAAATGAGCAAAGGTCTTGTCCTTGCATGGTATTAAAGACAAAATCATTAAATTGATCAGTGCTATGTACGAGAATAGTACTGCTGCGGTTAAATTAGGAAATGAGGTTAGCAGCTGGTTTTGCATTAAATCAAGAGTTAAGCAGGGTTGCGTTCTATCCCCCTTCATATGGAAGAAATAAAAGAAACAAGTTTTATTAACTGAAAGTAAAAAAACGTTCTAAACTGTTCAAGTTTATTGAATATTGTTTAATCAAGTTTAATGAAATTGAATATATGAATAGTGTAAAAGATATAAAGCTAAATTAGCGTAACATGAGAAAAGAAATAATAGTAGGAACATTTCGCGTGTATCAAACTAGGTGGTTTCAGCGTTGAAACAAAGAAACAATTAAATGAGAAAAGAAAAACAAATCTAAAAAAATAAAAAAATGCAAATAAAACGACCAAAGCAATATGTAAACTATTGTTACTCCAAGTGAGACACAGTATTTGAAAATATTCACAATTATTGGGATTAGCCATGTCTCAAAATTCTTAGCAAATACCCATAACACAGAAGTGCATTCATGTGTTCTGCTTGCTGGTGTCAAAGCTTTTTGCCAAAGAAAAAAAAACCTTATCTCGAGCTTATTAACCATGCAAATACAACTTTGCTTTACCGAGTTTGACGTTTATTCAAGTTGCATTGCAAAGACGACATGAGCCTATCGAAGTAAGTGTGTATAATCCTTCCAACGTCTGCTTATCTGAATGCATTTTACTCGTTTGGTTTCATTAAAATGTATTCGTCCTCGTAAAAGTTTTGACTATTTTGGGATTAAAATATCGCCGGGATAATTCAATTAGCCTTTGTAGTTTCACAAACAAGGATGGATTTAGCAATAGGATAGAAAGATGGGACAATGCAAAAAATACCACATATATGCAAAAACAATCAATTAATATCTTTACTGAATTGATGTTAAATTAGGGAGATAGATCGATAAATAGCATCAACTAAAGCACTATATGAAAAAATATATAAAGATGAAATTAAAATTTAATTCATATTTTCTGTGGTTGTCAGGATCAATTCGACGGTCGGCGATCGTAGGGTATGATGCTTGAATCCGTCAATCGGTTCGTTTCAGATCACCTACAAACCAAGTCGGTTTTGTGGTCGGATGGTATTTTGATCAGCACGGCCCGCGGGAACAGACGCACAAGCGGCAGGATTCCAAAAATAGGGAACTTTTCTGTGAATCAATCGATTTTATCGTCAGCTCACCGGCAACCGGCGCCACGGACGTGGACTGTCAAAGCTTCCAAAAGAGTTTTGGGCATGATGTCGGCCGTCGTTTTGGCTGCCGGGTTCAGCGGACCGGTTGCGTCGGCTTACACCCCCGAGGATCCGATCGTTCAGGGAATGGTCAATCGGGGTCTGAAATATCTGGAAGGGCTGGATTCGAATCAGTTCTTCGGGGGTGTCACTGATTTCAGCGGCAATGGCGGCGAGCGAGTGATTGTTGGTTATGCGCATTACAAGTGTGCCCACGATCCGGCCAACGCGGTGGTCAAGCGCGGTGTCGACGCTGCTCTGCAAATGGTCGCAGCCCTGGACAATGATCGCGGCGGCCACGGTCACAAAAAAGTGTACGAGTTGGCCGTCAGCGTGTTGTTGTTAGCGTCGATTGATATCGAACGCTACAACACCGAGCTCAAGACGCTGCAGCGGGCTTTGTTTGATCTGCAATTTCCCAGTGGCTACTGGGCATACCCGACCGACAAGGACGGCGACGAGGTTCCGCTGATCAAGGTCGACGGCGCCGAGACGTTCGAGACGGCCGGCACGCTGGCTCTGACCCTCACCGTCGCTCTCGCGAGCTGTGCCGTCTTGTCGACGACGAGCTGCACGACCTATCAGCCCCGCGTTTCACCGTCGCTTTCAACATCGGCGCGCCGCACCTCATGAAGCCGGAATTCGGAACCGATCTGCGCACTCATGTGCTCGGTGCGCGTGTCGCGTCCCGCCAGATCATCATCGAACTGACAGAACGCCAGCAGATCGCCGATCTGACGGAGGCATCAGAGGCGATTGCGGAGCTGAAAGAGCGGGGCTATCGCTTTGCCATAGACGATGCCGGCACCGGCCACAGCGGCCTCAGCTACATCCAGAAACTCGGCGCCGATGTCATCAAGATCGATAAGTTGTTCGTCGACTCCGTCGTCGACGATCCGAGCGCCCGATCGCTGATCAAGATGCTCGTCCGGCTGGCCGGTGACCTCGGAATGTCAACCGTTGCCGAGGGCATCGAGACCGAGGACCAGCGCCGTGCCCTCGCTGATCTCGGCGTCGACAAGGGACAGGGCTTCCTGGTGTCACGCCCCCTGCCCCTCGACGCCTTCCTGCGCTTTGCCCGGGCCCACCCGACCACCTCCGAAAATACCCTCGCCGCCTGAGCCAAACCGTCAGAACCCACTTGGGTTCACGCGCCAGCTTGCACTTTTCCGGCACATGTCAGAAGGTCGCCCCGCTCGCTCAGGAAGGGTAACCCATGTCCGGTCCGTTGAATGGTTTCAAGGTTGTCGATCTGACATCGATGATTTCGGGTCCGCTGGCCACGATGATCCTCGGCGACCAGGGTGCTGAGATCATCAAGGTCGAAGCGCCGGCTGGCGATCACACCCGCCATGTCGCCACGCGGCGATCGGAATTCTCAGCCTCGTTTCTCAACAACAACCGCAACAAGCGGTCGATTGTTCTCGATCTGAAACAGAATCAGTTATCACATTGCCAAACACAGTAAAAACTATACAGATGCTAAAAACTTGATCAAGCAGTTGTTGGTAATCAGAAAAGTTCACGATGTAATGAAAGTGATCAAGGTAATCTTTCCAAAACCCCGATAATTCAACGGGAAGTTCTCTAGCCTTTTTCTGCTCCCGTTCAATTTTATTTTGACGACCAATGGCTTTTCTCGTAGGTTCATACACGGGAACATCGTATTGAAACGGTAAAACTTCCCACTGGGCATAACGAGTCAGTTCCCGATATACGGCACGAGCTTGTTTTGGATTTTCTAAAATACGATGTAGGCCTTTGGGAATGACCACCCATTGCTGCAATCGTTCGCCAAGACCTTCGGTGATTAACTTTGTCGTTTCAAACTGAACCCAAGCATCATGTTCAGCACTCACAATGACAACCGGATTTTGGATTCGTGAAATGTCCTGACGTGTTGTTTCCAGGTTGGAATACTGGCCATGAACAGCATCCGATAGCCAATCATCCAGTTCAACATTAAATCCCAGTACATTGGTCACTCCTTTTTGTTTTTTATTTTCATACGAGGCAATGAGATCCTCTTGATGAACGGCTTGGAGAGTATGACGCACGTCAACGATGGGAGTAATCAGATAGAGGAAATCGACCTTCACGTCATTGGCCACGGTTTTCAGGGCCACTCTTCCGCTGAGACTCGTAGCCACAATGCCTCTCGCACTTTCAGGCCACCGGGCGGTTACATACTCAATGACTGCGACAAGATCCTGACGCATGCCTGAGAGAGTCGTTTGAACATGTTCGCCATCACTTTCACCAACATGGTTGGTATGATCATAAAAGGTTGCATTACCCAATGCCAATGTTTAAGAGCATCACCCAAAGGTGTGCTGGTGCTAAAGTCTTCCCCAAACTTAACACCACCAGTGGATTCTGGTTCATGATGCTTGACAATGAATCATCTCATCTGACAACTTTCAACAACATCTGTGGTTGTTACCAATTCAAAAGGTACCCCTTTGGCCTCAACTCAGCTCAAAATAATTTCCAAAGGAAAATGGAGGAGGCTTTCAAAAACCTTGATCTGGGGTTGATAATCGATGACATTGTCATATGCAGCACTGATGAAAAAGACACACTGAAAGACTCTAGGCGGTTCTTGATTGTGCTAGCAAGAAAAACGTGAAGTTCAATTCAGATAAATGTATATTTGGCACAGAGAGTATCCGATACTTTGGACATCTCCTAACCTCAGAAGGAATTAAATCCGACCCTGAGAAAATTCGGGCCATTTCTGAGATGCCACCCCCTAAAAACAATGACCAAGTGCAAACACTTTTAGGCATATTAAACTACCTGTTTAGGTACATACCAAACTTGTCATTACTTAACAAAAGCCTGAAAAAGTTAGCATGCACTGATCAATATGAATGACAACCAGCTTATGAATAGGCATTTGATAAGATAAAATCAGCCTTGTGCAAAAATTTAGCATACTTTGTCCCAAAACCCTATGACACAGAGGTCAAGGTAGATGCATCAAAGCATGGTTTGGATGCAGTACTATCAGTTAACAAAAACGTTGTCGCCTTTGGCTCACATTAACTCAGTGAAACCAAGCAGCAATATTCACAGATAGAGAAGGGACTTCTCGCAGCTGTATTTGGATGCAAGCATTTTCATCACTAGGCAGCTATGCTACATACACAAGTCCTACAGTTCATTTATTTTTCTAATCTTACAGTTAGGCTATGATAAAGCTGCAACTATGAGGCTGAAAATATCATTGAAGATGTATGTTTGGGCTATAGATGCATAGTCCATACTAGAGTCAGGGAAGGTATTTTTAAGTCTTTGCATCAACTCTTCCAGGGCAATGACTATTCTTGAACTTGGACAAATTTAGTTTAACATGAATACAACTTTCATAAAGGGATCTGTAACCTTAACATGAGTCTCCAAAGATATTTACAGCCTCTTATCTCCAATATTGTTATAGCCTACCAGTAAGACTTGAAATATCTGAAGGAAAATGGATTATAAAATTGACAGAAAAGGCAGTCCAACCAGTCCGTTCAAAGCTGAGGTTGACAAAGATTGGGTCACTGTTGACTGGAAGCTCAATTGGAACTGAAGTTGCCACCACCACCAACAGGAAATCTACAAAAAGTCATTACCACCTTATTTTGCTAGCAATTGCAGTTTAAGGTTATAACTTCGAACAAAAACTTTGGTTTGGCTTAGAATTCAGCTGAAATCCTGGGAGTCACTTTACAAGACTTTGACCACAAGAGAAGCAAACTCATATTGTCAATAAATAGTAGAGTGAAGCAACTCTATATGAATACATTTATTGCAGTTATATGAGTTATGACTTTCAGTTGCTGCAAGGAGTTTAGACCACAAAAATATTGTGGGCACTGGTGGATTATTAAAAATAAGGAATGCTGAACCAGAAGCAAAATTCAAAGCCAGGGAGGCTACTCCCTTCCTCTAAAGGTGCCTGCTCATACATTTAACCAAATTTTTCACTAATACATGAAATTCAAGCCATGGATAAAACTGCTGAGCATATAAAAAGTACAGGCAGATGAATTAATTGCTAGATATTGTAATGACGTGCTAAAAAGAAAATTCTTTGCTTAATTGTAGAGGCATTAAGCTGATACATTGAATATTCAAATTGTTTAGCATGATAATTATAAACCAAAAGGATGCTGTAGATAGGGTTTTAAGAAAAAACAGTGTGAAATTAGAACAGGGATAGGATGTGTTGACAAAGTGTTAGAGCTTATGTTAATAACTGACAAGTGTCTGAATAATCAAGTACCTACTGTCCTGAGTTTTATTGATAATTAAAAGGCAATTTATTCAATAAAATGTTTGAATAAAAAGTTTTAGTGAAGGTCTTATTCTAGTATTGTATACCAGATCAGTTTGTTAAAATGATTGCGATTATGCAGAAGAATGGCGCTGTTAAGTTAAGATTGGTCGCTAAGCTGAAAATAGGTCTGGTCGGAATCCTGAATTAATCTGGTTTATATTTTAACCCATTTCTGAGGATTACTTTTGTCGATCCTCGTTGAAAATATGGTTTTAATGGGAAGGTAAAACCCCTTTCGACTTAAATTTCGCAGACATTTTATGTGTACTAGACAAAAATGTAGTGAAATGAATAATTTTCGAGATTCTGAGAGATTTCAGCATGAGAAAAGGCTTGAATATTAGTACTGAGAGGGTAGAGTCACTGAAGTAAGGGATAAAAGAGGCAAAAGTAAATTACAAAAAAAATAGCCTGTTGGTCGACTCACCTACCATGGCAGGACTATTAGTAAGGGTGATGGATAAACTGTAGATATAAAAAAGAATAGCAATACTGCGATCGCCGCAAGGCAACGCTGATCATCACGACCCACCAACCGATGCTGGTACGCACTTATGTGGACCGGATTATCGCCCTGTCCGAGGGGTCTGTGATTCTGGATGAAGAGAGTTCACCGGCCAGCGCCGCACAGGTCATGTCGGTATATGAGAAGCTGTCCGATCCATTAGGGGATCAAACCGAACCTGCAACAGCTTGAGGATGGTTATGTCCACGCAACATTCAGGCGAAAGCGGACGTTACGGATTTATGATGACTGCCGCGATCGGGATCGTGGTTGTCGTCGCCTGGCATGATCTCGGCATCGATACGTCCCGGCTCGGTGCCAGCGGTGGAAGATTGCTGGAGTTCCTGCAGCGCCTTGTGCCGCCAGATCTGAGTGTGCTTGGCATCGTCACACAGGCGGCTGTCGAAACAATGGAAATTGCGTTGATCGGCACCGCATTCAGTTTCATCCTTTCGGTACCGCTTGGACTGCTTGCTGCCGGGACGGTGACACCGGCTTGGGTGCATGTTCCGGTTAAATGGTTGCTCGCCGCTATCCGCGGCATTCCACTTATTCTTGTGGCGATGATCATGGTCGGAGCAGTCGGACTGGGGCCCCTGCCAGGTGTCCTGGCAATCGCCTTTCATTCGACGGGCATGCTTGCAAAGTTCTTTGCCGAGGCTTTTGAGTCGGTCGACAACCGGCCACTCGCTGCACTGAGCAGTGCCGGCGCTTCGGCAATCCAGATCCGCCCCCGCTCGTCAAAGGTGAACGCGATCGGCTGAGTGACCGTGGGTTCGGTCGCGATGAGATCGACTTGAAATCCTTCCGGCACCCACATCCCCGAGATCGTCGTTGAATACGTTGGTGCATTCTGCTGCGCAGGCCAGCGGATATTTCTTCATTCTGCAACGCAGCGGCGAACAATCGCAGTTGTGCCGCTACAACTTTTTCGTTGTCGTTGCTCAGCCCACCGTGCCCGCGTCGATAAAGTGACACAACAGCAGGGGTGTAGGCAATATCACCGGTTTGCGCAAGCCTGGCAAAGAAGTCTTTGTCTTCTCCGGCACTGCTGAAACTGGCATCGAACCAGCCAATTTTTTCACCATCATGGCGCCTGAACAGAGTGGTGTGTACCGTTGCCGGTACGTGCGGCCATAACACCGCCTCCAGACCATCGGCATAGCGACACTCCGGTGCGGTTGTCTGTGGGCAGGAAACCACGTTGTCTTCCTGGTCGATAATTGCAATCTCGCCAACCGCAAAGGCAACGTCCGGCTGTCCGGCGATGAGTTCGTACAAAACCTGCAGGCGGGATGCCGGCATCAGGTCGTCGTCATCCAGAAAAGCGATGTACTCACCTTCAGCGGCTTCGCAAGCGCGGTTGCGAGCCACCGCTATGCCGGTGTTATCCTGGCGGATATAGCGGATTGTGTCACCAAATTCTGCGGCGACAGCCGGGGTGTGGTCTTGCGAGCCGTCGTCGAACAGTATGATCTCGGTGTTTTTGTAGGTTTGCAGCTGCGCCGAACGTACCGTCCTGCGCAGCATATCTGCCCTGTTGTAACAACAGATAATAATGGATATCAACGGAAACTCGGGTGGCACTGGTTTGCTCCGTTGTTACCGTGGCGACGCGGCCGGTCTAATCTCTCAGCTTGTTGGCGGCGCGCTCAATAGTTGTGAGCGGTGCACCAGACTTTCTGTTCGTTTCAAGTTTTAATGTCGCTCCTTACTTTCACTTTATTTAATCGCTTAAAAAGATTATTTGAATTTAATTCTGATCACCTTTGGTTTATTTTAGCTCTTTATGTTTCTCAAGAGAATTTCTTTTGTGGAAAGTATTCAAAAAAAAAATCTTTTCGTTTTTGAATGAAATAATCTCGGTCATTGGTTAAGAAAATAATATTTGAAATCTTTTCAGTTTAAGTCTATAATAATCCAAATCTTATAATCTTTGGTTCTGTAGGGCTGACGAAATTTAAACCTTTCTCATGTTACAACCCTCAGTTTTCATAAATATTAATCAAGTGTCCCTCCACATACCCTGAAAGCAAAGATTTTTCCAGATTTTTTTTTGAGAGGTTACAATGAAACTGCACAAAACCCAGATGAAATTTGTCTTTATGCATGTTACTACATACTTGTTTATACATACTTGCTACCTTTTTATGTGCTGGACATCAATTATTTTGTGGGGGGTGGGATTAAACCTAGTAACAACCCCTTCCCTTCCCAGATACGATGTTGCCTAAAAGTGTCACCTTATTTCCTTTAAGATGTCTTGATATATTGCAGGTACAACCTTGAATGCACATAGTGCATTTTGACTTAGTTTGACTTCCAACTCAACAGGGGTCAAATATTGACACCCTTTAGACAATAAACTCACAAAATTAGCTGCTTTTCGCCATTCCCTTTATTAAAGGAATCCTTGCGTGCATAACATATACATAATTTCCTTTTATTCCCCCCCATAATTTCCATATTCATTGAAAAGCAAGGAGCTAATTATTGTTCATATATTCCCCTTTTCAGATGCTTATGTGTTTCTTGTGTTTTTTGCAATGCGAGGGGGGGGGAGATAAAATTCACATGAAGTATTTCTACCATCAAGTAACAGTAAGGTACAATTTATCACATTGAAGACTGGAGGAGCAGCGATTCAATTTACTATGGCACAGAGAGGGGGGACTGCCTCCCCAGACCCCAGTTTGCCCTCCGGCCAAAATTTAGCTTCTTCAAAAATCTTATCGAAACCAAGTTAGGCCTGCATAATTCAAGCATCCACAGAAACGATCAGTTTTCAATGGTATATCTTTGCCTTTATGGTACTATATGGCTCACTTCTCCTCTCTGTTACGGTCATTTTCACTTGAACCGGGAAAATTTGGCTTTACCCTTCCCCCAGGATTTTGAAGAACTTGTGCCATTGCGGAGGAGGAGGCCTGGATGACCTCCTCTCTAGCTACGGATATGAAAACCGATAGAGCTTTTGCCTCAAGAAGTTTGTGATGCCTCATCTTTCCTGATATTTATTGCCGAACAATTTAATTCTTCATTTGTATTTGTATGACATTTTAAAGAATTTGGTATACAAGGCGTTTGAAGTAATTAATGATGCAATCCAGGATATAAACAAAGTCCAAATCTAAATTTTTAAATCTGCTAAATAACTTAAATTTCTATAATATTTTCAAACGCTAGTTAACCAGATTTCTACTTTATGAAAAATTAAAACTAAAAGCGATCAGAATCAGAAAGGGGATAAATCAGAGATATAGGTAAGTTTTTCAACACCAAGGCAGGCTCTTCACTTTTGATGGGTAGGACTAAACTTGATGAAACTTATATATTTAAAATCAGCATTAAAATGCGATTCTTTTGATGTATTGTGGGCCTGTTGGGGGACATGTCCCAATGGAGGAGGACATGTGGCTCTGGATGTGAATGTGGGGGCCCCAAACTCATGGGCAAGCCCCAGCAATGGAAAACTGATCTGCTCAGGACCAGCAGCCTTATATAACTTTATTAGAGTAAGTGGTTTGAGACCCCAAGAGGTTCTGGCAGCATATAACAATTTTATGGTATATTGTCAGGCAACTTTAAAAAACAAAATCGGTGTGTTTGCATGTTATACCATGTAAGTGATAGATTTGTATACGGTGTTGCATAATCAAAAGGTTCCACATTTTAGCTGCAACCGTTGTCAAAGAGTCAATCACCTATAATGAATTATTGACAATTCAGTGTAAAATATAATTAGATTTTTTAAAATCCAAAACAATAGGCTTTAAAGTTAAGGTTAAGTCCTTATATTTCAAATTATTAGAAAGAACTTGCTACACCTCCCGCTCGTTTAAAATTCAAGTTAGATTAACATTTTCAATATTAAACTTTCAGAAAAAAATCTATTAAACTTTAATAGGATTTATAGATAAAAATTTGTTTTCTTGTTAAACTTCTTATCAGACTAATTCTGTTTTGAAATAAAATTTGCTTGCACTAAAATTAAATCGTAAATCAATTTAGTTTTAAAATTACAAATTATATGATTTTCAAGATCCAAAATAATTTTATTAAGTTGTTCTTTGATAACTAATTTAAACATTTTATTACACTAGCCATACCATTAGACTCAAATAGATGGCATAAATCAATCCAAAATCCATCTAAGTCTAATTCATGTTTTCCAATATTTTTCCTCGGTCGATTTTTTGTGCTTAATGGAACAAGTACTGTTATTCCAAACCAACGTCACATGTTTTTTTCTCATTAGGCAGTTTTATTAAAACTGCGTATTTTAGCTTCTTGTTACTAAGGGGGCTGATAGGGGACGTAAACAAGAGAAGGAATTTTAAACTCCAGTTAACGGTTTTCGACCATAAAGATTACAATGGTACCTCATTTACACTTTCCAGCCTTTCAACTTTAGAAATAGTACCAAAGTGTCATTTTTGGTGAATTATGGTACTTTACGATGGTGATAACGAGATGAGTTCTCAAAAAGCACCTATATGTGATCAAGAGCTTTGAAACGACCTATTAAACATCTCTCTACGATTTGGTATGAGCCTGATAGTTCTGCTAGTCAGTAGACGACTTACGATTAAACACGGAAATAAGTGTGGCATAACATTAACCTCATCTTTATTGGTTATAAAGATAAGAGGGGGGGACTCGAGCCGAGGCTCATACCTAATAGCAAATCGATTGGGTACCTGAGAATTTGTATTACGTGACATTTTTACTCTCTTTAGGAGAAAACTGATGTTTTTTGGCAGAAAATGGCAGAAAATACCACTATATTGTGGCTCAATCTCTTTTGTTTATTTAAAAAGGGTATTAGATATTGTGATTTCCGTTCAAACGAGTCCTCTATATGGGTCCGACGATCATTGGCTCAAAATGACCACCCCTGAGAAAAAAAAGAGAGATATCAGTGCTACCCATTCAAGAAAGTGCTATTAAAGTTACTATTAACACAACTTGAATTTACTCAATCATTAGGCGAAGGTTCCGATTGATAGCAGTACAGCGGATAATTGAAAATTCAGACCCTGAAATAGGAAGAATTACTCTGAATGGAAGAATTTCATAGTCCAAAAAATTTAGTCGGCTGGTAATTGCCGGTAGGTTTTTCGCTGATTGCATTTCTATTCACTTAAACTAGAAATACTGTAATTCAAAGCAAATGTGAATAAATAAAACCCTCCGTTCTCGAGGAACTATATTACAACTAACAGTTCACGGCAGCACCAAGCCACTTGAGGTCAACACAGCTACACAGGCTCCTCTTCCATCCCAATGCATTCAAAGCCTCCCTCTTTATACCCTCCCAGAAAGTTTTGATTCCCCATAAATTTTTTCTTTCGGCATTATCTCATCCCATTCGGTGACGGCCTGCTTTTAGTTCGGCAGTAGATGGTTAGCAGACAAAGATGATATTTGGCAATTTGTCATCATTCATCCCCAGAACGTGTCCTAGCCATACTAACTTTTCTCTTGTTATAACCCCAGAAAGTGGGAATGAATTGCATATTCCGTACAGGTTACTTTTTGAGATACAGTCAGTCAGTCCGGTGCCCAAAACAATCCGTAGGCAATTCCTCTTGAAAACATGTAGTAAATCCTCCTCCGTCTTTCGGAGTGCCCACGCTTCAGAACCGTAATTGATCACTTTCATCCCTGTAGCTTCCAATATTCTAATCTTGGTTTGCAGACTTACCTTCATATTTTTCCAAGCCTTTTCAACTGAGAAAAAACACGGTGAGCCTTGCCAATTCTACTCATAACATTTCCACCACCCACCGTTTTTTACTAATGATGCCTCCTAGATAAGTGAAGCTCTCCATATTATCGATTCTCATTATCCATCATCACCTTTTCTTCTTCACTTATTCGTTTAACGTGAATTTTCAAACGTAGGTTTTTCATGTGAAGAGGATGGTTAATCAAACGCTTTCCAAAAGTAACACGTCGAGTCGCGTAATCTCTGGCTAGGGCGATAATTCTGAAATACAAAACGATGGCATAAAATGAAAATTTTTCGTCTCCTCAAAGGACAAGAACACTTAGACGACTAGACATTCACTGTTGCACATGGCTCATTTCCATTAAAACAGCGTTTATTAATGCAACAAAGGAGCAAAAGCCTAAAATGGGATTGAATAAGAACTTTTAAAAACGGTACTTGTGAACTGGCTTGTCCAGCCGGCTTAGCTTTCCATCTCATATGCACGACTCACAGGAAGCTGGAAAACAGATATTCACAAGAACACCAGACTTGCCTAGACATAGAAACTCCAGTATTTTCTTTATCATGTAAAACAGTGATTTCACGAAATGAATGATATTCTAAAAAACCTTGCAGAATCATAGCTGATGCCCCCCCAAAGAAAAGAATCAGTTTAGACATACATTTATTGGGACGACAAACTAGTGTTAAAGTTTCAAACAAATTGCTTTTCAGGCAATATTGATAATCATTTTCTCTAAACCGTCTTATATGCCAGGTTCGTCAACTATTGTACATTAGTGGCTTAAACGTTTTTTTCCTTTTCTAAATAGCGACGAAAACCACACTGTTTTTTCATCACATACATCAAAAACAAGAAGAACAATAGGGATTTTTTTTAAGACATTGATATTATAATTTAAATCATAATAAATGAATCATAATAATAATTTGAATCCTGGTTGAACTTCACTGAAGTAAGGATGCTTGGACTATTTAAAAAAATCATTTCAGTTTTATTGCTCGTATTTGTTGTAAGGCTAAATGCTCGCAATTACACGGGAATATATCGTGGTGGGGGGGAAGTCGCGGGTATGCAGAGCGGTAATGTATGGCTTGCGAGGCCGCGCGATAGGCGATATTGCCGTGACCAATCGATTTTGGAGATAGACATGATTCTAGTCGGACGCAATGTCTCACCCTTCGTGCGCCGCACCTCGGTGGTACTGAAACTGCTTGGCGTCGCATACGAACAGAAGATGCTTTCAACCGCCGATGACCTGCCGGATATCCTGAAGAGTAATCCCGTGGGCCG
>JAAAKM020073195.1:205323663-205368704 GCA_010016025.2 Alatinidae sp. Z8VKAUB7J3
CCGGCGCTGATTCTCGACGATGGCGAGACGCTGCTCGATAGCGGCGCGATCATCGATCATCTGATCGAAGTCCATGATACGGACCGCAAGCTGCTGCCGGCGTCGGGCGCGGCGCGGCGCGCGGTGCTGAAAACCACCGCTCTCGCCCACGGGGTGATGGAGAAGGGCGTCTCGTCGTCCTACGAACGCAATCGCCGGCCCGAGGAGAAGGTTTACCAGGATTGGGTGGATCGCTGTGATGGCCAGGCGGAGTCGGGCCTTCGCGCGCTGGAGGCACAGGCTGCCGCCGCCAAGACCGAATGGCTGCATGGCGATGACATCACGCTCGGCGATATCACCGCGGTTCTGGCCTATGAATTCGTGCGGGCCTCGGCGCGTTACGTTGTCGAGCGCAATGATCTTCCGGCGCTGTCGGCCCTGGTCGCCAAGGCGAAAGCCATGCCTGCCTTCGCCGAAAGCAAGCCGTAATACCCTTCCGGCGAGTTACCTCGCCTCGAACACGAGATAGGTGCGGGTCTCTATGCTTTCGCGCGCCGGCAGGTCGTCCGTCTCGCCGGGATAGTGGTAGTAGTGGTGGAAGTAGTAGTAGTAGTAGTAGTAGTAATAGTAGTAGTAGTAGTAGTAGTAGTAGTAGTAGTAATAGAAATACTCGTCGAAGTAGAAGTAGTATTAGCTCACCTGGGGGGGGGGGTGACGTAAGTTCGCAGGTATGCTGTGACGCCCTTTTACCAACTTAGGCATTGGGTGTGAAGTTGATGTTTGCATCTATAGAAGCGAAGGAGGAGTGTGACCAGTTATTAACACCTACACACACGCAACATTTTTTTTCTGGGCAGTTAGATGTATTAGACCCTATGGAAGCCGATTTAGGCATGCTGTGACACCCTTCTACCAATTTTGGTATGGAGTGTGAGTTTTATTACCATTAGATGTTCAAGGCTATTTGAACTGAAAACCTTTAAAAAAAGTGGACTTTTGGATTGTCTTACCTGAAAATACCACAAACCCTCACCCCAAACAAAAGAATAGCCACCAACGAGACCAGTTATTATTCGCTTATGAGTTCTTTATTCTAGCAATTTGGCCAAAATAGATAAGGTTAAATGGCAAAAAAATGTTAAATGGCTTCTACAATCTGACAATTCAGTAACTAGAAACCCACCGTACTTGCAATGTCCCTAAGAAGGAGGTAGCACAATTCCCTTTCCCCAAATCTTTGTTTTCTTTTAATGATAACCTATATATTTAATTGCTTTGCTTCAAATTTTGGCTTCTCTTTTGATTCAAAATTATCGAAAACCACAATAATGGCATGATTGTCTGACAAACTAATATTCAAAATTTAAACCCCTCTGATAGAAAATCTGGGTAAGAAGTTACACTTCAGCGCTAAGCGCAGTGTGACTGACAGATAAAAATTTGGAGCTGAGGGACTTCAAACCCCCCAATGGCCTTGTTCGAAGGTATCATTGAAAGCCACTGTGTCTATTTTAATCGCTCAAGGATATCCAATTACAAAAAGACTTGGCCTATAATTTTATTAAGAGATACCAATGGTCGTATGCTGAGATGTACGCCAGGGATGAGGTCTGGGCCCAGCCCAGTGGCGGTTCCAGGCCTGTACATGGGGTAGCTGCCCCCCCCAGGTTTTCAGACATTACATTCCTTTTATAATATTTTTACGCACCCATTAAGGTACACCCCCCAAGCTTATGAGGCCCAAAACGGCTACTGGCCCAGCCCAAACCTGAGATCCTAAATTTTCAAGATTTTTTGGAGCTTCTTATTCAATTTTTGACGATCCGCCCTGTCAAAAATTATTCCTGTCTGGTCGATTGTGGGCACTACCTCGTACACTGAAAATGTAATTCACGATAAGTAAACATGAATTTTAGAACATTGGTTACAAAACGGAAGTAGCAACCCAGGAAACATTCACAATAGATCTACGTCATCCCACCCGTCAAAATGAAAATATAGATCTCATCTGATTTAGCACAATACACGCAGCTATTTATCAGTTAAAAGAAAATAAGATTGTGACCAAAACTGACATACCGAGATTTACAAGTTACGACCGTTGAATTACAATGCAAAACATTACGCTTTGCTCACATTTCGTAAAGCTTTACACAAGTATACGGAATTGGAAATATATTAATTATTGTTTTTATTTGCATAGCCTAGAGCGTCCTGGTTTATATGAACTTTCTTTTCCTGAACAGATAGGCTAAGCATAGATCTATGACGACGGTGAAATTTTAGATACTTTTGGTTGTGACTTGGTGAATGTGTAGTACCATGGGCATTTACATGTTTTAGTATGGTTGAATCTATCACAGGGACTTTTCATTTACAATTGATCAACAAAATTTATAAATTTAAGTAAGAGTAGTAATATTTTTTCTCAAGATCTTACAGAGAATCCCTGAGATCTAAATTATTTTTCAAGTTTGCTTGGCTAGTACTTTTAGTGCCTGAACTGGGAACATTTCAGTGTATTTCTTGTTTATTTTAATATGTGAAACGGCCCGTTTCCTTTTGAACGAGTGTTTTACTTTTCAATATATTTGTATGTTATTCGTGAAGGGTTTGTGCCAAACCATGGGGTTTGGCAAAAATTCGCGCCAAAGAAGCTTAATTCATGTAGAATCTATAGTTGACTATATAGCAGGATCGAACGCTTCATTCTAAGTAAACTATTTGGTGAAACGTTAATGATTTTAATGTAAAAGCATTCTCTTCTTTTATAAAAAAGAAATTGTTGAACGAAACTGCGGTACATCCGAACCAGTAGAAATTAAAGTGAAGAATCATATAAAACTTTAAAATAACAGATACTAATTCAGAGGAATAGATAAATCCTAAAACAAAAATAAATTTAAAATGAATTATTAAGCCTAAATTAAAGTGAAAAAAAGAGAGGCAAATCAGAGCCCGAATATCGGCCACCAAAACTCTCTGAAAACCCCTCCTAAGTCCCTAAAACCACACCTTTTATACAGAATGGCTTGATAAAGTGTAGTTATACATGGGAGGCACATGGCTCTTTACTTTGGCCACACTAGTGCCTTGTCTCTGATGCATTGTAAAACGATCATTACAGATAATTTGAAAAGTTAGATGCATGTGGCACCTTTCGATCTACTCAGGTACGCGTGTCGCTCCCAGAATATTCCCTTGGGAAATTGTGGGAACCTTGGGCTAACAAATAATCTCTATGAACTCCTTGCTGATCGGGCAACCAAGACCAAATATTGCCACTTTCTGCTATATCATGTCTGTAAGCAACGGGTAGTTTAAACCATTAAGGGCTGTTGTTTCTGGGGCAGTGGCGATGTTGCTAACCCTAGAGTCACTCTTGTTGATAGAGGAGCATCGCCAAGTGTGGAAACCATGTCGGGACAAAGATGAGGCCAGAATTGCCCAAAGACATGATTCAACTGGAGGTACTAGGGACTATTCGGTTCTAAGCCGGCTTAAGCACATCGTGTAGACTTGAGAAGATATGTCAGTCCCCATCCTGCACTGGTTCTGGGACCATTGCTTTTCCTGAGGCCATAATAATTTCAATGATTTAAAGAATATGAAAAATGCAAATTGGAATGTCACAACGCTAAAAAACAAGTATTGGGTCAACATTTTGACAGCAACAGTTTCAGAAACTCATATCCCAGGGGTAGGAAACATGAAATTAGGTGATATAGAATTTATTTACTCTGGCAGAAAGGATGGGGTGAATAGGCAGGGAGTAGGGCTCATGATATATAAGAAAGCTGATAACTCTTGTTAAGGTTGGGAAGGTATTAATAATTAAATGCTAGTTTCTCATTTTATTACTAAAAAGGGTAAAGTATCAGTCATTATACTATATACCCCTGTAAAAGCGACTGACGGAGATAGTATTGACTCACATGTATGGTAGAAATGGTAGTAGTGTCAATAACCTTTAACACCAGTAATATTATTCTCATCAATATTACCAAGTAAGGGAATATCGTAATTAGCCGTACCTATTTCTTCACGATGAATAATCGAGCCGGTGTTACTGGATTTTGTGTAATAGGTTGTGGTTTCTGGACGCCACACAGCAAAGTCTGCTCGTTTATCGCCATCAACATCCCCAAGAACTGCCCCTAAGCCTGCATTTGGCTCGCCCGGTTGGCTTGGTTCAACAAGCATCTTTTGTTTTGCTTGCCACACAGCTAACGCAGGAATATCAGCTGCGTTTTTGCCAAATACAGTGCGGATGACTTCTCCTGAAACACTACTCAAATAATAAAAACTGAAATTATCGGCTCTTCGAATAGCTAAATCGGCTTTACCATCACCGTCGTAATCTGCCGGTACTGGAATATCAGTAGATTGCTTACCAAATACACGTTCGTATCTGGATCCTCCTTCGGGATATTGACCAGAGGAGTAGTAAACATACCATTTCCCCGTTGCGGGTCTCCACATGGCTACATCGGTGGTGCCATCACCATCATAATCGGCTGGCACCATAATGTCTGTGCTTTGTGTTCCTAAATTGGTTCTTCGCGTTACGTTATCTGACGACCATCGCATGTACCAGACACCATCACGCCATATGGCAAAATCAATTAATCCATCTTGGTCATAGTCACCAAGAACAGGGACATCGGATGCTAATTTGCCAAAATCAAAGGATTCTAATTGATAGCCACTCGCCGAAGCTAAAAAGTACCAGCGACCTTCCGAAGGGCGCCGCACTATTAAATCATCTTTACCGTCACCATCATCGCCATCATCACCATCACCATCATCATCAATCATTAGTGTATGTTTCTCGTGGAAGGCTGTTACTCACTGTGTAATATTACACATCGAGTTCCATCAGGTGCTATTTGGACGAAAATAGGTTGCTTCCCCATTGCTCCCTAAAATTGTCTCATGCTTTAGTACTCCGGCGAGTTGTATTCCGTAAGGCCTGATATTTTGTAGATGCTGCTCCACTAAGCCTTTTGTACAGCTCACATGCGAGAGCCTGCTCAGAATCTATGGTTGGTACTAAGTTCTGCATGTCGCTGCAGAAGCGTAAATGGCTGCATGTTGTTTAAAAGCCTTAAAAAAGTCACTTCTGTTGTCTGTTATAGTTTTGTATACTGAAGATCGTACTCTTCGTTTAAACTATTCAGCCGAAATGGATATGCAGCGTAATCACAAGTCCCAATAAATCCGCGGTATACTATAGCTGCAGAGCTCCTTGAAAGATCTGCCTTGAGCCAGTGAGCTGTAACACCAAGGTAGCTCTTGTTTGTTTGTATTCCAAATATCAGCTATCTTACGAAGTAAATCCAACGCTTTGAACTTGTCAAGCTGACTTTGCTTCATATTTTCAAAGATAGTCTCTATTCTCGGTCTGAGCATGTTCTGTAGCGTAACTATTGTATATGGTGCCGTACATGCTCCCAGTTCTCGGTAAACTTTTCGTTCAATGGTAATCACAGGTCTTTTTTCTTCACCTATGTAAATGATTATCTGATTTCTTGGTCAAACATTAAGATTGGTACTGAATGAAAGGTAGATATGCTGTTGTGACCTATTTTTGGAAATATTGTAGACTTTTGCCCCTCCCCCCCGTCTCCATAGAAGTTTGCTAATTACGCTACGGAGCGATTGAGCAGAGACAGACCAAAGCCCTGGCCACGCACCTGTGGCGCAATACATAGATTCAAAATGTGCGCTTCGCCAGCCCCGGCCGATAAGATCCCGTAGCCGACAATCTCATCGGCCACTTCACTGACCCAGCACGAATAGCCCACCCGCCGACAATCACGAAAGATCCCTTCACTCCAAGGGAACGGATAGGTAACGCTCTCGATAGCAAGCACAGAGTCAATGTCTCGTTCGGTCATGGGCCGAATCTCCGCCAATGGCGTTTTCATCACCGCGCTCACGACGCCTCCACCCGGCCCGCGACACGAGCCATCCACGGCTTGAGCTCACGCCAGGCTATCTTCTTGAGGCCGGCGTCAGCCACCATCGCCTCCAGACCCGGCAACACGGTGACGTCAGCGGGCGCCGTCACGCTGGCCTGGGTAAACCAAAGCGCGGCGCCGGACACGGCCGGCAAACGCTGCCATACCTGATAGATGGCGTAGCGCTCGGACGCATAACCCGTGGCCTGAAGCACCTTGGCCAGTAGCTGGGCCGCGGGTTCCTGAGCCAACGGGTCGAAGGCACCGGAAAAATCGACAAACACACTGGCGACGGCGTCCGTCGCCGAGCTGAGCAGCAGCGGCTGTTGTGCATCTTCAAGGCACCCGGCCGGCGCCGCGCGCAGGCGCCAGGTGTCGACACCCATGGCCTTGAGTCGGCTTTGGCGCGCACCGGTGTTCAAGAATCGCTCTCCATACTCACCGAAAGATCGGCCAGGAAGGCATCGATAACCCGATCCAGCGCATCAGAAAATGCGGAGGCCGTGTCCACCATGCGTCGTGAGCCGGCGCTCACGCGCTAATTTGATAAGGGGCCTTAGGGGTCCTAATTCACGAAAGTGTAAAGAGAGAGCTAAGATTTTTTTTTTTTTGAATCTTCTAATAGTCAAAATTGAATATAGAACAAAATGGCACAAAGACGCTGTGGGACGCCCCCCCCACCCCTTATCGATTTATGCCACTGAGCCAACCAATGAATTTGGTTTAGCTCAACGAGGGTGCTGCATATTCAGTTTAATCACAAGTGTCACTTAATATCTTTTGAATTTGTACAGATCCTGGTATCGATGATGACAGAATATACGTGTGTTGCTGAGAAAATCTATTGTTAACCAAAACAGATCTTTTTTTATAAGTAGTTTTAACGATGCAAGCAATTAACGTTAAAGTAATTAAACAGTATAAAATCATTATCTAATTTATTTGTATCTTAGTATTGGAGTTTAAGATGAATGCAATAGTGTATGTAATAATAGCTAAGGAGTCTTTCCACTATGCCTTAAACAATTAAGTTTAAAAAATATGTTTTTTTATGCAACGGTTTAAATATATTAGGTGCCATATGTATTTTCTGGAGATAGAGATATTCAGATTTCAAGTTCAGGAAAGAGTAGTCCAAAAAAATATTCTTGCACACCTGCTTGGAAGAAATTAAAAGTCAGTGTAAAGAAAGTATTAATGAATAATTTGAACGCTTCGGAACTAATAGTTTTGATGTAAAAGCTTCCGAACACAGGATGTATATTATTTATGGTGTATATACCATGAATTTCCGAAATCTGGTTAATGTCGACATTCACTGGTGAATGTCCGAAATCCCTTTTTCTCTGCTTCGATTCAATTAGCTTTGTGAGTCAGCTTTTTCAGAGAGGGAGAACGGGGATGCAGACGAGATTCGGCGTAAAGGCAGTTGGGGCAGCGCTGGGGGCCACGCTGGGGGCGGCATTGGCCATCGGCGCGGCGGCCACCACGGCGAGCGCGCAAGGCTTCACCCTGGAGGGCGATCCGCAGGTTGCCTGGGTCTATTTCAATGTGCGCGACGACGGCGGCTGGGTGCAGGCGCTGGAGGAAGCCAGAGTGCGCATGGAAGAGGCGCTTGGCATCGAGATTCCGTTCACCGAGAAGGTGCCGGAAGTCGCGTCCGACATCCGCCCGGTGGTCGAGCGCTACATCCAGCGCGGCACCAACATCATCCTGGGCAGCGCGTTCGGCTATTCCGACGCCTTCCTGGAACTGTCGGAGGAATACCCGGAGGTCGCGTTCCTGAACCCCGCCGGCACCACCAACGGGCCGAACCTGCAGTCGTTCTACGGCCGCACCTATGAGAGCCAGTATCTGTGCGGCATGGTCGCCGGCGCGATGACCGAGACCAACAAGCTGGGCTTCGTGGCCGCCTACCCGCTGGGCCTGGTCACCTGGACCGTCAACGCCTATCTGCTCGGCGCCCGCAAGGTGAACCCGGACGCCACCGTCACCGTGGTCTACACTGGCTCCTGGTATGACCCGGTGCAGGAGCGCGCGGCGACCCAGGCGCTGATCGAGCAGGGCATCGACGTCGTCGGCCAGCATGTCGACACGCCGACCCCGCAGGTCGTGGCGCAGGAGAACGGCGTCTACGGCACCGGCCACCACCGCGACATGAGCGAGTTCGCGCCGGAAGCGACCCTGTGCTCGTCGGCTTGGGTGTGGGACCGCTACCTGACGCCGGAGATCTCTACAACCTCAGCCCGCTCGAGATGGTCCACCGGGAACGCACCCTGTGTTATGACATCGTCTACACCAAAGAGCTGGAGTCGCGAGGTCCGACCACCGAATACGGATCCGTCGCGCACGGATAGTCGCTCGGGCGAAATTCGTAACACCCAAGGCGGTCGCCCAGTCACAAGATGTGCATGGACGAACCAGATCCTCCCTGCTCTAATCCCATCATGTGCAGCCTTAAAGGCAAGCGTCGGCGGAATGCCTTCCGCATCAGAATTGGGCTCAGCCTCGTGTTGACGCCCCTAACCGTCATGCTCCGTGGCGCCGAGCCACCGGCCCTACCGGAAGCCAGCGCCTTCGAGTCCCTCCCCGGGCGGGCAATCTACCAAGAACACTGCGCATCCTGCCACGGCGACCAAGGCCAAGGCACTCCCGATGGCTACGAGGAAGCCTTGTTTGGGGACCGTTCAATCAAGTCCCTCGCTGGCCTGATAACGCGCACCATGCCAGAAGAGGAACCCGATGACGTCACGGGACAACAAGCCCGGCAAGTGGCTGAATACATTTACCACGCGTTCTATTCCGAAGCCGCCCGCGCCCGCATCCAACCCGCGGCTCGCATCGAGCTGTCTCGCCTCACGGTCTCGCAATACCGAAACGCCGTCGCAGATCTCGTCGCCGGATTCCCGCTCTCGGAGAGCAACCCGCACACCCGTTCCGGCAAACACTTCTCATCCCTTCCCAAGGGGCTTCAAACCAAGATCTACGAGTCGAAAGGCATGTCCAAAGCCAATGAGCTGAAGGTTGAGCGGGTTGACGCCACGATCGACTACGATTTCGGCGAGGGCAGCCCTGGCGGCATAAAGTTACCCGTATTTATGCGGACCCTTTCTCTTTTTGTTCCTTTCTGAAGAAGGACTAATATTCTGTAGATTGATTATACATATTTTACGCTTATCGTAATTGCACTAAAAGAGTTCTTAATTATAGCTTGAAGTTATGAAATTTTTTACGCTAAACTAACCAATGACAGCCAAGTATTTATAGCCATCATCACAATTAAATAGATACAGATTTGACTCAATTAAAATCCAACTATTGAAAAAGTAGAAATAACTGCTGATGTAACTCTTTTCCTAGTAATTCAAAGTATAAATGCATTATAATAAAAAAAAACTGTTAGCAAAAATTTAGTTTTTATAATAACATGATTCTTTGCACTAGACACAGCAAAAATGATAATGTCCCCACCCTTGAAAAACAAGATTTGAAAATTTGGGTTTAGAATTTTTCGACTAAAATAAAGCTAATTTAAAATTTAATAATTACGAAAAATTAAGTACAATGACAAAGGCTAAAGAAGAGGGAACTTACAGAACCAGTTTGCTCAGGAGAGAGTTTTGACGGTGCATCACAGACTGGTTGAGAGTATGAGGCAACGCCTGGTGCTATGGAAGATTCCTCCATCTCCCCATCTGATTCTTCCGAATCGGAAATAGCTGGCCAGTTAAACTTCTGCACGGTTGATATTACACTATTCGGATACATATTCACAGTAGGCGGGGAGGAGGGTAGAGGGACAAAAGGACGACTCAAGTCTTGAGCCTCTTCATTCACTACATCCGCTGCATCATCCACTTTATCCTCCATCGGGCTTTCGCCTTCCATCTCGTTTTCAACACTACCTGCTCTCATTGTGTTGCTGTTATGTTTTTTTTAGGATTTTCAAAAGAGGTTCTCAGAATTTTGTAGTTTTTCCTTCTGGAGGTGCCATCAAATCCGTTTCCCATAAAATAGCAAGATGAGTCCCACAAAATATATTGGATTATACATAGTATCTCTTCACTAGGGGGAGGGGGAGTAAACTCATACACTATTAGGAATGACATACGTAAGTATTCACGCTTGTTTCAAAGGAGCTGCCATGATTGTTCGGGCTTTTACTCAAAATGTGCCCCTCTGCTTAATAATTACAGGGCTCGCCTCTCCTTAGACAAATAGCAAAATTCGCATACATCTAGCGGGACTTGTCTACCGCCTCTTCGGTTTGGTATCAAACAGTTCGTGATCGTGGTAACGAACTATAGTAAAGAGCGGCCCGGCTAAATAGTAAACGAAACTCTATAAAACGGAATTTTGATACAAAAAGATGCATCAAAAGAATCAGATTTTCATGCTGATTTTAAATATATAAGTTTCATCAAATTAAGTCTTTGCAATCAAAAGTTACGAGCCTGAGAAAATTTGCATTATTTTGGAAAATAGGGGGAAACAACCCCTAAAAGTCATAGAATCTTAACGAAAATCACACCATCACATTCAGCGTATCAGGGAACCCTTTTGAAAAAATTTCAAGCTCCTATCTACAAAATGTGGAATTTCGTATTTTTTGCCAGAAGACAGATCACGGGTGCGTGTTTTTTTCCAGGGGTCATCGTATGGACCAAGTGGTCCTAGAATGTCGCAAGAGGGCTCATTCTAACGGAAATGAAAAGTTCCAGTGCTCTTTTTTAATGACCGAAAAAATTGGAGGGCACCAAGGCCCCCTCCTAAAAATTTCAATTTCAAATTGAATGAGCCCTTTCTGAATTTTATACGAGCACCCCTTCCAAAAGAGCCAAATATGCCCATAGGTCATAACTTACAACGTCTGCCCCTTGGCTCGAGGGGGGTTTCGAGGCAAGATTTTGATTTCTGATCTTTGAATTATCTTTAACAAAATGGTCATCTCAAAATTTGATGAGACGCATTTGGGGAAATAATAGCCAGGGGGATAGTTACCCTCCGCTCACTTTTGACTCTTAAAAAGAGCAATAGAACTACAAATTTTCAATCAAATGAGCCCCTTCCGAACCTTATACGACTGTTACTTCAACATGAAATGCCCCTGGGAAAAACATAAAAAATAATCCAACATTGGTGCCGGATGGCCTTTAGTATAGGCATTTTAAATATCGTTGCCTCTTATGGATACGAAATATAGACAAAGACGAAAGAAAGCTATTAGCACTCGAGATGAGATACCTCCTCCAGCTTGAGAGAAACAAATACACTAACCGCATATTAAACATGGAAGTACGCCGAAAATCCACTGCCACCATTCTCAACAAAATCCAGAAGTACCAACTGCACTGGCTGGGCCAAGTCAGGCCAATGCAGCCACAAAAACCACCCAAAATGGAAAAAGAATTTGCAGGAAAAGGCACGGTATTTCCTGTCGTATTTCTTTATTATGAGGTCATAGGAGGATTTCTTTCATATTGGAGGATAACGGAGAGCTAGCAGCAGGTAGTAGGGGGCACAAAGGGCAAATCACCACACAGTGTAGAGGGACAATGCGTGATTTGAAACATTTTGTCTACTTGTACCAATCAACTTGAGTTAGAACAGTATAGTATTTGCCTTTTTGGATCGTCCTCTCGTCAAGTTTTCTTATAGCTATACAAACAAAATTCAAAAGGAGCAAAGGAACGAGAACAGCTAAAGAAAAAGGCATGGACGGAATAACAGGCACCAAATCATATTGAAATGCAAGCAAAATGTGACTTAAAATTAGAGAATAATAGGATAATTATGGTATTCCAAAATTTAGATATTTCAGAAAAATTAAAGTTGTAGTAGGAATGTGTTAATTTAGCGTCTGTAAGGGATAATCAGGAAGGAGGAATTGATATCACGAAGGAGTTTTTTTTAACTCAACTGAAATTGCTAATTTGCTGCCCTATGACTCGAATCTAAAGAAAACAACGATGATTATGCTAATGCGTATTTTAGACCTTTCAAAGGGCATAGGTATTAGAACGTTCCAAAGTAGGAGGTAATGATGCACCAAATGAAGAACAAACGAGATATGCGGGTAGAAGACATGTGACAACCAAGATCATAACGAATGCATTTAATTGTAAATGAAATCTGCGGTTAGAAGAGAAGCAACAAGAAGAGAACCAAAACAAGTCCCAGAAAAAAACAAATCTTATAAAATGGAGGATTATTTGATGCATTAACTGGACGAATTAATTGAATTCTTATCTGAATTTCTTAACCCAATTGAAATTGCTGATCTAACACCTCATGACTCAAAACTAAAAAATTGTGAATATAAATGCTCCCTTTAAACGAGCAATCTTGTATTTATTTATGAATGTATATACGTGTGATTTTTTCACGAATCCGAACTGCTAAGGCAAAGGGCATGACAAACTATCTGGTATAATGATGCACGAAAAAAGGGCAAACGAGATGAGTAGTCAAAAGTTCGTCTACGTACTTTTGCCTTAGAATAGCTATTCATCTTAACATGTTTTCAAAGCCGTTTATTCCTAACAACATTCTGAAAATTTAGGCATTACATATTCCTTTTTCATTTCCGAAGAACACCTTATTCACTCATTGAATGAATTATAACTGTTTCAAAATGAAGAGCCGAAAGAGGTGATCCCGGCTTTGAATGACGTAATTCAGGAGTGCGCTTTCGATTTCCTAGGATGTGAAATGCCACCAGTCATTGTTTGATCATCATATGCTTTATTTTTTATTGTCGCCAAAGTCAAAATCACATAAGAAGCCAAAAGTTGAATCATTCGAAAACACTGTGACTTTAATAATTTGATTTTTAAAGGCTTTACTGCCTGTAATGCATTTTTTTTAACGGGTCAATCTATATTCATTTGTGGTTTTGGTAATTCTATATTCCTATTATAACAATATTAAACTGTCAAATAACCGACTAGGTCAATTTTGGTATCCATAAGTTAGAAGATCACGAAGCGTTGAATTCAATCCTACTAATTACCTCGAATAGGATTCGATTACACAGCCTGTATTGTATTACATTATGCGATCCCCGCTTACTTATAGTCTTTTCTTTTAGATTAAAGAAATGATCTTGGATCCCATTGCACAGCATATATTTCAGAAAGCGAAATACTCCACTATCTATTATATTGATGATAGTGAAACTGGGAGTGAAGGCACAAGCTTAGATGATGCATTAGATGATATCTTGTCCATCAATGATGAAGAAGTTGAAGAATCTGATAGGTTTTTTCTCCTTTCTTCACCAGAGGATGATGCAAAAACAATTAAGGTCCTTTCCCAAACTACCTCCCACATCAAGGGCAGATATAAGTAGCTCTGGTTCGTGTCATATTCAGCATACAATTTTACTTGTAGTACAATTAATTAATGAGTCCAAAATAAATCTCCTTTCAAACGAGGGTGTTAATTCATAAATCCAAAGGGAATTTATGCTCAAATAATTAGCTGTCAGATAATTCAAGTTCAAGGCTGAGTATGAGAGGTCCATAGGGCCTCACTCAATTGATCCTCACTGTGTAATCAGATTATACCAAGATTATATCCAATAGACGTGTTTACAGCATGAACTCTCAATGAAGACTAGTGTGATAGCAATACTAGTGGTGGTAGTTGTAGTAGTATTGACAGCCTGCAAATATGCCATTTTTGATCATTTACTGAATTTAACAAATTAACATACTAATTTATTCCTGTGTTGTAGCCTTTCGACAATATATAAACATAACGTGTTTTGATTTAGTTCAACACTCACCCCAAAATTCTCTGAAAGGCTCACCTGAATACCCATTGCGTTCTTGGAAAGTAAAGTTCAAACATGCATACATTTCTCAATAACATATACTATGTGTAAAGAATGAACGAAATTCCCAACTTATAGCCCTTGTCCTGAGGACTGTGGGAGGTTGACATCTCCAAAGACATAATTACTGGACCTTTCAACAATGCTGAACAAAATAGCTCTCTTAAAATTTCGATTGGATATGTTTTGGGGAATGATAGGGTCGGGGAGGGAGGGCTAATTGCCCTCCATTCATTTTTGACTCTTAAAAAGGGCACTAAAACTTGCAAATTCCAATCAAATGAGCTCCATCCGATCCAAAGCTTATATGACCAACCAAGTTGCTCCCCTAAAAATTGTGCGAGTTCTTCTCGGTCAAGCAGGCGGAACCCAAACTCAAGATCTAAATCCCGCGTGGAACTTTTGTCGGATGGCGCACCGGTGATCGGACCAAAATCCAAGCCCGCACGCTGGAGCTTGAGTTCCAATCCCGCAAAAGAGAAAGTTCCTGGTTCAAACTGAAGACTGTCTGAATAACTAAGTTCCAAACCCCCAAAATCAAAGGGTGCCTGGCTGAATTGACCCAATAGTTCGTGAATCTGAAACGTCCCGCGCGGTTGTTGAAAGGCCAAATCAGTGTTTAAGGCGACTGTTCCACTAAATTGCTTCAGATCCAATTCCTCAGGGACAAGTGTGCCAAAGGTTTCTCGAACCACCTTCATATCTTCAAGCGCAATGTCCGCCTTTGCAATCAACCTCTCCGAGTCGACCTGAAAGGTGAGGTCTTTGAGCGCAACGCCCGCAGCGTGGAGATCAGCCAATTCACCTTCAGCAGCAAAGGGTGGTGCCTTCAAGTTTGCTTCCAGTCCAGACGAAGCAACAAGTGGAATTTGATAGGTTTGGACCGGCAACACCTGGTCGGGAATCGCGAGAAATAAAGCCAAATTGTCCTGGTCACCCTTGAGCCGGAGTCCCATTTCGGGGAGCGTCACCGCAAAGGGAAGTTGAAAACGAGGATCGGGTTGCGTTTCCCATTGAAGATCCGTGGACCATTGTTGGCTATTTTCACCGCCGAGACCAACCGTAACCCGTCCTGTGAAGGGACCCTGACCCGTTTCAAGCATCAAATCGGGCAATTCGAGAAGGTTCCGGTCCATTAACAGCCGTGACTGAAAATGTCCTACCGATATCTTGGGAAATATTTTTTTATTGATGACAGGTGTAAGACCCCTCAAATGTAAGGGGCCTCAAAACCACAAATTGTGTCCTTGTAAAAGTTCCACAATCAAAATATACAAGTAAAGGAAAAAAGTCTTAAATGAAAATTTGCTTTTTATCAAATATATACTTCTATGAAAAATCATATGCATTTAGTGGCTGAAATGAAAGGCTTTGGACGCTATGATAAAAATCAAGGAACTTTCAAACACTTTTAATCAAACAAAACCTATTTTTTGTCTTAAATACAACATTTTATAGAAGAAGTGGTATGAAATTTCAAAGCTGCCCGCTGGTCCTCTTAAAGGTTGAAGGACTGGATAGACCTTCAACAATTAACAATTTTTTTTCCAGTGATATTTCACTTAATTTGTACTACTCACGTTTTTTGTTTGCAAAGCGAGTCTTTACGAATTTCAGTTCTAGTTTTCTTCAAGATTTGAACGTTTACAACTTGTGATACGAGCCCCCCTTCCCTTTCCTAGAAAAATATTTATTTAGCAAAGCTTTTTTGTGCAGGAATTTCTATTTTAAATTATGAAATTATGCATTCTCTTCTAGTGTGCTCGGAAACAGTGATTTTCACCCTCGTCTCTCTCGTCTTTCCTCTTAGGCTCGCGAACATTAAATTGAAAAAAAAAATTCCTTCCATGCTTCTGTTGTCAATTACTCACTTGTTACGCGGCCTATATAGGGTGAAATTTTTTGGCGATTATATAAATCAAAGCTCTTTTCTGATTACCCTTCATTAAGCCTTTTGTCGTTTAAGTGCTGATTTAACTTTGTGTCTTTTTCTCTTTTTTTTTTCTATTAGTTCTTTATTTAACAATAAATTTCATAAACAAAAAACTGCTTTGGGGGACAATCTCCCTCATAAGGCTCCATGGCCGGGAAAGAACAGGGGAGGAAAAAATACCAACACAAAAAATATAAACAGAATTTAAAAAAAAATCCAGTCGCCCACCTTAATAATCCCCAAAAATGACAAGATAGACAGGGGATAGCACATGGTTTCACCAACTCAACTATCAAATTACTATCAAAAGTTACTATCTCAAATTTTTGATTGAATGTCTCGGGGACTACGTGGCTGCGGGTATCTGAAAACGTCCCTATAGGCTGCCCTCCAATCCCTTCTGACTCTTTTAAAAGGCAGTATATCATTAAATTTCCCATTGAATTAAGCCCTTCCCAAGTTTCTACGACCATCTTTTACATACAAAGTGGCACGGGAAGAAAAACTAAACAAAAATACATTGAGGACTTGTGTTTATGTTAATTTGTAACCCCAATACAATGAAAAAAAGTGGAGCAAAAAAGAAAATGAAATGAGGTCTCAGTCTTAAGCACGCTTCAGAAGTAAGCTCGTAGTGATGATAGTGTAGAGTGTGCATAATATCAGTTGCATTACACCGAACTAATAAGTTTTTATGACGGTAAGAACATAGTAAATAAATAGAATACTTACGATACCGGAAATAATAAATGGGGCTTTGACTTCAGATCACTTTCTCGAAGCAAAGAGTTAAGACCTGACACAAAAAGTATAGCATGATCACAAATGTCTAATAAAACTTCGCGAGACTGTGCCTACAACCATGATTTGCAACTATTTTAGCCTGACCTATTTTTTTTTTATTTATCTTTAATGTCAGACGAAGCCATTTCATCACCATTGGTAAGACATAGGATATTGGCAGAGGATTTGGAGCTAAGTTTTACTTTGTTTTATTTTATTTTTTGTTTGTTTTATTTATTGCAGCCAGGTCGAGCATCTTGTTTCGGTATCAATTTTAATACGATATTTGGACAATATGGGTCCCTAGAAAACTGGATACTGGTTTACCGGGCTTCCACGGTCCGAGACAACATACACAGGAAAACCATAGGAAATTGCTTTAAATCAGAGATTCTGTGTATATATCTTAAATAATGGTAAACTCAAGTTATTCAGGGAGTGATTTGAAATATTCTCCTTGTCTTGTTTTCAATCGTAATGATCCATCCTATTAATAAAGCCATACAAATATTAACGATAGAATTGTATGCTACGACCGGAAGAGGCGGAATAAAAAACTATAGTCCAAATGAAATTCAGGCTGTAAAATCCAAATGATATTTCATCAGAATAATTCGCATTTTTCAAAAATGTTTGACATTTCACTTGCAAATATCAAACAGTTCGTGGTAAAGAAGAGCGACCTGGCTCAATACTCTAATATTCTATCTCTAACCAAAACTCTAAAAAAACAGAATTTTGATACCAATCAAATCTTCTTTGATACTTATCTTCTTATTATGCTGATTTCAAATATACACATTTCATTAAGTTTAGTCTTACCCATTAAAGGTTACGAGCATGAGAAAATTTACCTGATTTTTGAAAAAGGGGGAAACACCTCCTAGAAGTCATAGAATTTTAATGACAATTACATCTTCAGATTCAGCATGTCAGAAAACTTTAATGTAGAGGTTTGAAGCTCCTATATACAAATATGTGGAATTCGCTCCTTACTATACAGTTCGTTACCACGAACCGTTTGATCAAATGTTCCCACTGGAACAAAGATTGAGCTACACATACTGATTTGAGGCAAATTAATAGTGCACTATCTTTACATATGAGGTGCATTTAAATACTAAAAAAGTTGAGGGGGAGGGGGTCAAGAAATAGGAACACAGTTATTTTTTAAAATAAAGGAAATATTGAGACGATCTTTAAGAAAAGTGCCACCTTTTTTCAAAGAAAAAGAATAAGTAACGAGTTTGTTTTTACGACATACCAAATTTGAGTTCTTGAGGGGTTGAGAACAATAACATTTAACTAATGGAGGAAAAAACAATGACTCAATGCTCCTGCAGCTTTTGTTGAAGAAGCTGAACAAAGGCTGCCGAACTCTTGAAATTGCCCCATCAATGCGAAATTCACACTGCAAAGAGTTGAATAATTGCTTATAAAAGATACAAATCATCGGAGCGTGTCTTCTAAGTAAAATGTTGTGCGTTCTTTGTACCTTTTCCTGCCTTGCTAAACATGTACTGTTGAAAACGGATTCTTTTTCACCCAGACAAGAGAAGTTTGAAAGGCTTCGGTTGACAGATGGTTTTATTTAACTTTGTCTGCGCTGGAAAATCTTGTAGTATTTTAATGAGAAGTAAGCTCTTTTTCCTTTATGCCTTTATGTGCGAAGACGGATTTTGCATTCGTTCTTTTGAATTGGTGTAAACAACTGGAATTTCTAGGAGATCACAAAATGTGGCAAAACTGATGAAAAATAAACATTAGCCGTGAATCATAATTCAATAGGATGAATACCATAGCCCCCAATCCTCCTCCACGTATGTACCTGGCACGCCCACGCTAACTGAACCCAAACGAGCCTAAATAAAATCAGTATAACGTAACCAAGTCAACTAATGCATCGTTCTTTTATCATAGTAAATCTCGGGTCTCAAGTTCGCATCCTAAACCAGATAAATAATTTGTAAATTTAAAGTATCACCAATGATGACATCAGCTAGATAGATAGCAGCACTTGGGAAGTCACCGTTAAGCCTTCTTCGAGATCTTAACGCACAAAGGAAGAAAAGAGTAGTGTCTTTGGGCATGGTCGGACGTATTAATAGGATACTACTCAGTTCAATTAATTATTAATTAATCAGGTGATATGTATTTCTATGAGCAAATTATCAACATGCACTTGTTATTTCAGCTGACTAGCACTCAATTCCTTCATCCTTACGAGTCCCCAATTCAAATCCTAAATCAGTCAAATATTTCTGAAATCATCGGAAACTGCTTAGCCATCATGTTAAATCATTACCCAATCTGTTTCGCAATAGCATCAACACAAGCAGAACCACCTTTTCCAGGTTTTTTTCCAGAGTTCATTGTTCCTCAAGAGCGCCTTAGGAAATCGGCATTACCGTGTATGTTCAGATTTTATTGGTCTTCCACTACACCTTTAGAATCGCCTTGTCCGGATCTGTTCAGAGTCCATTGTTCCTCAATAGCGCCTTAAGAAGTCATCATTAGCAGGTTTGTTCTGAGTCCATTGATCCTATAAGTGCCTAAGGGCAATTAAAGGCCAGAGGAAGTTTTGAACAATCACGCAATTAACAGTTCATTGACTCCAATAGTTACACAGCCGGGTTTTTTTATATGGGTGGGGGGAGGAGTTGTAAAACTTTCTGAAGTTCCCCTCGGAGAAATTATAGCCTAGTAAACAACACAACATTGGCACTGGATACGACTCTGATATAGAAGGGTATAGCCAAGCTGATAGAAGGGTATAGCCAAGTGCGGAAAACTATGTTGTGACCAAGACGGGCCCAGGATTGCACAAAGCCTCCATTCATCTCGAGGTTCCAGGAACATCTTGCTTTCCGGTTCTAAGGTGGGTTAAGCGCTACGTGTAAACCTAAGAAGATGTGTTGGTCCCCGTCTTGCACTGGCATTTCGGACCATTGCTTTTCCTAAGGCCAAAATAATTTCAATGAATTAAAGAATATGAAAATTGCAACTTGGAATGTTACAACGTTAAAAAATAACTATCGTATCGAAATCTTGACAGCCGAATTCAGATGCTTCCAACTGGACTTATTAGGAGTTTCAGAAACTCAATGCCAAGGGGTAGGGAACATGAAATTAGATGATATAGAATTTAGTTGCTCAGGCAGGAAGGATGGGGTATATAGACAAGAAGTAGGGCTCCTAATGAATATGGGAGCTGTTAAGTCTTGTTTAGACTGGGGAGGTATTACTAATGGAATACTAATTGCTCATTTAATGACTAAAAAGTTCACGGTATCCGTTAGAGTAATATCTCCTGTAGAACCGACTGACAGAGATTCTAGTGACTCCCCATAGATTAATTTTACTTACAGTTTACTGTGTTACTACACAGGAGCCAATAGACAGAAACCCAGGTAGAAATATGATGTTTTTACTAGAATATTTTAATGCCCAGGTGGGTAGAAATAGGGATATATGATATCCTAGCCTAGATAAATTCGGTGCAGGAAAAGAAAACAGCAGCCTAGCCTATGCAATCCTGCCTAAATAAATTCTACATTACCTGATTTCATGCTTCCTACCCCAGGGATATGAGTTTCCGAAACTCCTAATAAGTCTGATAATCAGTCAAAATGTGGGTCCGATAATCTTTTTTTAACGTCGTAACATTCCAGGTTCCGATTTTCATATTCTTCAAATCATTGAAATTATAGTGGCCTCAGGAAAAGCAATGGATCCAGACCCAGCACAAAACTTGAGAAGTTAAACGGTATTTCTGGGAAAATAGGTTTCGGCTTTTAGTTTTGTATAGTTCATTCAGATCAGCTTTTCAAGCTCTGCAAGTTAAGGTACGACCATCCAATCAATTGTAAACAATTTAAGCACACAAACTAAAAAAATTACTATGGACGAGGTAGGGCGATTGTTTAAGGTACCGTATCCTTAAGTCTTTCTGGTATTAAGATGATACCACTGGACAACAATAATATCAAAGAGGATAAAGTGCAGTGTTGTCGAATTCGTAGACACACGATTTAGGTACGTATAAATCAGGCGAATGCCTTGGAAGGATATCATATTTGTGAATGATTAGGATGTTTTAATGTACGACAACCCTTTTTCTGCTGACAGCATACAGAAATTCTATTGGCCAAAATGGATTACAACTGTAAACCCTTTCAAGAGTAATAAATTTGTTTTGGGGAAAAGTCTAAATCCTCTAGAAATCACATTAAAATGCTTTTTGACCAGGACTGAGGTTTTAAGCATTTTGCTAGTCCTCTCTTGTTTGTCCCGTGCAAAAAGATTACTTTTGTACATGGCAACTACAAGCTTGTCAAAGCTTTTGAGGGAAGTGTTTGAGTTTATATCTGCTGGATTTCTTGGAATTATTTGGAAAACGATAACAAATTAAATAAAAAAACATGTATTTTTCCAACTGAAAGTAAGAGCGACATTAAAACTTAAAACGAACATAAATTATTACGCATATGAGGGGTGTTGCCCCCTCCTCAATGCCTCACTCTTTACGCTAAAGTTTGACTTTTTGTCCCAATTCTTTATGAACGACTCCTTAAACATAACGGTCGCTTAATTAGAACAATAAGAAGCATTTATAAAAGGGTAAAACAAACTTTACCACGAAGAGGGAGGTATTGAGGAGGTTGCAATTCTGTTCACCTTAAATTTTATTATTGCTCCTTACTTCCAGTTGAAAGTAATTTCCCTTTTTTTATTCAATAACTATCGTAGAGGACATATAGATGATTTGTCCTAGTAACAGCAGTCCACGGAATATTGTTCCTAACAGATTCACATAGCTAGAGCGTCTTCAAATTCGCTTATTGTGGAATAAATAGCGGCAGAAATTGCTGCTGTCTACTCTAATGCATTGTGGTCGTAATGAAGTAAAGGGAAGAACTTACTTGGGCTTTATTTCTCCTTCAAATAGGTAAATACATACTTGACAAGTCTCTAACATTTCAAGGACATTTACAGAACAACATAATTTTGCCGTTATTTACATGTTTGAGGAGACACGCGGAAAAAGGAATGCATAAAAAGACATCTAGTAGAAGGGATACATAACAAATCCTATCTTATGCAGCACAATAGCGCTGCCTAAGTAAAGAGGGAAGTCGCTTTAGTAAATTATTTCTTTTCTTTCCCAAGGCCACTTTGTATAGAGGACTGGTTGTATAGTCTTAGGAGGAAGCTTGTTTTACGAGGTGTAGTTGGACGAAGGCTCACGTCAACAGTATTTGAGTTGCTTGAGGGCTTAGTAGCACGAAGGTTCAGTTAAATAGAGGCTGAGCCAGACGAGGGTTCAGTTAAACGGGGGCTCTGTTGCACAGGGGTTGAGTTCAATGAGGGTTCATTTGCAAACTGGTTCAGTTGCACGAGGTTTCGGCCGCATGGGGCCTCAATTACACAGGGGTTCGGTAACACGGTGGTACAGTTACACCTTGGGTTAGATGCACGAGGGCCTAGTAGCAAGAGATTCAGTTAAACGAGGGTTCATGTAAAATATAATAAGCGTCGTTTTCAGACAATACTTTCATTAATAAAAAATACCTAGAGGACTACCCAAAAATAGATACCAAGTTAATGGCCTTTTCAGCTTCCTTCCGGTGAATAGCTGTAAAACATTGAATTACAAAATTTAAATATCACAAGAGGGGCATCAGGATTTTAAAGGTATCTTGGTGGGGCACGGCACCAAATCACTTGGGAACCACTGCCGAAGACAAATGTTTAGCATACTTCATGCGGAACCAGAGGTTTTGTAAAGGGTTAGTGTAGATTAGTTTAGAGGATCTGCACTAATTGACACCAGAGTAACTTTGGGAGATTGCTTTGGAGGTCTTTGGAGGTCTTTGGAGGTTCCATAGTGACCATTGTCTTGAGACTACGTAACAGCATCCCATTCCAACTCTTCAAAGCTTTAAGCGTATACTTGCTCCATTTCGCTAACTCCCAGCATGTAAGTGGAGCTTACAAAAAATATTTATACACAAAAAACTGTATTAAAAATCCTCTCCCTAGGGACAAGGATAGAAGATAAACAGTTATTGTAACTCATGAAGCTAAAGGTATTAAGTCGTAACTTTTAGGAAGAGCTTAAATTAAACAAAAAAATTACATGCATGTAGGTTTTTGAAAGGGCATATAAGCAACATCATAAGCAGCGCTGCTCTATAATAGCTAGAAATGTCATTGAAACTTTTAAAGGAGCCAATTTGATTCAAAACTAAGAGTTCTAGTGCTTCTTTTAAGAGTGAAAGGGGAGTGGAGGACAAGCAGCCCTTCTTCCGATCCCATTCACTTTCCAAACACATCCAGTTTAAATTTTGAGACATTTTATTCAGGATAGTAGAACGGTTTAGCAACTATGTGCCTAGGGGTATTGGGTATCTTAATCCCCAACATTTATGTAATTGGCTCATTATGCTTTAAAACTAAATGTTGCTTTAAAGCTAATTCAAAAGGTACTGTGTATGGTTGCTATTAAGACACCTCATCAATATTTATAGAACGGCTGGGGGTAATACTATTTGTGTCAGTATTAAAGAGTTGTTGAAAAAGTTTCTCCAACATACAAATAGCAAGCAAAACTATAGATTCTTATAAAAAAGATATAAAATATTATATTTTTTCTAAGAAAAAGACTACGTCAGCAAAAAACGAACAAAAATTAATCTAAAAAGTGTTTCCCACTGAGAAGTTTTTCAAAGAAAATCAGCGAGCTCCGTTAAGCCAAAAAAAGACCAGGAATAAATTACTATTATCTTCTAATCGTAAAACTGTCACAAATTAACATCAATAAATAGATGAAACCCAAAACGAAGAAAACATTTTAAATGTTTTTACTTTTTTACTTTTTAGTAAAAATGTGTTTATGCATATTAAATGGAAACCGGTTTTTGCGCATCTCCCACGGGGGCCGCGCGCGGACTTTCACATAGGACAAGGCGCGTTTGCCCGGGGCGCGGCAGATCGCCCCTGCTCTTGACATTCGCCCTCGCAGGCGTGACCTCAAGGGGCGAATGATAGTGAGGATGACCATGGCCGGACAAAAGAAGCTGCTGCGCGCATTGGCGGGTGAAAAACAGGATGTGCCGCCGATCTGGATGATGCGCCAGGCGGGCCGCTATCTGCCGGAATACCGCGCCACCCGGGCCGAGGCCGGGGATTTCCTGTCGCTCTGCTACAATTCCGACCTGGCCGCCGAGGTGACCCTGCAGCCGATCCGCCGCTACGGCTTTGATGCCGCGATCCTGTTTGCCGATATCCTGCTGGTGCCGCAGGCGCTGGGGGCCGACCTGTGGTTCGTGACCGGCGAGGGCCCGCGGCTCTCCACCATCACCACCGAAGCGGATTTTGCCAAGCTGGGTCCGGCGTCCGATATCCACGAAACGCTGAACCCGATCTATGAAACCGTTCGCATCCTGTCGCGCGAACTGCCGCCTGAGACCACGCTGATCGGCTTTGCCGGCGCGCCCTGGACCGTGGCCACCTATATGATCGCAGGCCGTGGCACCCCGGACCAGGGGCCTGCGCACGCCCTTCGCGAAGAAAACACCGCCCTGTTCGAGGCGCTGCTCGCCCGCATCACCGAGGCCACCATCGAGTACCTGTCGAAACAGATCGAGGCGGGCGCCGAGGTGGTGAAGATCTTCGACAGCTGGGCCGGTTCCCTGAAAGGCGCCGATTTCGAGAAATATGCGCTCGAACCCTGCCGCCAGATCACCCAAGCAAAAACACCTTTACATCTTGCTTTTAGTTGCAGTAAGCTAAAAAATAGTCAGTTATTGCTTTCGATACTTTTGAGGCATCCCATCGAGGCCAAGGACAGTTTAAAGCAAACAGGTTTGCATCATGCTGTTCAACAACAGCCTGGTTATCCCGTGCGATCTCGGTTTCGGCTGGGCTCGGTTCAGCGGCAGCCGGCGCTGGTTATTGCACCTGATATATCTGTTTAAGAACTGGCACGAGCGTGCACTGCTGGACGGCCGGGCGATGTTGCGTATTGACGGCAAACGTTACCCGGGGCAGTTGCACAAAATTACCGACCCTGAGCAGATTGCCGCCCTGCAGAACCAGATGGAAGACATGGTTGAACAATGGCAGCCACCCGGCGAATCCTGGGGACCGCGGCCAACCAGTGGGCCCAGGGATATCTGGTTTTTTCGTTTTGCGCCTGGAGCGGATTAGCGTTGCACCACCCTACGCCAAGCCCCGATGTGTCACTCGCGCCGCCACAAGCTTGTTTACGTCAGCGTCGGAAAAGCCCAGATCGTTCAGTATCTCGCGGGTTTCCGAACCGAACGCCGCAGTCGGCGCACCGGGCTGGAAGCCTCCGCCATCCAGCGCCAGCGGTGGCGCTACCATGGTGATCTCACCGGCTTGCGGATGTACAAAGCTGTGTAACATCTCGTTAGCCTGGACCTGTTCGTCATCAAACAGTTCGATGGGAAAACGCACTGTGGCAACAGGCACACCTGCATCGCGCAGAACTCTCAACCAGTGTTCGCTGGGCTCTGCCGCAATCAGGCTGGCGAACTCAACAGCCAGAGCCCTGTAGTGCTGATCAACATCACCCACGAAGCAATACTTACTGATGATGAAGAGGAATTAAAGAAGCGGAAAAGCATAGAAGAAAAAATGAAAGGACGTAAGGTATGTTTAACTAAACAATGTTTACTAAGCTGCAATTTTCTTTTTTGAAATTTACCGCAAAACTTCCCCATGTCGCAGGCGTGGTTTATTTGTTTTATTATTATTTATTTAATTTTTTCGGGGGGAGGGGGATAATAAATGCGACGAAACATAGAGTGCTTAGTAATTATACAAAATACGATTTGATGTCTAATTGGTATGCAATCAGACTCGTAGTGACTTGCGGATATTTTGGGAGTGATTTGAAAAAAACAAAAAACGCGTTTCAACAAAAAATGTGGCACTTCGTTCAAATTGTACTTATGTTTCAACATGTTTTTTGCTCGCGTGCCTTCTTTCACCGTCCACCCTGTAGTCTATGCTTAAATCCTGCTTACCCAGGTTTGCGGACTTCCATTCTTCTCTGTTTTTGCGGGATTATCGCGTAGGTAGTTGGAGCAAAGATTTTAACTGTTGAAAAATGCAAATGATTTTTGAATTGTACGATGCCTTATTAAAGCTTCTACGCATGTTAATGCGCTTGTTAGAGGCAACGCTTCTGTTCTGTCGTTGCCTTTAGCGAAGAGTCCTATGCCTTCAGGGTACATTATTATTTTTTATTTTTCTTCGGCCGCTTCTTTTGGGTAAGAAACTTTGGAGGGGCTCATTTGATTAGAAATAGAAAATTCTAGTTCGTTTTTTACGAGTTAATGATTGGAGTCCAATCAGACTCCGTGTTTTTTTCTCTTGCGTTCTTCGGCCCCCTTCTTTCTTTTATAACCCCTCCTCCTCCTTGTCAAGTGAGACTTTGAATTCTTTGATGGTCTTACTGGATACAGTATGATTGCTCAGGGAGTTCCACTGGTCATGCATGTAACCTTTCTTCTTATTAGCCTGCTCTAGCAGGCTAATAAGAAACAAGCAGTAATAGTAGCTTGATAACATCATCCCAGGATATATTTTATGTCCTAGATTAATTCATGAATGTTTAACTCAACTACCATTTACTTTCCAAGATCACAGGAAAACCCCTAAAGCAGAACTGTACCCATTTAATCAAGATATTAGTTCAAGATTTTGTTTGACTGATTTGGTCTAACACTATGTCTGATGGTTTTGATGGGTGGAGGAGCCTATTTACACAGAGTAAACAGCAATAGATGTAAAGCAATTACGCTAATTTGAACTTTATATGGGACCATTCAGGGGTGCATTTGGGAGTTAGAAAGAAAGAAGAATATATAGATAGAGCATAAAAGGCACTAAACAGTGTGTTCACCATATACATCTAAACAATTTTGTTCTAAAAGAAGTAAATTGTTCCGCTATAAAAATTACAATCTAGGTTAAATTCGATTTGCTTGGGCACAACTTGCAAATAAGCAAGTTTTCGTGTTTAAAATCAACGCTACCTAAAGCAGCGTTACGCGTAAAAACAATTGAACAATTTGCCTCTTGAAACACGTTTTAGATCGAAGATTGGCCAAATTAGAAACTGCTTTCGTTTGGCAACGATAACCTCAAACTTATAAGAAATATTATTTCTTGTAGTTCTTATCGGCCAATAACGGTAGCTTGTACTCTTAGCAAGCTTTTTGAACACCTCCTACTACCTTATATCACTAAGCTTGCTCTAGTTTTTTAATACATTTTTCTTCAAGTTTTTCAAGACGTCTGAAGACATTTCAAGGGGTTTTTAAACATTTTCCTTCAAGACAATTTTCTACATATTTCAAGACATTTCTAAGACAGTTTTTTTCAAGATGTTTTTAAAGACGCTTTGAGGACATTGTTCTACAATACGTTTTTCATGATGTTCCAAGACATTTCAAGATGTTTTGGAGACATTTTTCTTCAAGGTGTCATTCAAGACGTTTCAGAACATTTCAAGAAATTTTTCAAGACTTTTCTCTTCTAGACATTTTAAGACACTTTTCTTGAAGACATTTTTCAAGACGTTTCAAGAAATTTCAAGGCGTTTTTTTTTACTCAGGACGTTTTTCAAGACGTATCAAGACATTTAAAACGTCTTTTAAGGCATTTTTTCAAGACGCTTACATTTCGAGGAGTTTTTAAGGCATTTTGTTCAAGATATTTTTCAAGACGTTTCAGGACATTTCTAGACGTTTCTTAATGTATTTTTGTCGAGAAATTATTCTTTAAGATTTATTTAGTTTTTATGTAGGAAAGGAATGTTTACCTGTCTTATGATGACACTTTCTTGCGTGACATGCTAGGCTTTCAAAACTTTGAAGGCGTTTATTTTTCAGATTTTATTTTCTTACAATGTGTTTTTCTTCTTTTTTTCTCAGCAAAACTTTACAATCCAAATTGTTTTTCTCATTCAGATTCGAAAGAGATTTCCCCTCAACGGGTTGAAGTGCTAAACAACTGGACTGTGAAAGCCTTTCTAATATTTTTATTCTAGGAATACTTTCTAAGTAATAACCTATTCAATACACTGAGAATTCCTTGTCCCGCTATTTTCAATCAAAAATATGTCGAGGTCACACAGATATTTACTTGGTTCGCCCAAATAAGTGCATTTGACAAAAGGAACTTAAAGAGTTCTTTAGCAAATTCTCCCCCTTTTGTTTACATTTTTCAACGACATTTTTTGGCTAATATTTTACAACCCTTGTGTTTGGGATAAGGGGTCAGCTTGAATAATAATTGTTGCTGTCGGTAGCATGCTAGTAATTAAGGCTCAGCAGTGGGAAGAGAGACCCTTCTTCGATTATTGTCACAAAAAAGACCACCAGAAGGGGGAATTTGTAACTGGTTTTCAGCTTAGAAGCTACTGTCATATCTATACTATATCAAACAGCTCGCGGTAATGAACTGCCAGTAAAACGTAGTTCGTGGAAAGAGTAGACAAAACCCTGAAAAAAAAGATAGTGAAACTCAAAAGTTTGAAATTATCAATCCAAATGGTCAGCCCAAGGAAAAGCAATTCAGTAATCCTGATGACGATTACACGATCAAACTCATTGTGTCAAAAATCCCTATTATTAAGATCCAATACGGAACTAAATTAAGGGGTTAGCAAAAAGAAAAGGGTAGCAAAGAAAATAATAGATGAAAATATCCCAGACGTGGGTGAACAAGATTTTAATGATGATGTTAGATTAAAGGATAAGCTATTCGGACACAATCCCTAAGAACAGACAATATCCCAAACAGTAGGAAACAAAAGATAGCAATTGCCGAATTTATTGCTACTGCTACTACCAATAACAGCACACGGTACCACAAGCCACTGGAGGCCAGCACAGATGTGCGCCCTCCTCCTCCATCCTAATTCGTTCAAGGCATCCCTCATTACACCATTTTCTTCTAAAAGCCATTCCATAGATCAGTTGCTTTAATTTTCAAATATTAAATAACTAAAAGTAGGTTCGTTCGAGCTCTCCTTAAAACCACTCATCTATCTTTCTGATATACTTAACAGTATGTTTTCTTTTCAGAAAAAAAGTGAGAGTATATCTGCAGCCTGTACAGTGTTGGGAACTTCTGCTCAATCCACCCAATTATATGAGCAGATATTGTGTCAATGTGTACAAATCTAGTCCGAAAAGTGGATAATTACATATTAAAGTTTATTAAAAGCGAGTTGTTGAAGGTCACGACAAGTTCTGGAGAAGTATATATAGGAAGAAGATATAAACATTGATGCATAACGAAGTTGACTTGCTTGTTAACACAATAGAAAGAAAAATTAGAAGGAAAAGTTTACTGGAGAAAAATATAAAGGAAGAAGACATAGATATCGATGCATAACGAAGTTGACTTGCTTGTTGACACAATAAAAAGAAAAATTAGAAGGAAAACGCTTATTGAAGGTAGAGCTGTTGCGATTACGGTTCGAAAATATATTTACGTATAATCAAGTAAAAATCAGATTTTGAAACTGTGAACGCTAGAACTAGTCAAAAATAAGTCACACAGAGATTAAATAGAACGTGTAGGAAACTAAAATTAGAAATGGAAAGCTAAATTTAAAAAAATAACGTTTCCCTGAAGATAGAAATGGTATGTTTTCAGCAAGAAATTATGGTTATGAATAATGACATCGATATCGATGCGTAATGAAGTCGATTTGTATGTCAGCACAATAGGAAGAAAAACTAGAAGCAAAAGGTTTACTGAAGGTAGAACTGTTGCGATTACGGATATTGAAATGGTTAAGAAAAGGATTTAAGGACTCAAATCTCTGCTTCCAAATAAAAACAATGCCGTTCATGAATCTACCCCAAAAACAAGGGAAAGTATAAAACTCAATAGCGGACGTATCAACAGAAAACACATTTTTGCTAATCTTTCAATAAGCTAGCAACAGGACCATTCCGCAACAGTATGATTAATTTCGTATCATTTTCTTTTGTATTTGCTAGTCGAGTCAATGTTCTCATTGAAGCAACTCTATTCAGCTTCTTTGGTGCTCAGTCACAATAGTATCGATTGTATATTTTTTCTTTTATTACCGGGCTTTGGATTTTATTTGGTTTTAGATTATTTTAGATTGTATCTTTTTTCTTAGTGTTGAAAATGTTTTGTTTTATACAGGCAAAATAATCGCGTCGTTTTAGCTTTTCTTTTCCTTCTACAGGCTTTTAACAATCTCAAACAATTCAATTTCAAACAATAGATCTTTTAACAATTCTCCCTAGCCCGTCTAAAGGTCAGAGTATCATGTAGACAAAAGGTCAAGTTTTGTCATTATAGCTACTGTCTTGAAGCTGCGTAGTACTCCTTCCCTAACTCTTCTAAAGGCCTGAACATCATTTGCATCCCAATGAAAACAATATATATTTTAGATGATTCCTCGTTTGTCATTGTAATATTTAAAAATGAAAATTGCTGAGACTTCAAGGAATTAGTATCCTTATACTTTAAATAACCAATCACAAGCTTGATTTTGGTATTTAGTAAAATTTAATAATTTTTTATCATAAGTCCATACTGTGAATCATGAAACCAAACCCTACCTAAACGTTTCCTGTCCATTTAACATGGAAACAACCACTGCAATCCAGTGACAGTCCAGATCATTTAATCAGTATCTACTAAAAGTTTACAATCAATTTTAACTTATGTCCTTGATTAAACATCCACTTTCTACCTATTTCACCTTCAAATATAATTGAATATTTGTGCCTATCTATGGCAAACAAAATTCTCAAGCACTTGGGAATGCCTTCATCTAATCGTACTGTTGTTATTTCTACATGTGTAGAATTGGATCGTGAACACAGTTACAATATGATTGATATTTTACCGTATGTACAAACAATTATAAGTTAACGTCTGAACAAAAATGCATCTGCGATCAGATAATGCATGTTTCTTCCGTAATAGCCGCAACGTTGCTGCCTGGCGGGAGAACTGCTCATTCCGCTTTGAAATTGCCTCTGAATATGCATGTACAGAAACTCCCAAGTGCAGCATTTCCAAATCATCTGGGATTGGTAAAGTATTGCATCAATGCAAACTTATTGTTTGGGACAAGAGCACAATGGTGCATAAAAAAGCGCTCGAGGCTTTCGAGCGATCATTGCAAGATTTGCGAGGAAATTCTAAACCCTCTGGCAGCACATTAATATTGCTTGCGGGAGATTTCAGGAAAAAATTACCTATTATTCCTAAATTGACACCTGCAGATGAAATTAATGCTTGCCTGAAAAATTCTTATTTATGGGCACAGGTATTTACATTAAAATTCACTATAAATATACGTGTCCGATTGCAAAATGATCATTCTGGTGAATCATTTTCAGATCAATTGCTGGCAATTGGAAACGGAATGTTCCCAGTTGACTCAATTTCAGGACGTATACAACTGCCTCCTGAATTCTGTAATTTAGTGCACCGACGATGATCCGCGTCGGCGTCTGGCCCTAATGGCCGCTGAATTCTACGGAACGCAGCCCGAGACGATTGCCGCCGTCACCGGCACCAACGGCAAAACGTCGGTCGCCTTTTTCGCCCGTCATCTTTGGGCAAAGTCGGGCATGAAATCAGGCAGCTTGGGAACGCTCGGACTGCTGGCAGACGGCCTGCCTGAGGAACCCGGCCTTACGACGCCCGAACCCGTTCAACTGCATGCCCAGCTTTCTGCCCTGAGAAATGCAGGAATAAGCCATCTGGCGCTCGAGGCTTCATCTCACGGGCTCGCTCAACGGCGATTGGATGGCGTTCGTATTTCAGCGGCCGGGTTCACCAACCTCAGCCGGGATCACCTGGATTATCACGCCACATATGAAGAGTATCTGGCCGCGAAAGCTCGTCTTTTCGAGGTTTGCTTGGAACCAGGTGGCACCGCGGTTCTGAATGCCGATGTCGAGCAATTCGACCAGCTTGCCACCATCGCCAAGCGTCGCGGCCTTAGGCTGGTCGCTTACGGGAATTCGGGTAACGACATCCGACTGATCGAAAGACGCCCGACCGCTGACGGTTGTACGCTCTTGCTGGAAGCATTTGGGCGCAACCGTCAAATCGAGCTGCCGCTCATCGGCGCCTATAAGGCCTCAAACGCACTGTCCGCCCTGGGTCTTGCCAGCGCCGACTCGCACCTCGCGATTGATCGTTTGGTTGATGAACTCAACACCCTTCCCAGCGTACCTGGGCGGTTAGAACGAGTCGGTCGTTCGTCCACGGGCGGAACAGTCTATGTAGACTATGCCCACACGCCGGACGCTTTGGCGACGGTACTGACTGCTCACCTCCTGCTCGCGTATTGTATTGTTTTTTCTATATTATCTGGTATAAATATATAGTACTGGTCATAATGCTACATATTCTTTAGATACTTACAATTTTTCTCCCGCACATATGTTTAACCTGGATAAAGCATTACAGACACATCAACTTCCACTTTGTCTGCAGCGACGTAGAGGCGAGAGAAAAAAAGGAGTGGGCCATGATGACTTAATCAATCATTATAAACCATCACGATGTTGAATGACAGGTGATTCAGTTCAAAAGTATTTTTCCATGAGTATTTCAGACGATAATAATCGAAATCTTGACAGTCACTTAAGCAACGAAAAGAATGTCTTTCTGCTGCAGAGACTCTAAAGTCTATAGGCATAAGTTGAAAGGTATCTTGGAGAGGTTTTTAAGTTTTCTGTCGGAACTGAAATAAGCAGCTTAGTAACTTTAAATAATAAAAATCTAAATAATTCGACTACACGTGCAGGAGCCTTTACAAATGGGGAAAAAACGAATTGAGTTAAATTTAACACAATATATAAAGAAAAACAAAACGAGTAAATAAAATTTACATCTTACTACTTCCTAATATCGCTGAACCGATCATTGTAGATAGCACGAATATGCAACACAGAATGACATACAGATTTTCTCTGGTACAATCTGTGTCTCCGGTATTGATACTATTTGCAATGATTGGTTCAGTAGCATTTGGAAGTTATTAAGATATGAATTTATTTATTTGTGTTTATTTTTTTCATATGTTCTGTTTAATTTAGCCTAATTCTTTTTTTTTTCGGTTTATTAAGGCCCCCGGATGTGGAATCAAAATATTCAGATTTTTATTATGATCTTCCATAATTCAGTAGTTGCTGTGAGGGCAGTTTACATTTTGAGCCCTTAATGGGGCCCAACAGGCAAAATAGTCCATAGTAACCAGAAGTTCAAACATATGTTTCTAAAAAAAAAACTGTCTAGTGAGAAAAAATTGTCATTTGCAGCTGATCCAGTAGCCTAATGGTAATAATTATTTTACTTAGCCTAGTCTTAATAGTAAAATGTTATTTTAAAAACAAATTTAAAGACTATTTTTGAAAGAGCCTTAAAGTCCTAAAAAGGATATCACAGCAAAACTGGCATCATTTTAGGGGGGGTTGGGGCTCTTTTTAAACTTATCTGCAACTTCAACTCCATGGTAACGTTTTACTATTAAGACTTATGAAAATAATAATCACCATTCCTGCTTACATTTTTCTCTTGCTACACTGTCTAGCTCTCCAAAATTTTGTCTCACTGCTTGAAAAAAACCACAATGGTACCACAGAAAATCACCATGAAAGTAGTCTTCAAGGAACCTAACTTTTCTTTCAACACACTGGCTTCATTTCTGGGTGAGGGTCTATTTGTAATAGCAATTTTATTCAGGCTTTCCAAAATACCTTCTCTTTTTCCATTAACAACTCAACAGGCATCATGACCAGCAGATTATCAAGTCTTGGATATATTTTGCAAATGTAATGTACACTTTTTTTACAATAGCCTATCTGTGTGTTGAGGCACTGAAGAAATTAAAAAGTTCTCACACCAATCAAAAAATTAAATGGCCTTTATACATGATTCTGCTGCAGAAGATCCTGTTAAATTTACAGAATGTAATGAACATGGTACATATTCTGCCAAATGGCTAACTTCCCCTTTGGTTGAATTTTCTTTTGATTAAGTGTCCGTGGTCCAAACTTCTTGCTTCAGATATGTGGGAGTTGAGATGGAAGCACTAGGCGTTTCTTTTACCTTTTGAACTTGTGATAGATGTCTCTGACAAGTCCATCTAGGTGTTGTTGCTGGAAAGAACTTTTTCTTCTACACCTGAAATCAAATTTTTTTTTCTTTAGATGCTGCTAAACAGCACACTAATCAGCCAAATTTTGGTTGAAACTGCATCATTTACTGGGTCGGAGAGGATCGGGAGGGGAAGGGACGAAACTATTGTGTTCATTGCCTTTTCTTTCGAAAGTATGGTACCACTTAAACCCATTGAGGCCCTGGAATAACAGTCAATCCCAAACTACTAGCTTTTAGTTTTAGCTTTCTTTGGATCAGATTGGCCTCATGGTTTAACAGGTTGAATAATGCTTTTCATTCAGAGTTGGGCTGAACAAGTTAGATTTGAATTTAGATGTTAAACTCGTAAAAGAGGTTGTTTAGTTTCGTTGGCGAATGAATTTATTTTTTTTCTTGATTTTTTGATTTGACATTTGTTTTGTTTTTAGTTTTTCATCCAATTTTCTTCTTTTTTCAGCTTAAAACAAAAATTAGTAAGGTACCATTAGAACTTGAAAAGATTGGCAAGAAAATTGAGGAATATACTGAGAAGCAGGCAAAATTGCTCACTCTTCGTCCGGCTGTTGAAAAAATCAAAGAAATCGAAGGGACGGAATTGCGTGAACTGAAGACGAAATTGGAAAATGTTGAGGCAGAAATCAAAGTTGGTAGACGATTTTTTTTTCTGTTTTCGTTGTATGTTCTTCTATTTTAACAGACACATTAAACTACGAATGCAATCATGAGTTCAATGGAAATGGCATCATCATTAACCAAAACGAGCTAAGTGATTTCATGCACACCCTAAAATTTAACCTTCCACAAATTGCGCCTGAGGGGCACATAGATGTCAATATTGTTAAAACAGCTCCCCTTCCGTTTTTCCAGGCTAAGTATTTTGGTTTGCCCGGTGCCTACGAATGTTTGGCAACTAAAAAGTAACTTTGATGAACTATTCTGATTTAAAAATTGGTTTTATTGGAAATCAAGGAAACATGTCAGTTTATATACATGACTGTTTGGTTCGCATGGGAATTGATTCATCTGTATGGCTCTGTGAGAGTGACTTGACCCAATTACGTTGCGATCCTCGTATAATTTTTGATGATCTAGAAAGTAAGAATATATTTTTGTTAAGAGATACCGCTTCGGATGTTATTCATATTTCGAAGTCCAAAGCAAAACTATTTAGCCAATACGATTTACTTTTTCTTTCGGGCGACACCGCACCTCTTATTGCGACTCAACTTCCCCTGAAAAATTGTTTGTTACCTGTTGGCACAAATGGAATAATTCCATTTGAACAAGCATCATTCTTGTCATGCTTGAAAACTCTAGTTCAAGGGCTGTTACCAAAGAACAAAACCAATTTAGTCGACTTTTTTACAGCCTATCGTATGTTTCGCTCTAGACGAAGGATTCACGCGGTATGTTCAGTATTGGACATGCCTGACGCAACAGAAGAATTAGAAAATATCTGTAGCAAGGCTTTTACCAGTGCAGTGCAGTTAAAATGCCCACAACCATTTCCATGTTTTGATTTCGTTAGAAACAACTACAATCAAGACGTTTCTTTTTTCTTATAAAATCGTTAATATTTTCTATTTGACGTGAAAAATTGGGTACCTTTTTCTGTTTCTTTTGTTTTATTTTCTTCCTTAGTTTATCTTTTTTTTTCTTAGTTCACGTTTTACGTTTATTTTGTCTTACTCTATGCTTTTTATTGAATTTACCTTTTTACATTTTTGTTTATTTACCTACTTCGGAGTTCCTATTCTTCTTCTTTTTTTTTCTTAACATAATTCCTGGTGTCAGTAACACTCACATGCCAATATCCTACTAGTTCTCTATCTTAACTCAATATTTAGGCCTAAAGATTTTAGCTAAAGAATAATGGAACTCTGTTGTATTTTTGTGAACTTTGGTAAAAATTCGGACACGTTATTCACCTGTCAAGGTCATAACTTTCTAAGAGAACACATTTCAATTCAAGAATTCTACGGCCACAATATTTACTGGTGTACCAACATGTTTTGTAAATCTCTGCCATTTGACTCATAATGGTTCTACTGGGAGGGGAGGCAAATATAACTGGAATTCTGGTAAAGCCGATTCTAATGGTTATTTTAGTTTCATCAAAATAGCATATTTCTCTCATTGAATGTATTTTTTCTAGGAATGTCAATTATTTTTAGCTTTATCCAGTTAAATTCACTTACAAGACGTCCACATTTATGGCGTGTGCTCGGATGCATTTCGAGTAACTTCCACTGAATTAAACTTTTAGTATATTTCTGACGATAAAATGCTCTTACTATAAATTTTAAATTTAAAATTTGAATGCCCCTTTTCTGTTTCTTTTTGTCTTCTATTAACCGTGATTTTTTTCTTTTTTTTTCATTTTTTTTTACGCTCTAACTCAAACACATCATTGCTTCGGCTCAAAGTCCTTATTTTGGAAATCATAATTATACAGACCAAAAAATACTTATTTATTTACAAATTTATTTACTAATATATCTAATACAACATAAGCAGGGTTGCAGCGGTAGCAAGAAACGTAGTAACAGACAATCAAATCCAATACTATAGAATATACTATAACAATATAAGACACCTTCAATGACTATAGTTATTATTTCTGCAGCATTTAATATGCCGTTAATATATTTTAGGGAACGATAAGGCAGGAAAGGAAAGGAAATGAACCGCTCTCTAGTATGGATACAGTCACGGGGTTGAATAGTGATGTTCAGATAGATTATGAAAATGCTGTAAGGTAGGCTTTCTTCTTTTTCTTCTTCTTTTATTTACCTTCTTTTTTTCTTTTTTTTTTTTACCTTGTCCTGTACTTTTACTTTGTTACTCGCTTAAAATTTCTCAAAAGAGCCAATCAATTTTTAAAAAGGTGGAGCTAACGGCTCCACCTTTTTGACATTCGCTGAAGAAATATAGTGATTGACTTTTGAAAATATTCGATGGCCGTGAACCAAACGAAATGGGAGCGTACTTGTTATGTTGTGACTAAAGGAACTAATATCTCTGATTCTCTTTGGTGTCCATCTACTCTTGATTTTATTTTTATTGAAGGAAAATTCTAGCCGATGCCACCTCCCCCGAAAAGGGCAAGGAAATTCGAGAAATTGGCCATTCATAGCAGCAAGACAGCAAGAAATCATAAATTTAGATTTAAATGTAAAGAAATTTCAAAAATAATTAGTTTAAGAGGGGAGTGGGAAGGAGGGGGATGCAGAATGCATGTTTTGTGCCGGGGTATTGCGCGGCAAGCGCCTCGGCCTTGGCAGCGGTGCGGTTCCAGACCCGGATCTGCGCCTTGGGATAGGCCGCACCAAAGGCCTCGATCAGTGAGGCGGCGACGGTGCCGGCGCCCGCGATCAGGATCTCGCGGCTTTCCGGATTGGCGAGCCGCAGCGCGCCGAGCAGGCTGTCTCCGGCGGTCTTCCACTTGGTGACGAGGTGGAAATCCACCAGCGCTTCGGGCGTGCCGTCCGCGTCGGAATAGAGGCAGACCGCGCCGTTCACCATCGGTTTGCCCTTGGCCGGGTTGCCCGGGAAGACGGTGGCGGATTTCACCGCAAGCCCCAGCCCGTCGATCCATGCGGCGCGGCTCAGCAGCGTGTCCTCGCCGCGGTAAAGGAAAGTGTCGCCGATTTCGGCCTTGGGCAGGTCGTGGCCCGCGGCAAGGGCTTCGGTGAAGCGGTGCCAGTCGAGGAGCGCCTCGCCCTGCTCAAACGTGATGAAGGGAATGCTCATTGGTGGCTCTCCTGCGGTGTGGATTGCGGGCCGGCTCAGGCGGCCTCTTCTGCGTTCAGCAGCCCTTCCTGCACCAGCCTTGCGGCAAAGGGGGCGGGGGTGGTGAACAGATGGGTCTGCCAGCCGCGCGCCCCGGCGGCTTCGCTGTTTTCCGGGCGGTCGTCGGTGAACAGGGGCCGCTCCGGCGCGACCCCGGTTTCGCGTTCCAGGATGGCGTAAATGTCCGGCTCCGGCTTGATGGTTTTCAGATGCGCGGAGACGAAGGTGCGGTCGAAATCGCGCAGGAAGGGGTAGGTCTGGCAGGCGGTCTCGAAGGTTTCTGCGCCGAGCCCCTATGTAAAGAGGGACCAACCAATTGCCGAACCCCCCAATCATCACTGGCATCACCAAAAAGAAAATCATTACTTTGTTCGACAAGATCCTGTATCGCGCACTTTCCATCACAAGTTTGTGATGAGATTCACTGTTGACCCTGATAGCACTGAAGGGTTTAACAAAGAGCATGATTTACTTTTACATACTATTAAACAAATTACAAAATATTTCGACACCCAAGAACCAATTGGTAAACATATGTATATTCATGATTATAGTTTTGAACCCCTTTCGCTGACATGGACAAATCGAAGTTTAAATAGACAAATGTGTCCTGCAGATGAAATAGAAGATATTATGGAAATGATTATTGATGTGGATGGTGAAGTGGTACCTGAGCTAGAGGAATTGATGGCACCCCAGTTGCATTTGAATTCAGCAAATGTGGTGTATTTTGGAGTGTGTCAAACAGTTGGCACAACGACCAGGGCGCCTGAAAACACACCACCAGAAAAAAGAAACGAGGTGGATGAGATAAAAATTGTTGCTGGAGAATTATTAAGGTACCAAGTCCCTGATGATACTTTTTATGATCCCCAAGATGGCGGTACTCGAAACCTGAAATTATCCTTGCAAACAATGGATCGTGATCCCTTAGATCATTCAAATTGGTTACAATTTGATGTTGCTAATCAAGAATTTTACGGTGTACCTTTGCTAAAAGACGCTGGCAAGAGTGAGTATCTCCTTGTTTGTACTGATTCTCAGGGCTTGTCTGTTGTCGACAGTATGATTGTTGTAGTTGAAGAGAGGCCAATAGATGAGCGATTTAATGTCGAGTTTTCGATAAATTTAGATGGCTTCACGCAAAAAGACTATGCCCTGCGCAATGCGGCCTGGCACGTCAGCGACTGGTTCACCGAATACAAGGAAAGTGACGATCGGCGCGAGGGTTTTACCGACGAATTTACGCTTTACCGTGAGGTGGCGCCGGAAAAGATCGAGCTGGGCTCGCCACAGGAGGCTGCTGCCACCATCAAACGCATCGCACGTTCCTTCGGCGCTGATGATGTGGGTATCACGCACCACGATCCGCGCTGGCTGTACGAGCGCAAGTTTTCTGATTTGACCCTGAAGGAAAAGGCGCAGGAAATTCCCGCTAGCCTTAGCCACGTCATCGTGGTGGCGCAGGCGATGGACTATGAACTGATCAAAACTGTGCCGTCGGCACTCAGCGGCACCGCCACGGGCCTGGGTTATTCAAAGGACGCCATGGTGGTGATCTCCATAGCGCAGTTCATCCGCAATCTCGGCTACAACGCGATCGCCAGCATGAACGATACGTCGTTGTCGATTCCTTTGGCGGTGAAAGCCGGATTGGGCGAATACGCCCGCAGTGGTCTGTTGATCACCAAAAAATTTGGGCCACGGGTGCGTCTGGGCAAAATCTACACCGATCTGCCCATGCGCAACGACCGGCCCATCCGCTTTGGTGTCAAAGAGTTCTGTGACACTTGCCGGCGCTGCAGCGATTCCTGCCCGGTGAAGGCGATTCCGGCCGCGGAGCCGTCCAATGAGGTATTCAACCAATCGAATATCAAGGGCATTCGAAAATGGACCGTGGACGGCGAGAAGTGTTTCAGTTTCTGGGCCTCGCAAAACACCGATTGTTCGATCTGCATTCGCGTCTGCCCGTACAATAAGGGTGATGACAGTGGTCAAACCTGGTTATGAAGCATAATCACTTCAAAAAGTGGATGAAGATATGCTGTAATTTTTCCGGATAAATTGCCTACATATTGTTCTAGGAGCTGGTGGCTGACTAACAGTATTTCAACGATAATCAACCGAATTTTAAGTTCAAAATATACTCATAGAGAAATGAGCCGCCGAAAACACAATGCGTTACAAATTTGACGACGCATCGTTACCAGGATGAAACCACAGACGTACGCAGCGCTCTCAAGATCATCCCTTGATAATGTTTGACAGAAGACGCACGAGAGGTCATCCTGGAGAGGCATCGTTGTCGCCGTATGTGCCGACCAGCGTGGGAAGTATTAAGTCTAAGTAAATAAGTCAGAATAAAAGATTAAGCTGTTTTTAGCTTAAAAAGATTTAAGCTAAAAACAGCAGTTTTCCTGTTTGTAACGTGAATATGGAAAAAAAAAAATTATGAATGACATTGGTCTTCTCTTTGATTTTAACATCATATTTATGCAGCAGAAATGGATAATGAAAATGACAAAATTAGCTGGAAAACATTCTCCAGCGTTAGCACCCAGGCAACATTGTAGTCACACTTGTCTATAAAATCAAACGTACGACTACAGTGCGTTAATTGGGGACTCAATTCATAATTTCTCGAGTTGAACATTGTTCAACTTTCAAGCATAAAACTCTTGATTGACAAATCAAAGTTAAGATTTAAAACATAGTTATTTTTAAACCTAGGAAAAATTTTAGCTTTGAACATTAATTTTTTAATCTGTAACAGAAATCTGACAAAATTTTAAAAGTTTTAGCATTAATAGAAAAGAATTGGACGCAAGTGAGGTACCCTACATATCTGTAGGGCATTTCCCTATCTGCCATTTGTGGAGGCACGGAGTGGCCTGAGGGCAAAGTGAGGTTCCTCCAATTAATGTAAGTATATAGCAAAAGCTTTTGAGAATGTCTTATTGAAGTTGTCATGAGATTATGACAGTGCTAACGAATTCTGCTCGTTCAGAAATATTTTTTAAAGGTTTTTGTTTTGGCAAACAAATTGGCAAGGCAAAAATCGTGAACACCAAAAATAATCGGTGGTTCTGCTCCCTTTTCTTTTGCATTGCAAGTGATTCTTTAGATAGATGTTCCTGACTCTTCTAGTTACATTGCTTTAAGTTCATAATAGTCTTCAGACTTGTTTTTTGGGCTCATAAATACAGACTTTTTTAAGTCTCCTTATTTTAGAGCCCGACAACTTTTTTATCATTTCTTCAGTAAACAACTTGATACGTTTAAAACAGCACTATCTATTTTTTTTTCTTGTTTTAAATTTCGATGAAAAAAGGAGCTTCAGCTCTATAAAGCCCCCTCCACAAAAACAAAATAAATTATGAATTTTCTTGGCTATTCAAATTATTTCTTACTATAGTCCCCACTTGAATTTTTTTTTATCATTATTATCCCCCCAAGAAAAATCCGGGGTATTTGCATCACTAATAAGTTTCTGTGATTCAATTTTCAAAAGGCTTTGATTTTCAATGTCGAAGCCATCGACATATTACTTTGTATAACAGAGAACATGGATTTTGGCTCACTTTGTTTTCTATACTAGAGTTTATACTTAGAGAATATTCAGCTAATATTTATGCGAATTTGTCTGTTGGTGAATCAGTATTAAAAGTAAGTTGTGAAAAAGTGATTTTGCTGGTTGCCAAAAATGTGGAACTGCTGATCTCCATATGGGGTTTCCAATGGGGATAAGCAGTGGAGACCACCAGTTCCAATCAGTTCAGGGATTTTAAGTTACGGGATTCCAATGGTGAAGCTTCGATTCGATACCAGTTCGAGAGGTTTCAAGCTATTTTTTGAAATTGCCGAATTAGTCTCAAATGACCACTCTTCCTTATTTGACAAGAAAATTTTTTCTGCAATTACAGAGGTAGGACCACCATGTAGGACCAATACTACAGGCTTAGTCCAAAAACATTCAAATTGGGCATACACGCACTCTTGCAGCTTCCAACACTCACCATCTTACACAATCACCCGTCATTACAGCTGATGTGCAATTATGCACCATTGTATATAATTTTACCGAGTCTCAAACGAATCAACTTAGTTAAATGAAGATTTCAAATACTTTTCTATATTAACTTTTTTTTGTATGAACCATGTGTATATTTAGATACGGATGCTCCACCGTGGGGCATTGATGCCTCTGAAATTGACTTAATCCCCGACCCGGGATTCATATACTGCAAATGAGTTCTCTTATGTTGAAGTTGATGGTGTAAATTTCTTTGGCGTTACTCTGCTTTTGGGGGATGTTTTATCCCCCTTGTTAAAATCAGGCACATTTTCTCTGATTAGTTGCTTTTGGTGGGTAACATTAAACTTAATGAGTTTTATATATTTGTAATTACCATAAAAAGCCGATGTATACATAACAGTTCGTGGATAAAAACTGTAAGTAGGGTCAATAGCAACCGAAACGGTAAAATTCTAGTTGATTGACTTTTGGCTATCTCAGAAAGTGCGTTGCGACAGGCAAGATTGGGAAGTCCACCGCACTGAATGCATCAGCAATCATATAAGAGCAGACATTGCGGGTGGTCTCACCGGCGTTGTGTTTAAACAGACTGGAACGAAAACGCCTGGGGATTAAAGAGTAAGGAATAAGGAAACGATAGAGATCGAACAAGTGGCGAATGTCGTAATCGTAACCTAGTTGGTTGATGGCATAGGCAATGACCTTGTCACGATCATTCTTGGACAGGCCGTTCGGTCTGCAGATGCGTAGATGTTGCCCTTTATACTTACTGATTGGGGTGATAATGGTACCTTCACCCAGCATGGCTTCTAGCAACAATTGCTCATGCGGGTCACCATCGTAGTGTTCTGCGATCTGGTTTTTCAGGGCACCGTCTTTGATGTCATCAATACGACCGATATAGAGCGCGGAATGGGTCCAGGGGCTCAATGTAACGGCTTTGATGACGTTGCTAACGCGTGACAGACCTTCCACCAGCAGGACGTCTGCCTGATGTAACTCTTCACACAAGCGGTCATAATCACTCAAGGGAACACTGCCGTGTTCCGGTGGTGACTCTTTATTCAGCCATGCTGAAAATTTTCCCATTAACCAAGATTTCATGACGTTCACCTTCAGTTTTTGCCTTCTTGGCCTGAAAAACCCTAATTATTTCAGGGCCAGATTCAGTTAATTCTTAATGAGTAATACGCAAAGTTAATGCCATTTTTATATTTGATTCCAAATCACCGAACTTGCTTCATAAGCCAATGAATAATTTAAATATTTCTCTCACTATTAATGTAGTTCAAAATACCGGTTTAAGTAGCCCAATTGACATTTTCTGTCGCTCATGGCCGCTTTGGCCTGCGATACTTTGACGGCGTAGGCGATCCGTTTCAGCGGCATCCTAGCATCGATAAAAACCGCCGTGAGCCCGGCTGCGAAGAGTGCCGTCAACACGGCGTAGAGCCGTGTGGAAACGGGGAACAAGACGATGACACGATCGCCTTTCTTTAGCCCCTCTCGATCGAAGGATTCGATAATCGCCTGCACGCGGCGGGTGAAGGCCTCGTAAGTGATCTCGTCTGTTTCCTGTACGCGGCCGTCTTCCCATTTCGTGGGAATGCAGAGTGCGGTTTCGTGCGCGTGTTTCGGTGCGGCCTGTTCGAGCAGGCGCATGTAGTTGTGTTCGGAGGATTCGGAGGGAGCGGTTTGTGCCATGATTAGAAAGTGCCTCGTAGTCGGACGAAGAGTTTGTCCGCGTTTTCGAGTTGTTGTGCGAGTGGATGATCGCCGTTCTGAAATCCAATGTAGCCCAGCTCCAGGGTCAGATCGTTGGGCAACCCTTTCTCCAAGGTCCAGCGTTGGAAGGTGCCGCGGCGATCACTAAAGAAGAGTAGGGCGGAGAAAACCAAATCGCTGGAGGGAAACGCGCGGCGATAGGCCACGATGCCTTGGTGCGGCGCGTATTGAGCAAATTCCGGAAGGTCTGAAAACGTGGAGTCAAAACTGTTTCGGCGTTGACCCTGGTATTCCACCGTGATGGTGGTGTCGCGCCAACCGAGGTAATCGAACCCGAAGATCCAATCGGCGCGCGAGTATTGTTCTTGGTTGAGCGAGTAGTGGTAGCCATCGCTCCAGGCGAGTTCGGTCTTGAAGAGCCAGTCGCCCCACGAGGCCTGCATGCCCCAGCTTACTTTTAATAAAAAAAAAATTTTTTATTCAATTTCTGACAGTTTTTCAAATTTCGCTGGAAAATCTCCTGCTCCCCCTCCTCCTTATTAAGGAAAGAAGGAAGTTGCTATTGAATTGTGTGACTCATTGCTTAAAATTTGTTATTGTATAATGTTTGATCGAATCTGTTCACTGTCGTTTGAGCATAAGCTTCTGAAGTTTATAAGAGATTCTGAAGGTTAATAAAAAGCTAAATACGTATTGGAAAAGCTCGAACGTCACCAAAATAATCTTGGGTATCAGCGTATGTGGTAGTTTGAACCGATGTAACTACTGGCTGATGTTAGACAATAAGGTCACTCAAGGTCACTGCAATCAAGGTCACTTTTTTCAAGATCACTGCAATTTCTTCTCTCAGTGATATTACAAATAGTGGGGGTTTTAAAAGTGCACTACTTTTTGAGGAAGGCTTTTCCTCCTCAACGCCCCGCTCTTTACGCTAAAGTTTGAACCTTTCACTTAACTCTACTTTTTAAAAAAGTAATAAACTTTAGCGTAAAGAGCAGGGCGTTGAGGTGGAAAATCCCCTTTCATGTACGGAGCAATTTCTGTTTGTTTTAAGCTTTAATGTCGCTCCTTGCTTTCATTTTAAAAAACTTGTTTTTTTTGTTTAATTTCAGGACGTTTTTGAATTAATACATGTTTTGATCTTGGCTCTCCGCACATAAATAATTAAAACGAAATTTGCATATTATTATTTTTTGGCTAAATGGCTTTTTCATAGTTTTAATCGAAAGATTTTGAGAAAAAAGAAGCGAGGGAGGAGGCCTAGTCCCCCTTCAATTTTTTGATTACTTAAAAAGGCTGAAGAGGGTCTTTGGTACCAGGGTCAGCTTTATTTTTATTCAAAGTCGAGGCAACAGTTTGCTAACTTCGATACATGAAAAAGTTACAAGTTTATAAAATCGGGAACGTAGATTGCTAATTTTGGTGCATAGGACAATCAACAAGGTAATGCAGATGGCGTGACATTACATGATATTATTGATATAACTGTGATGCTTGAAATGTCCTATTCAACTGGATTTTATTAGAAAAAATATATAATCAGATTTTGGCTAGAATGGTTATCTTTAAATATACCTTGTTAGAATCGAAAAAAAAACTTGCAATACAAACTTTGATATATTTTATTCTAATGAAATATAAAAGATGGGTTAGATTGATATGTTTGTACAGTTGGAGGATCAATTCCTGTAGAATATTAAAGGGCTTTACTTCCAGAAACATATTGTGGTCTGTAAATGAAGATCGTGTGTTATTTAACCTATCCAGACTCAAAAACATTACACA
>JAAAKM020073195.1:205378647-205389747 GCA_010016025.2 Alatinidae sp. Z8VKAUB7J3
TAAGGTGATGATCATCACGCGATCACGCCGCTCGACTAGTACGGCTTGTTCTTCACTGTCACTCATGGTTCCCCCAAATATTTGTTGATTGTGTTCAACTTGATACGGTTTGAGATCGATTAAATCATAGATCGACAAAAAATCTCAGCTGAGTGATATCCTGGACTAAACCGACGGCATTTGTCTAACTCGCGAGTACGCCCAACATGTCAAGCACTCAACTTTCCTTCACCCCAATAACACCTAATTTTGGTGCGGAACTCACCAGTTGCCAGCTCATTGAGTATTCGGATGCCGAGCTAGATGCTTTAGAACAACTCGCTGCGGAACGCGGCGTTGTTGTTGCGCGCAATCAAAGTATGAGCCCAGAGCAGCAAGTCGATTTTGGCCAGCGTCTAGGTGAGCTTCTAACCACACCCATCAATGGCGAAGATTTCCCAAAAGAATTGCTGGTGATTAATGCGGACGAAACCACCAACCGTGCCGCCGGTGAAACATGGCACTTGGATGTCTCTAGCGACACTCAACCACCAGGGCTTTCGATGTTACGTAGGGAGGTGGTTCCTAAAACAAGTTCTGACATGGTGAGAAAACGAGGTAAAATCTATGGATTGAAATATTAGTTCATTTAGGGTCTTCAATGATTTTCCAACTCTTAGAATATAAAGCAGAACTCCACTCACGTTGCAAGGAAGTTGCAACTCATATTGCGCTCATATGCCATCCACAGTCCAATAGCTCTGGCCCTCTTTAACAAAGACTTATGGGAGCTTTGGGGTAATTTCACACTGATTTACAACATGTAACCTTGAATACTGGTAGAAATATGTTTTTGATTTTTAATAGTATTTTGCACAAGGAAGCTTGAAATTATTTCTGTTGGCTGTCATCTTTGCTATAGCAAGAGCATAAAGTTACATTCGGGAAAAAGTGTAATTGATTAAAAAGTGCAATTACACATTCTTTAACATTCGAAGAGGTTTATAGACCAATCTAATAAAGCTAGATGTTACAATTGTTCATTTTGTGCTTCGGGGCTTGGTCTGTTGAGTCACTCCTGTAAGCTTGTTTGAAATAGTCTGCTTAAGGGGAAACGAGCTTCCCCTTTGGTGACTCATATTCGTTCAGAATATCTTCCTGATTTCCTGCAGAAGCTGGTTTCTTCCGTTACTTGAACTTGTCTTAATTTTCTGTTTGGTTTTGGTTTATTTGGGTATCTTTTGTCAAATTCGGTTGTTTTTATGTTTCGTTTGTCAATTCATATTAATTTCTGTTTGTTTTAAGTTTGACTCATCAAATGACTTTATTTCTTCTCGTTCTAAATTTTAATGTCACTTTTTTGCTTGTCTTGAGAAATTTCCTTTTTTCGAGCATGTAGTTTTAAATAAAATGATTTAAAGACAGGAGTGGATAGGGTTCCCATCAGACAGGAATCCGTCCAACCCGCGTGGATTAATCCTAGGCCAGCTATAACAGGAATGAATAAGAACCATGGGCTCACAAACACCCCCAACACAATCCCAATCACAATGAGCATTCCTGCACTCAATCGAACTTGCCGTTCCAAAGAAACCCCTTTTCTTCCTCGAATGACGGGCTTTCCGTCAGCAATCCACTGGGTGATTCCACCTTCAAGAATGCAACAATTCGTAATCCCATAAGAAACCAACTGATCATACGCAAGTCTCACGCGATTCTGCGTTCGGCAGACAAGCATCAGTTCATGGTTATTGGTGATCGTCCTAATCTCAGATAAGGACGATTCAAGGTCAGTCAAGGGTATGTTCTTTGAGCCTGGAATATGCACTTCTTCAAATTCACGAGGGGTCCGGACATCCACGATGATCGAACCTTTTCTCTGATGTTCTCGATCAGACTCTTGCCCATCTTCACCTATTTGAGACAAAAAATTTCTTGGTTTCAACGTCGTTTCCATCTTTTTCTCCTTCAACATGCCGCATTGAGTGCACATTCGACCTCAGAGCGTCGTTCAGGGATTCCCCAAGTACGCTCCCAGGCTTCATAACCCCCGATCAGATCGAAAACGTTTGTCATTCCAACGCCTTCAAGCAAACTTGCAGCAATAGACGATCGATAGCCGCTTGCACAGTGCACCACTACGGGACGATCCTTGGGAACTTCACCCATTCGTTCCATCAAATGAGGCAATGGAATATTGAGACTATCGTTGATATGTCCTGCTTCCCATTCCCGCTCCGTTCGAACATCAAGAACGAGAGGAGAATTCCTGGTCTTTAATTTTATTTAACAATCGACAAGGATCAGTCTTTACTTACTCTTTATTGCCATGAACAGTTTCAAAGAGTTCGCAGTACCGAACTAAGCAAGGAGCAAAACGGCTCAATAGGAACCGAAACTCTAAAAAAAAGGATTTTGATGTCAATAGGTATAAAAAAAAGAATCAGGTTGTTATGCTGATTCTCAATATATAAGACTCTTGAATTTAATATTACTCATCACAAAGCTACGTACCATTTGAAAAAGGTGAAACAACCCCTAAAAGTCAGGGGATAATAATGAAAATCAAATCGCCAGATTCAGCGTATCCGAGAACCCTGTTGAAAAAGTTTCGAGCTCCCATCTGAAAAAACGTAAAATTTTGTATTTTTTGCCAAAATAGAGATCATGGATGCCTGTTTATTTGTTTTTCTTTTGTTTGTTTCCCTAGGGGTGATCACATCGAACCGATAGTCTTAGAAAAACAGGAGAGGGATTATTTGAACGCAAATAAAAGTTCTAGTGCCCTTTCCAAGTGACCAAAAGTACTGGAGGTCAGCTAGACCCCCTCCCACCCCCTTTTTTTCTGAAAGTCGTCCGAAAAAACTTTGAGATCCCCCCCCCCCGACCTGGTAATCACCAGGGGGGAGGGTAAAACCTATAACCCTTTTGCCTACCTTTACGATAAAATCTTCGGTTCCTTTAAATCCACGCTCCTCCTTCAACCTAATCGGTTTGGATACGCACTCCTTACCCCTTCAATAAAATCTCCAGTTCCTTTATATCCATTTTTAGCTTCAAAATCCCTGCCCCGTTCAAGGACATTCTGCTTTTTGTTTGATTACGGCTGGATTACCAGCAAACACCCAGAGAAAACACCAAGAAAAATAAATAATTTCCCGGGGAATCCAAAGGCTCACCGATACATTAATATCCTTTTACTTGTTTATATAATCTGAGATCAAATCACATAGGAATTATCAAAGATCTATTTTCTAAGAACTAAGATCCAAAGTAACTGTTTCGAAGCAAGGCTAAAATCCCTAAATGAGCTGCGGGGGGAATACGAAATTTCGATTCCGCTGTTGGGATTCAATGCTTGGATAATAATTGCTATTGAGTTTGGGAGAATGTAGCTATTCAAGTTTGTTAATGTTGGTTTCCACACACATAAACATGTTAATGATTTTTCGAAGTGAAAAGTAAAGAAGTTTTAATTTTTTTCCATTTATTGTCAGGTTCTCTTTTCATAGGCGAAGCAGCAATAACTAAGCACCTGAGAGGCAATTTCAGCAGAGTTAAGTTATTCAGTGTACAAATAAAAGACTCGACGGATACAGAATACAGAATTTCAAAACTAAGCCAAGACTTGCGTAGTTCTTCTAGCTCCCAATTACGATTGGTTGCTGACAAGTTAATATTTAAAGATTATATCATTGAATGAACACGAATGATGAGTACTACTACAACTGCAAACAATACATCGCCGCACCAGGCCCCCTGAGACAAACACAGTTGCGCAATCCCCCCCCCAGTCTTTTTAAGAGTTCCCTTTTTACTCACTCCGATTAAGTTTCAATTTCTTTTAAATCCTTTTCCATGACCTGTTCCTACTGCATTCAGAAACGATGCAATTTTTTTTTGTCCACAAACCAAAGATATATAGCCAAAAAACACATTTTTTGATAATCTATCATCCGTAAATCGTTACCGCCGCCTGTTCGGCTGCGACCTGGACGAACTGGCGGACACGGTCATCGATTTGGACCAATTGCTCGGCCGCACGACGGCACAGCTGGAGGCCAAGTTGCATAAAACGGACGACTGGGACGCGCGCTTCGATATCCTTGAGCGATTCCTGCTGGAACGGATTTGGCACCGAAACGACTGTCATCCGGTTGCATTGGAAGGATGGCGTCTGCTGTCGCGAAGCCGAGGGACAATGGCGGTCGGCGCCGTCGCAAGACGCCTCGACTGCAGCCGCAAGCACCTCAACGATCTGTTCAAACGGGAGATCGGGATGTCCGCCAAGTCGTACGGCAGACTCTGCCGTTTCGAACATGCCTCCACACGGGTGCGCGAGGAACCAGGTTCACCTCTGACATCGATGCGCGCACGATTGCGGCTACGCCGATCAGTCGCACTTCAACCGGGATTTTCTGGCGTTTTCGGGCGAAACCCCGGGCGCTTTTCGGATGCGGGAAACGACAATCGAATTTCCAATGTCGGCCGGACACCGGTAACAAATGTTCAATCAGCCGGGCGCGGAGGCTGCTAGACAATCCGCTTTGTGAGCAGAGGATCAGCCATGAGCAGCACAATCATTCCCACCCTGCGCTATCGCAATGCGACCACGATGATCGATTGGCTTTGCGACACCTTCGGGTTCACCAGGCACGCTGTTTACGAGGATGGCGAGGGCGGCATAGCCCACGCCCAGCTCACCATGGGAACCGGAATGGTGATGCTGGGCACCGCGCGAGACGACGCGTTCGGGACTTTGCAGCCGGCGCCTGACAAGGCAACTCCAACAACCCAAAGTCCTTACATCGTTGTAGATCTGCGAGGGCGAATATTTCTCGCCGCGCGCTTCCACCCAGGCGTCGCCGTTGCCGCCGTCGACGATGGAGTAGGGCACCATCTTCTTGTCCTTGGTGACGGCGGCGTCGTCGATGCGGCGGCCGATCAGGCGCTTGACGCCGAAGATGGTGTTGTTGGGGTTGGTCACGGCCTGGCGCTTGGCCGGCTGGCCCACCAGGCGCTCGTCCTCGGTGAAGGCGACAATCGACGGCGTGGTGCGCGCGCCCTCGGCGTTCTCGATAACGCGGGGCTGCGCGCCATCCATGATGGCGACGCACGAGTTGGTCGTACCCAGGTCGATCCCGATAACTTTGCTCATTTTCGATCCCTTTTACGTTTCAAGGCGATTACCCGAGGCGTGAACCCGTTGTGGCATTCCGGCCCCGATCCTGTTGCGGTTAGGCCTGCACCTCCCCGCGTCCCGGCGTATATAGGGAGCAGAAAACGCCCCTGCAACCGCCAGTTTGAGCCGCCAGCCGCGATTCAATGCGGTTTTTTGCAGGGGGTACGGTTAACAACGGATGAACGGTGATGCCGGTTCTGAAAGTGCGCGGATTCGAGATCCACAAGGCCTGCCTGGACGCGGGCAGGCAGGCCGCCCTGATCGAGGCGCTGCGGCCGATCCTGAAGGCCGCGCCGCTGTTCTCGCCCAAGGTGCCGGGCGGCGGGCAAATGTCGGTGCGGATGACCTCGGCCGGGCGTTTCGGCTGGTATGCGGATGCCGCGGGCTACCGCTATGCCGAGCAGCATCCGGGCGGGCAGGACTGGCCCGCGATCCCGCCGGAGGTGCTGGCCATCTGGGACGAGGTGACCGGGCTCGAGCGATAATTAAAGTACATGTTGTACCGATCCTTAGATCTTCTAATAGTCCCATTCAACAGGATGGTGGGACTAGTGACTAATAGTCCAATTACAATTATCATTATTGACTTATGTGGTATAAATATGTATATAAATAATATACAAACTGACCCACATTCAGCAGCCATGTAATATACAGGTAGGAGAAACTGCCAAAAGCCGTCACTGCCACAACCTTATATGAAAAGTCAAATATCTGGTATTTTTCCGAATAGAACTATTTTAAAATTGAAACCAGGGTTTCCAGACCAACGGAAAAAAAGAATCCCAAAAAACAATTTGCCGAACAATATTCAACATGGAAGTGAGCCAGGAAGCACTGCGAAATGCGCCGAATGAAGTTTCGGTTGAAGTGGTTATGCATAAAATGGTAAAAGCTATTGGATTGATGGTAACTGGAAAGCCCACATTACACCCTAAAAATAATTTGAGGATAAAAACAATAATGTTTAGTTATTTCCTCTTTTTAGTTAAACCCGACTGAACCTTGAACCTTGGAAAAAACCTTGAACCTTGAAATGCAACAATAGAGTTCTATTAGTCCAAGTTTTTGTTCACCAGTATGTGACGTCCTCGGTTGGGGTGGGAGGATGTTGTAAGGAAAGATTTAAGGGGAATGGGAACTTCCTGGGAGGGTGTAAAGGGGGTAGCTTCAAGTAGAATGGGATGGAGCGTGCACAGCTCCTATGTTGGCCTCAGGCGGTTTGGTGCTGCAGTGAGTTGGTAGTAGTAGTAGTATATCATAAATCCAAATTTGCTCTACCTCACATAAATATAAGTTAGCAACTCGCTTACAGTTACAGTCTCTCCAAAACAATTTTCAGGCCTTTTTGGAGGTGCCATGAGCCTGTTGGTATTAATGGATCAAAAACACGCTAGGCATAGCAAACTCCTTTCAGTGTAGGTTGAACGAAATTACTAATGGGTCTTTATGACCATGGGACCTCAGACACAAGTTTCAAACCAATTGGACACAATTTTTTTTTTTCAAAGGAATGATTTCTGATCAGATAGAAATTCATACTTTTAACCTATTTTTGTATCCGTGTTTAGGCTAGACAGTATTTTCTTTTAATTTGTTATTGTACATCCGTTTTTTTGATCCAAGTAATTATCAAAAAATAACTTTAATTCCGATCGAATAACAAGTTTAATTGTATTTTAGGGAGCCTGTGTCTCCAAACCACTTTTTTTTTCTCTTGCAATGGTGTCAATTCAAAGAAATGCATCGGGGGACTGCATTTTTTTAAATCTAGGGGGAATTTTTCACTGAAAATATCATAAAAACCCATCTTATCAATGAAAGTGTCCGAAAAAAGGATTTTTCAAAATCCAAGGATGTGAACAAACTTTGGGGTGGAGCAAATGCCCCGACCCTCTGTCCATAGTCCCTATCACTGATACTTGGCCTAGGGACTTCAAGATTAAGTGTCAAACTAATCAGGTACGAAAAAGACTGTCAACATATTTCCAGCCCCGTCGCGCCCTTCTCTTCCTCACAAAATTTGACTCCAACTAACCAGTGAGTATTCTCTGAAAATTTCAAGGCGATCGGACAAAAAAGCTTTGACACCTATTTTTGAGTGCTTTATTTTCCCTCTTTCGTTTTTCGAGTGCTGGGGTTGTTCTCGTTCAATTATCCATGGATATGGGCTGATTGCCCTTGAGCTTTGTTGATAGTGATTGCAAACGCTAATCGAATTGGGAAATGCAATCTTTTAAATTGAAAAGGCAGATCCGTTGAAATCATGGGAATGCGAGGAATAAGAACTGCCTTCTTCGCGTTACGTCAAAATGAAAGAATCAATTCTATTTATTCCTCGTGTGTGTGACAAGTTGTCATGAATTGTTTTTTGGGGTGGGGTCGGCGCGGATCGCAAAGCTCCCATCCGCCGCGGTTGTCGCGTGGAGCTTCATCATCTTCTCTGCCACGGGTTCGAAGAGAACCAGCTGGACCGACCAGTCGCGGAGTGGTCGGTCCAGTGCGTCGATGAGTTTCCCCTCGATCCCACTCGGCCGCAGCGTGGGCGACCAGGTCACGGAGTCCGCATCGCTGGCGTCGAACGCGCGGTGCACGGGCGCGTGATCCGCCAGTGAAACACATACGGAGACGGGTCCCGTGTCGAGTGCATCGAGGATGTAGTGCCCACCGCGATCGGTGAGCGCGACGCTGCGAAAGTGTCCGTCGAGGGAGCGGGCTGCGACCTGCGCACCGCACGCCGGTGTGCCATCGAGAAGCCGAACGCGGCCGCTCAGGCGACCACTGGGGGCGAGCTCGACGTTCCACCGGCGGTCGCCCGCGTGGTCGGATGCCCCGACGTGGATCTCGGCAAAGTGCGGGCGGTGTCCCCTCGCCATCACTCCCAGGCGGTGGCGACCCGCTGGCAACGCCCCCGTCGTGAACTCGCCGTAGGCGTTCGTCACCGTGCGAGTCGGCGGGATCGACGATGCGGACCAGTCAAAGGGAAGCGCGCGCGACGCCCGGCCGGCGTCTCCGATGCCTTTTAGTCCGAGTCGCTCTTTACTTAAATTTCGTTACGACGCACATTTTGATCTGTAAAACCTGATGATTTTTTTGTTATTTTCTTCTAGTTCTGGGTGGCCTATGGCAAAGAAATAGCCTATAATAGAGCTTAATGGTTAAAGTTTTTTCTTAATACAATGTTTAGCTTAATATTGTAAAAATTGTATTTCGATACCAAATAGTTATATTTTTTCAAGGATGCTTATGGGGAAGGCCAGGATTTGGTTTCCCTCCTCTTTGAAGACCAAAAATCTGCATAATTACAACCAGGATTGACCTTCTTTCAACGCTTAGTTATTTTTCTACTATGAAAAGTTTTCGCCTTAGAAAAATTCCTGTGGGTGAACAAATCCGTCTTGTTCTTCTGCACCTTCTAGGTATTGTTCTCATCTGTGGACATTCAGGTACCTATGATAGATTATCTGTATATCCCAGAACTTGTTCAACTCGGCGTGGCCCGTTTTGCACAACGCTTTGGTCCCACCAAAGCATGCTTCCTCACGCTGCTTGATGCACTTGATTTTTGAAACTGGGTCATTCATCGGGTGTATTCTGGCAAATTTGGCTTTGATTCATAATTATTACCCGTCGATAAAACGCAAAATATAAAGACAATGACTACTCGGGATGGTCTTGATTCGAGACTCAAATTAGAACGGAGCAGATATTGTTTCAAATTTGAGTGCCATGCTCTGGCCACCCTGGAGTCTTGATTCATTTAGAGTTCAAGCTGGATTTTTTCATTGCGTCAAAATAATGGGTAGAGCTAAAGTGTCATCCCGAACCATTGGCGTTTTCTTAGAAAAAATGAAAAAACTGCCCCCACATCAAAAATTATGTTTATATTCATTTTTGGTAAGTTTTAACGAGTTGGACAAAAGTTCCGTCAGGGGGTTCAAACCTGCCTCCTTCCCTGGATACGGCATGTATTGAACCCTGTTTTTAATTTATCATTACTGCTGCTGAATTTGCCACTGTTTATTACATGAAACAATTACCAAAATCACCGTGTCCGCCTTATCTTGAAATATCTGAAACTTCGTAATTTCACAGAAGACTTTAAAGAGGCTCGAAGTTTTAACCACTTTGAATTCTGGCTAAAAGAAAATAGGAAATCAATAGGACTTGGATTTATGGTGATTTAACACGGAGAGATGGAAATTAAATACTACTTGCGCCGCTTAGGGTGTAGTACCTAAAGACATTATTAAAATAGTGGAACATTTCAAAGAGAATTCAATATTTGATATGCTTATTCTAAAGGCTATAAATTTGAATTTATCTACAAGGGACGATTAATTTTTGCATTTTTTTTAATACTTTTTGATATCTATAAATCTAAAGAAATCCAGTTAATCAAAACAAATTTCTCGTTAAATGTCTAAAAGCGCTTTTGCCTCTCCTGCAGAATCCAATTAGATGGATTGAACACTTATGCATAAAAGTGCGGATGTAGCTCACCCATTTATGATTTTTTGAATACCCCCCCCCTAAAAAACGGCAACAGCTCATAGTTATGAAGCTATGTGTTTTGGTTCTTGTTTTTAACAACAAAGCCTTAAGGCCTTGGCTACTGTCTAAAATAATAAAATTTTGTCACGACATGTTTTGAAAAGTCTGAAAAGTAGCTGTGTCTCGACTAATAGTAGCTCCTAGGTTTCTTTGTGTGAGGCATTAGCAGGGATCATATAGACAATTTATCAATCAATAATTATGGTGGTAATAAACTAAAGTACTTTGAATATGTTAAAGGTTAGAACGTCGTCCAAGTGGCACCAAAGAGTCATATATGAAACTTTCAAGCTTTGGAAATAATTACTGAAAACCAATTGCTAAGCTGTTTTGCAAGGGGGTCAGGAGGGAAATGTATGTTAAATCATACTTTGAATCTCCTCATCTACATTGCCCTGCTGAACCTTCCTTTGAGATAGGCTTACAAATATCTTCTGGCAAGAATTTCATAAATACATGTGTATTATACGGCAAATACTCAAGTGCTTCATTTCATTAGCACCTATTTCGTTGACACTCAATCGTAATGAAATATACAAATATCTCGAAAATATAATACTTCACAAACAAAGCTATATATTCGCACATTAGGGAGGGTGGGTGTAAGGTATAGCAGGTCTGCATGTAAGCTGTGTTAGGTACAATAGTTCTGCATATTATGATGTAAGAATTATTTTCTTAACCTGTTTCCTTATGTATAACAAGAATCCTAGGGTCATATTGTAAATTTATAGTTGACAACATAATTTAGCTAGGATAGTAGTGAATACATCACTTGATGCCTTTTTATCCTCTCTCATAATTCAATAATTGCTTCTAAAAAAAACACTATTTTAAGCCCTTATTGAGGGTCCAATAGGTAAAACAATTAATAATAACCAAAAGTTTAAACACATGTTTTTGAAAATAAACTCTTGTGAGAAAGCATTGTAGCTGATATAGGAATGGTCATTACTATTTTCCTTACTCTTAATAGTAAAATTTAATTTTGAAAATAAATATGGTTTAAAAAAAAAAAAAAAACTTTAGAATAATGGAGAGAAAATCTGCAAACTGTGATTACAACTTTGGAAGCCGGCGCAATTGGACTTGCAAAAGGCTGAAAAAGATTTGCTTATTGTTTTTCAGAGGTATTTTCTAGAGATTGTGTTAGGTATCCGTTTTACAAGCCGAATATCAAGCAATAATTTGTGGGAAAAGTGTGGTCTTATCCAACTTCCAAGAGCTATAATATAGGAATGGTTAAAATGGCTTGACTACGTTTTTCAGATAAATTCTGACAGGCTACGAGAGACTATGTTTTTTGGCCACCCATTTAGGGACAAATGAAAAGTAGGTCACTTGCGTATGGGATGGATTAAAGTAAATTACAATTTGAGCAAGAA
>JAAAKM020073195.1:205389757-205400015 GCA_010016025.2 Alatinidae sp. Z8VKAUB7J3
TTGAAAAATTTGAAAATTGTGGAGGAACCTAGAGCCCAAGTTCCCTCTCTCCTCATATGTAAGTGACTGGAACTAGGGACAATTAATTTCAATAAGGGTAACTAACCAATAGTTTAGAAAAATGGCTGAAATGGATCAAAATCGTAACTGAAGAATATATGTTATTAAGGTAGTGGACCACTTACAGGTAGCTTATCCAGTATTGTACCAACGTGTGTTAAATACAGCTAATAATCACGGCAAACACCTTACTACAACTTTGGTATAATACGAATTTTCTTTTAAGTTGGCAATTCATTTCAGTAAGTATTCCTTCCAGCAGTAAGTATTATGCCCATTGTCCACATTCCACCGCTAATGCTTATATCCTCAATAAACCTTTATCAGTTCAAAGAAATTTCCGTTGGATCATGAAATATATATAGTTTAGCAAAAATCAAATTCCCTTCATTTCAACCAACTCAAATAAAGTGACTTGTCATATTTTCTGAGATTTGTGAAAAACTAGCACTTTATAAAAACAATAACTCAATGTTAAAAACAGAATGTTTTGTCAGAAGTAGAAAGCCCTTACCTAGACTTCAAAGTAAGACTTATTTTTACGGCTCTGCTGGTTTATTAAGCAGTTTTTCTCCTTTTTTTTCTACAGTTGTTAAGGAATATAATACTCTTGATTTTCATATAACCAAAACAGTTCATATAACGGAACAAAAGGAAAATAAGAAACAATGGAATTGGATGGCTTGCAGGAAATACGAGTACTCGATCTGCCTGTTCCCAGGAATTCACGGCCTATAGGACGGCTAGTACCTATATGGCTCTTGACACTCGTTCTTGGTCTCTTTTCTGCACTCACTTTGCTCTCTTCAAACAACATTATTATCCACGAGAAAACAAATTATGCTTTTGTACAAGTATCTTTTGCGTTTTGTATTATAATTGGCTTTAAATTACTCGTCGACATCTTTATTCGTCTTCAGTTTTTCAACTGTACGTTTGATATTTGTTACCAGGTAAGCTGTGCTTTAGCATTACAAAAATATGTGTTGTAAAGTCTCATGCACTTTTAAACAAAATCTGCAGTGTGGGTCGTCCTTTTATTCCATTTTTATTCTTCCTTTTTTAAAATCAGAGAGTTACTCTTTATTATGAAATGAAGAACATTAGTTTCCCGAAAGGGGAAGATGACAATAGGAGGTAAGAACCGTTTTTTAGGTATTCTATGTTGGGTTGTGTCACGTAGAGTGAGAAACGCGGCATTGCTAGAAATGGGTGTATCAGCTGTAGAAATTGCCAACAAGCCCTTTTTTAAGAGTCGAAGTGATTTGAGAGCAACCACCCCCCTTCCCCCACGCTCACCATTTCCCCAAAGACATCCAATCAAAAATTGGAGATAGAAATTTTATTCATTGTAGTTAAAGAGTCCAGAAATTATGTCTTTCAGGAAGACATCCCCGCCCCCACAGCTACCGTGGTAAGGGTTATAAGTTATGACCTGGGGGGAGCATATAAGGTTTTTCATGCAGTTACCCCCTCCCCCCTCCAAACGATGGGTTTTCCCGAAATACATCGAATAAAAAATTTTGAGACAGTCTTTTTACTCAAAATAGTCCATTTTGAGGTATTTACTCAAAATAACGAGGCTTTTGGGGCTCATACAAACCAACAGAGTCTAGGGACAAGGGTTTTTAGTTATGCCGCCGGGTATTTAAGTTATTTCTGGAAGGGATGGTTTTTTAACTTTAGAAGAGGCTCGTTTGGCTGGAAATTGGACATTCTAGTTGCATTTTAAACGTCAAAAGTTATGAAGGGCGTTTAGCCCCCTGACAGTTCCTCTTTTCACCAACTGCATTTGATTGAAATTATGAGATAGCGATTTTGTTAAAATAGTTCAAAGAACATATAATAATATCTCTAGGGGTGAAACAACCCTCCAGCGCCATGGGGATAGGATTGTAAGTTATGATATGTGAGCACATAAGGTTTTTATGGAATGAACGGTCGTATAAATTCAGATTGGGCCTATTTGAACTTGAAGTTATTGTGCCATTTTTAAGGGTGAAGCTGATTAGGATGCAACCAGCTCCCCACCCCCCCCTCGGCTCCTTATCTCATGTAACACCCCCCAATCTAAAATGAACAAAACAGTCACTTTGTTTGAAACTCCAATATTGTTTATCCATGCCAGGAAGCATTGGACCTAAAGAAAATGATGTCATGTCTGTAGTCTTCAAATCATCTTTTGAAGGCAGTTTTGAAAACAATGCAAATTTTGCAGTGACACCAGAAGCTGGAAGTTCTCCAAAATTTCTAACAGTTATTGAAAATTGACAATCACCATTAATGGAATCATCCATTTTTTTGATGGCACCAAGATGACCTATCCAAGGACGAAAACGATATTCTGTTTGAATTCTGCTTACTTCTACTGTAGATTCAAATTGTTTTACTGTTCTATACAACAAGACGACAAGTACAATAGTAGCAGCTGCTGTAGCTATAGAACCTATTGCCTCAAAGGAAACCTCTGTCAATATAGTTCAAAATTCAAAGTAGTATTCAAGAATATCGCTTTGTAATCAAATTATCATATAGATACTTGGAATTATTTGTCCTCATATAACCAACATCGAACATAACCAGTTTTGGTTTTGAATTCGGGGGGAAGTTGTTTGCATTTTTCAATTGCCAAAGGACATCTGTCAATGAATCGGCATTGCGTTGGTGCATCAAGCAATCTGGGGGGAATTCCCTTGATGTATTTTGGTTTGTTCCCCTTTAGTGTAGGAATTGACTCCAAAAGTCCTTGAGTGTAAGGATGTTTTGGGTTTTTGTAGATTTCTTCAGAAGAACCAAATTCCACCATCTGACCACCATACATAATGCCAATCTTATCTGCAATTTCAGAGAGTACAGCCAAATCGTGCGTAATTAGCATAAATGACATACCTGATTTTTTTAGAGATTTTAGGAGGTTGATGATTTGAGCTTGCTAGTAAAAAGACCTGAACTTTTAGAGATTTTATGGGTAAGGGTAAAAAGTTTCAAAAGATAGGATGGAAGAGTGCTAGACACAAATGATACTTTAAGAGTTAAGCGATTTATCACGTGAAAAGTAAGATCCACTATACCCACTTGGCACACTTCCTTTTTGGAATCAATTTTGGATTGCTGCTAAGCAAATCATGGCTTTCCGATTAAGGAATAGGGTTGATTCGTCCTTGACATTCGTAATGTGAAAAACTTTAATACATGCGGAGAAGGAGAAAGGCCCCCAAATGTACACTCCGTAGCACCCACTGGTTTGTGTAGACATATCATGATTTATAAACTGCATGGTGAGGCAGAACACCATCGTGGAAGGATCTCCTGTAGGCTGACAACTGTGACAGGGCTAAGATCCAGATCTATGGTCAACGGTCTCTGCAAAAAACTTCCTCGACCCTTTCTGAGCACCTGCAAGGCTGGGGACCTTGTGGTCAATTCTTTTCCCATTTGAGCAGTGGCTCCCCTCAAGGAAATTCTAGCCTAGCAAACAAAACAGCATTCGCGGGAAAATCTGATTAATTGGTAATTTCACAGGTCATTGTCAATTTTGGGGGGCATTTTCGGACTGAAAAACCACTTCCTAAATAATTCATCTATTATGAGCAGTCTCCCTGTAATAGCATAATATTTGTAGCCACGAATATATAATAAGCCGGTGGTAATAGACTTGAGATTGTCTGTGCAGGATTTCGACTCTTATTGATAGAAGAGAAGCTCCAAGTGCTGAAAATCATGATGTGACCAAGATGGGTAGGATTGCAAAAAACCCCTGTTCATTTTAGAGGTTCCAATTTATGTATGCAAATGAAGTTCTCATGGAAGTGTGTGAAAAAAACGTACCAACTATAGTAATACAGAAAAACAATTATATAAAAAAATAGTTTTTTTTTTACTTTCATTGGGATGGTTTTCCACTGGTTATGCGAATTATGTATGCGTCGGATACATGTCTATAGGGAGGTCAATGACCCGAATTGGTATCACCTCTGCACCTATCTATAGACCGCTACTTTTACCCTCCACTGCGTTTTTTATCAATTCACAGAAATGTTTCAGTTTTGCGTCAAACTTTCCAGGACTTGATGGGGGGGGGGGGCATTCAACTGAACAATATCTTAATAATATTGCTAATACTAGTATTAGCACTTTTATTGTTAATGCTACCACTAATTCTACAACTAGTACTCCTACTACTAGTGCCGTCACTACTATTATATCTATGGATAAGGATATGTAGTTGAATAACTGAGGAAATATTGAAGGCAGTAGTTGAACTGAACCACAAACATGACTTCTGCTTGCAGGTTGTCAAAAGAGCGCATCAACAATATCTTAGGAACAGCTTGATGTGTGAAGTCGAAACTGACAGGCCTCCTTGTGAGGACTGTTGAACTAACCCAAAGGCAATATTTATGCCACACTTCCTGCTACTACTTCTAATGCTGCTATTACTGTTCTTGCTACCGCTACAACTGCTTTTTCTATTACTATTTCTACTACAATTCTACTGCTGCAGCAGCAACGGCAGCTACCCTTATCCCTGGTACTACCACTATCGTGGGCAAGGCTATGGTTATCAAGACACAAGTTTTGAAGAATATTGAAACAATGCTGAACTAAATTCAAAAACACTATGCCGATCATTTTTGCTTTTCATGGATACCCATGGTTGATTCATCGTCTCACGTATCGACGGACGAATCACCATAATCTCCACGTTCGCGGGTATAAAGAAGAAGGAACGACGACGACCCCATTCGACATGACCGTGAGAAACGATCTAGATCGCTTTCACCTCGTGGCCGATGTCATCGATCGAGTTCCGCAGCTTGGCTACCATGCGGCCTATGCAAAGCAAGCCATCAGGGATAAACTCATCGATCACAAGGAATACATTACGCAGTACGGTGAAGACATGCCGGAGATTCGTGACTGGGTTTGGCCGTATAAGTAAATTTGTGTGCGACAACACTACTCATTTCGGAAAGGGATAAAGAGGAAAATCTTGTTAAGAATAAAAACCAGCGTATCCATTCAACGATGAAGAGCTGGCTCCCTTCTCCCCATAAACTCGCGGAAAAGGGAGCCGTATTTCTTTCCCAGAAAGTTCAAATCCTATTAATTATGAACGTCTTTTTTCGGGTTCCCCATCTACCATTGGTTCTGGGGGATCGACTGTCACTCTCCCTTGGTAAACACTGGGAGCTATGGCTGCGAAATCACCCATTAACTCACCGTTTGCACTAAAACACGTTCCTTTTATTTCGTAAACCGGAACGGCAACTTTTTGAGGAAGACGAGGTGAACGAGACCAATATACTGGTTCAACCTGAGTGATTTGAGCTTGGTCGCACTGTGAGCTTACTGTGTACGTCCCAATTCCATTTTGCAAGGCAGCTAAAGCCTTTTTGGGGGAGACGCTTCTGAGTTTTTCCATGACCATACCATTGCTGCGCCACATACGGGTCATCCCGACCACTTGAAGAAACACTTGGCGTCGTCGAAGAGAAATCGGTGCATGAAGGGGGTATCGGCAAGCCTGCGCGCGAGGTGACCTATGCGTCCGGCCGGCTGGGCGTGCTCGGTTTTGCGATCACCGAACAAGAATTGAGCATTATCGCCGAGGATCTAGCGAGACGCGAACTTGCCCGTGTCGTGCGAACAGGCCGTTTCCCTACTCCGGAAAAGTCTATGGACAATTTGAAGGAGATGTTTGGCGAGTTGAGAGAAAACCTGCCGCCCAATGTTGCTTTCTGCGAGGCCGGCGTTGCGGCGCAAGGCCTTTTCGTAAAAGCCGGAGAGATAGTTTCGGCGCGTGGCAACCCGGGCGCGTGGAGTCGGTTTGCGCTTAGCGCGGAATTAGGCGACCTAACCGGATTGCCGGTTATTCTGCAGAACGATGCTTCGGCACTAATGGCGCAGTATCAGGAACGATATGGGCTCGGCAGCGGCAACCGTTTCTTGATACATCTCTCTACCGGCATCGGCGGTGGCGCTGTCTCGAACGGTACGCTGCTCACCGGGCGCCAGGGCAACGCGGGCGAAGTTGGTTCCCTAGTACCAGATAGCCCCTACCGCCCGACCGTAACGAATATGATGGCTGCGGCCGGCGTTGAAACGTGGGGGAATTGGAACGGCATTAACTCGTTGCCGACCGAAACGAGGACGTCTTTTGCTGCATGGTGTACGCGTTCGGCAAATGCCTTGGCTCCTGCTTTGCACGCGATCGTTGCCCTTTTGGATGCCGAGGAGATTGTCATTGCATCGCAAGCCCCGCGGGACGTGATCACTGAAATCGTCAATCGTGTTACTATAACGCAGCCTGGACCCCGGTTTCTTATCAGTACTCTTCTCCGCAGCATCCTGAGGAGTAATAAGGCCTTGTTGCACTAAACGTTGTAAACACTGATCCATGGTCTGCATACCATGTTGCTGTCCAGTTTGAATAACCGAATACATTTGTGCCACTTTATCTTCGCGGATAAGGTTTCTAATGGCGGGGATCCCAACCATAATTTCATGAGCGGCGACACGTCCACCTCCAACTTTCTTGAGAAGCGTTTGCGATACAACAGCTCGAATAGATTCCGACAACATTGAACGTATCATCGCTTTCTCTTCCGCTGGGAATACATCTACAATACGGTCAATAGTTTTAGGCGCCGAATTAGTGTGTAGCGTGCCAAATACTAAGTGGCCTGTTTCGGCTGCACTGATTGCAAGACGAATTGTCTCTAAATCCCGTAGCTCACCTACTAAAATAATGTCTGGATCTTCACGTAAAGCCGATCTCAACGCATTGTTGAAACTGTGGGTGTCACGATGAACTTCACGTTGACTGATTAGACACAGTTTATTTTGGTGCACAAATTCAATCGGATCTTCAATGGTTAAAATATGCTCGCGTTTATTGGTGTTGATGTAATCTATCATTGCCGCAAGTGTAGTACTTTTACCGGAACCCGTAGCCCCCGTCACCAAGACAATACCTGTGGGTTGATTGATAATCTGTTTAAAAATATCCGGCGCATTCAACTGTTCCAAGGTCAGTATTTCGCTTGGAATCGTCCGCATTACAGCGGCGGCACCTCTGTTCTGGATAAAGGCATTGACCCTGAAGCGGGCCAAATCTTTTACTTCAAAGGAAAAATCTGTTTCTAGATTCTCTTCGTATAAAGTGGTTAATTTCTATGTAAACAGCTCTCACGTAGCCTAGTTCAGTGGTTAGCAAAATTAGTAGCCAGAGATCTAAATTTGAACATTACAATAATTTATAAAGAATTGGGTGTCAAATCTGCTTGTTTAGTAACTTTTTTTTGTACTAAGTAAGTAGTACACCAAATAAAAATGAATTTCATAGTTATTAAATATTTATTAATGCGAACAATATGCTTGTATCTCCTTGTAAAGTTGGAGTCAGTCAGATTTCTATGTTTGTTTTTGACTTTTGGCATGATTCCAAGTTCTCATCAATAAACTATACGACAAAGTATGGACTTTTATCGTTCCCTTCTTTCTTTCTCTGGGTCCTTTCTTTCTCTGAGTACTTTAGTTTTTTAATCTAATCGTTCCCTACTTAAACCCTAACTAGACTTGAGATCTCTCTATTTTTTGTCTCGCACTTCTTTCATTTTTTTTTAGGTTACATGGCTTGCTTCCTGTTGCCCTACATAGTAATATATCTTATATTTCTGAGCAATCATCCTATTATTTCTGCACTTCCAATAATTTGCAGATACCTTATACTCGGTCAATATGGTCTGACTTAGAGTCTGCACAGGTCTGCCACTCGTTTTGGATCTTCAAAAAGTATTTTAGAGAATTTCTTGCCAATAATTAAGTTTTTTCTGGTTTTCCGAGGAATTGATGTCTCCAAATTGGGTCTGTTGCTCATTTGTGTAGGTGGAAACATCTAGTACTCTCCTGTCTAGCTTTTTTTCTGGGGGAAGGGGATTATTTGGGTTGGTGGTGTGAGTATGCTATTCAAAAAAATTGATGGATGAATTTGTTTTTCGTTTTCCAACGGAACACACGACGTCGCGAGTGGGGTTGCTAGACGCCTGGCAAACACAGTCCTGGAGGCAGCGATTGGAAGCGACCGGCGCGCACCTATCGTATCATTTTCACCTTCATCCTCTGCGCCTCCGAATCAGAGAATGGAAGGCACTTTCTACAACCAAGATCTCGACCACTATGTCTGCCTCGGGCAGGTTGAAGATCGGCTACGCATAGAGTGCTTTGGGTACATAAGCGAGTTACGCCGCTCAAACAACGGGTGGGTCATCGATTCGGCGTTACTGTTTCTTGACGATGTGAAAATCGAAAAGGACAAGATAACGATCAACCAGATTGAGCACCTGCGCGTCAGCGATGACATCGAGAGGACACAAGAACGAAGTTTTGGCATCAACGAGTTTTCCGTTTCCACCGTTTACAAACGCCACGATCGCACTTGGATGCGTTTCTTCGGCGTCCTCTACCAGCCGCTCATCGAAACCAACACACATTATTTGTTTCCGGACGACAGCCTATTCTTCGCTGGTGAGCAAGTTGTGTTGGAGAACGATGCCATCGAAGTAGCAGGAGCTCGTTTGTTGAGGACAATCAACGCTTAGCGTTCATTCCCTTTAATTTTGCATTGCAGCAAACTCTAAGACACGACGACGCGAAGCTTTGTTTGCTTAGCTCTCGCTGACTTTTATTCCCTAACGAAGCAACCTCAAGGACAAAGCCGCTCTGACTTCAGGACGATTGGTCCGGTAACCAGCTCTGCATTCTGGTACGCTTTTGGAAGTCAAACTCACTCGACGGAAATCTGTCCCAGCATCGTAACTGGGTTATTCTCTATATCCGTTAGCTTCATGTGGAAGGAATTATTGATATAAAAATACCAGAAACAAATATAGGGTTACTAATTCACAAGGCCATAGCAGTGAAGTGCAAACTTCAAAATTAAAATTAGCTAAAATTACCAAAAAATTTAAAACGAAGAGAAATTAACCTTTACCAAGCGTGGTGTTAGCGTCCTCTCAAGAGGCTTGAGTGTCACTTACGCTTTACTGAAAACTAAGTAGATAGCTTAAACTTAAATTTTATTTAAAATATTAGAAGACATCGGAGAATATTTATAGTATGTGTAATGACTAATAAAACTAGACTATTTATTACAGATATATATTGGTTGTGAAAACAATTCCTGGGAGCTTGTTTAGTATTTCTTTTTTATTCTAATTTGTTTCAGTTTGTTCTAATAACTGTTTACAAAACAATTATTTGTGATAATTTTTGCTGTTTATAAAGATTGTTCCGTTTCTATTCTAATAACATTAAGAATTGCCGTATTCCAGAGATGTACTAGAACTAAAATCAAATTCTAAACTCTAAACTCCCAACTAATTCCCACTCTTTCTGGGCACACCAAAAACGGGGTGTCGCAATTCAAAAATTGTTGTGGCGTTTTCTTTTATCAAATTTAGATTTAGATTTAGATTAGACTTAGAGCCTTTCCAATCAAACGCATGATAATGAATCGATTTATTCAATTCTCTACCTGATTTGAAGCACATAAAAAGTTCTACTCCTTCTTTCGTCACTGATAGGTCTATACACCTTCGCAATTCAAGGAATATTAATATTTTGTTTACTCCATCGGTAAAATCTGACTTTAATTTATTAACTGCTTGTCATATAGTTTGGAATAGCCTACCTGACTTTTGCGCCGCCTACATTAAATGGATGGGGCTCTGGGAAGATTTTAGGGAAAGTGTTTCACAAAATTTCAGGTCCATCGCACGATCCCTTAGCGAGCGATCCAAATCATTTCAAAGTGGGAAAGACTTAAAAAGGACAAGAAACACCTCATCAGTCTCAACTCAGGCCGGAAGTTTAAAACATCAGTCTTATCGAAGAAGAAACCAAAATTAAAAATTGCTGGACCGGAAAAAGATTTCTTTACCGCATTAAAATACCTCGGTCTTCTGTCAACACTATCTAAAACTTTCCAGTGCAGAAAATGTTGATGTGAGCGTAAAATATGGTTATTTTGGACAATTTTATCCTTTCTCTCCGTTCTCTCTGAGAACGTACATTTCAAAATTTATTCCAGGAAACATTATTTCATAGGTTTGATTTCTACATTTATAGATTTGCATGTTACTGCCAAAAAATCTAACAATGAAAAGCCAAGTGCAGTCAAAGGGGTATTTGACTC
>JAAAKM020073195.1:205400025-205429629 GCA_010016025.2 Alatinidae sp. Z8VKAUB7J3
GAGCAAACATTGCTCCCGCGCACTGGCACTGAGTCCCAAAAACAAATCGAGTTTTTCTTGCTGTATTGGTATCTAAGCTGTGCACTGAACCAAATGGATTTTACCGCTTGTTCTATGTGGATATGATGGTGCCACATATACATTTTTAACGAAACTGGTCAGGACAGAAAAACGTGAATCACAGAGACTGTAAAAAGCCACATAATTCGTCGTTACGAATACAACAAATACAGTACAACAAATATCTGTACTTTCTTGTTTCTCTGTAATACTTTTCACGTTGATCCTTGTTGTGAGGGTGAATTTACGAATTTTTCAGTTTAAAATTTTTCTTCTTTCGACATTGCTCATTGCTTGCTCCTCTCGACTTCCCGTTGGCGCGGTTCATACCGCGACTGATTCTCGATTACCATCAAAAAATATTGCGTCGCAGCATTTTTTTGCGGCGCGGCATTTCCAGTTTCTAGTAAGTGGTATCCCGTTGTCTTAACAACGGGAAGGCACTCGTCACATGCGGCGGATCGACCGGGTCGGCACGGGTCAGCATCGACGGGTCGATCTCGGCGAAGGAAGACGCCCCGAGCAATCCCAAGGCCAAGGCGGTCTCCTCTTCCAGCAACTCAGGCATGCGCACGACCCCCGCGTTTCCCCCCGCCGCGAGGCCATAGCAGAGCATCCGCCCGACGCCGACCAGATCCGCCCCCAACGCGATTGCCTTCACGATGTCGGTGCCGCGGGAGAAACCCCCATCGATCGCGACCGCGGCGCGTCTGGCCACCGCCTCCACGACTTCGGGCAAAACCCGCATGGCGCCGAGCCCATGATCCAGTTGGCGCCCACCATGATTGGACACGTAGACCATGTCGACACCATGCTTGTCCGCTATATGCGCGTCCTCCTTGGTGGCAATCCCTTTCAGGACGATCGGCAGATCGTAGCGTTTCTTGTATCGCTCGACATCGGTCCAATTCAGAGCGGCCTGCCAATCCGCGCCACCACCCGTACGCCATGGTTTCACGAAACGATTGGCGATATCCCGCTCCCGCCGGCTGTAATTGGCACTGTCCACGGTGAGGCAGAACGCATCGTAGCCAGCGGCGATCGCCCGCTCCACATAGGCGTCCAGGAAAGCATCATCGCCGCGCTTGTAGAGCATCGCGATGTTGAAGCCCGGGCCTGCCTTGCGTCTTCTTGGGTGAACGATATATATAATGTCATAACAAATGCTGAATTCAAACATTTTACGCTAATTTAGGCTCATGTTACTGACAAACAAATATTATATAACTGCCAATCATTCAAGAAGTATCTAGAATTACATTATCAGGTCTTTCAATTTCAAATGACACGTTGTCATAATAACATACAACGAGAACTTAAGTTGGACAAGAGTGTCAACTAATTTACAGAAAGAAAAAGAATTACTATAATTATCGCTTCAGATAAAACAAAACCAATAAAATTCAAAATATTTATTTTCAAAAAAAAAAAAGAGAAATGAAAGCGACGACACCTTATTTAAGTCAAGGAGAATTAAAAGCGCTGAAAGCCAAAATCTGAGGAGACGATAGCCACTATCAACTCTACTATCAACTCCCAGCTAACTCTAAAAATAATTAGCATATTTTACATTGCAATATTTTCTTTCGTTGCTTTTATAGCTCATTAATTTGAAATTATTTATAAACTATACTCGTAGTTTAAAATCATTTGTGCCTTGTCCTAGCAAAAGAAGCGAAAGATTTAGAGGGCAGTAGAGGCATGTACGCAAGAGTTTTTCGGGGCTGGGGCAATAATGGCAAAAAAAAATTTATTTGATAATTTGGAGAAGAACTACACAGAAATTCAAGGAAACTTGGAATTTAGGGGAGGCAGATCCCCAAGATCTTCCACCTGCACACGTTCTTGGGGTGGGAGTCCCACTTGTTAAATAAAGTGTGATTGTCTAAAAAGTCTAGAACGCCTGCATAAATCAATTGAACCCTAATAATTTGTTTGCTAAAACCTTCAAAGTATTTTTTCGGATATCAATGAAAATGTTATTGCTCAATTTTGCCAAAATATAAATAAAAAGCCAGGATCTGAATTTTTAAGGAAGAAAATAATAAAAACAGTAAAGATATTTAATTATAAACAACTAAAAAAACTGTGTTATCTGAAGACGAACGAGGAAAACTTTTTAGGAAACTTTTACAAAAAAATCTATCAATAATCAATTCAAATTCAAAACGAACAAAAATTATCTTGAACTGGAAAAATGCTAACGCTCCTATGTCTTTTGAAGATCGGACCATCATTAGCGCTTTACTGAAAACATAACACACTTAAAGATCTCTTCTTCCTTATGATGTTAATAAATCTCGAACCGGTAAGACGTTAAGAAATGAATAGTACAACTGCTACTACTATTAACAACTGACCACAGCACTAAGCCGTCTGAGACTAAGATAGCTACGCAAGCTCCTCCTCCATACCAATCTATTCAAAGCCTCACTTTTTACACCCTCCCAGGAAGTTCCCATTTTTCTTAATTATTTCTTTATGAAATCTTCCCACCTACAGACAAGGACAACTTGCTTTCTGTTTAGCTCTAGACGGTTGGTCGAAAAGGGAAATCTTCGGCAATCTGTCATCCTTCATCTTCAGATCTTGTCCTAGTCATCTTAACCTTTCTTTCATTATAGCCCAAGAAAGTGGGATTGAACCACATTTTTCATATAGCCTACTTTTTGAAATACGGTCAGTCAGCTGGGTACCCAGAAAAATCTTTGGGCAATTTCTGTGGTAAGCATCTAGTAAATCTTCATCCGCTTTCCGGAGCACCCATGCCTCAGAGCCATATTTGACCATGGTCATCACTCCACCTCACAATATACGGGTGCGGCATACCGACGGCACAATCTCCGATCATTGCCATCCGGACGATGGACATCACCATGAAGCCCAGCCGGTGCGCCAAACGGAGGAAGGTGATCCGGATGCTTGACGATTTTTTTTCGCGAGCTCTTCTGGCCGGGTGCGGTGTCGCGCTGGTCGCCGGCCCGCTGGGCTGCTTTATCGTCTGGCGCAGGCTTGCCTATTTTGGCGATACCCTGTCCCACGCAGCCCTTCTCGGTGTTGCCCTGGCGTTTCTTTTAGAAGTCAACATCACCGTCGCCGTGTTCGCGGTCTCCACTCTTGTGGCTCTCGCCCTGTTGTTGCTGCAACGTCGGGCGGCACTTTCGGGCGACGCGCTGCTCGGCCTGTTGTCCCATTCGGCCCTGGCCGTCGGTCTCGTGGTCCTTGCCTTCATGACCTGGATCCGGATCGACCTGATGGGCTTCCTGTTCGGGGACATTCTGGCCGTGTCCGTGCCGGATCTGGCGGTAATCTATGCTGGTGGCGGTTTTGTGCTCGCGGTCCTGTTGCTGATCTGGCGCCCCTTGTTCGCGGCGACGGTCAATCGCGAGCTGGCCCGGGCGGAAGGCCTGAAGCCGGAGCGTCTGGAGCTGGTCTTCATGCTTTTGCTGGCGACCGTCGTGGCGATTGCCATGAAGATCGTCGGCGTCTTGCTGGTCACGGCCCTGTTGATCATTCCCGCCGCGACGGCGCGTCGTCTCTCGGCAACGCCGGAGATCATGGCTTTCGTGGCCGCCGTGATTGGCGTCGCGGCGGTGTTCGGCGGGCTGTTCGCATCGCTTGAGTGGGATACGCCTTCCGGCCCGTCGATCGTCGTTGCGGCCTGCCAACAACGGTAGAGAAGCGTTCAAAATCCTCAAAGACCACTACGCGAGTACGGAGAAACCAAGGGTTCTCACTCCCCTTGTCTAGGGCAAAATATATTTCCGATTGCCTCAATGTACACCATTATGAATTAAAATTTTTAGACAATTGCTTTATAGAAAAATGGTTCAAACGTCTCATAATTGTGCATTCTAAGTTAGCACGACCCCTCACCAGCCCTGGAGGCCTAATTACACACTATGCGCAGATGTCTATTGTTTAAGCAGACGGGTATGTTCGGTCTTGACTCTACGATTGGATTGGAACTCTTCGGGGTCGTCGCCTTGGTGAATAGTTGTCCAGATATTTACTTTTGTAATAACCCACGTAGCTGAGTTTTTTAAAAGATTCAGTGTTCATCTAATGCAGTTTCAGCATACGAAACTTTGATAGATCTTGCCTAAATATCTTTTTTTGTGCTTTTCGTTTCTTTTTTATCCACTGGCTGATGTACTGTTGTTTTCTAGGGTATTTAATTATATCAAACATCCACCAGACCGAAACTACAACAAATATAGTTCAGGGGCTATTTTTTCAAAAGTTTCTCAATGCTAGATTGACGAACAAGCTTCACTGGAGAGTAAACAATTTACTTTTCATTTAAAAATTATTTAATTGGCACTTTAAAAATTGTCATTTAACGTTAAGAATTTTTTTTTGAAGGTGAAGCTATCAGTTACTATTAGTTAAAAAAAATAAGCACGTCATCGGAACGGGACAAACCCTTATGCAGAAAAATAAGAATCGTAAAAGTCCAAGTCCTTTTTTCCTCAAGAAAAGAGTGAAAGTAAAAGTTAGCAGGAAATTATAAAGCTGAAGGGGGGGGGGGGAGCAACAAAGAAGCTGTGACTTCTGAGCCCAGATTTAAGAAGCTCCAACCTGACAAGGAGTTGGAAAAAGAAACTGACTAAAGGTGGTGCAAAGAAGGTCAAGACGGACTACTATTGTTATTGTAATTTTTACTTTATTTGCCAGATCATCTAGACACCGGAGTAAAATTAGTCAGTATCTAGCAATAGACACTGTTCTCGTTATGGAAAAAGATAGTTCAAATTTAACTGAAGAGCTGCCTTCCCTTCTTTTGTTTTTGCATATTTGCCTAATATCTTTCTGTGTCTCTTCTTGTGTTCTGTGTATTTGCAGTAGTTCGCTTTTTTTCCTTTCCTACTCTATTTTTCTCCATTTTCTAAGTGAGTAAAACTATATAATTTTTGGATCCGAGGGAATGTGAGCCAATTACAGAAACCAAATTTCTTAGTCAGATACCAAAGTATTTTTGTCGTCCCACCACGTTTTAGCGGCGAAGACGTTGAGCAAGCATTAGAGTGCTTTGTTTAAACAGCTACTGTATCATATTTGTCATAGCAAATTACGATCCCTACTAAAACCAACCGAGCGGAGAAATACCACCTATCAGAAAAGAAAATTGTATCTTCCAGGCACGTACGTGAAGAAGAATAGTGTTGGTGCTGACCCGCCACAAGATTTTTTCGGCTATTCCCACAATAACCCTCAATTTTCTTTAAATCACCCTTTTTTAGTATTTTCACAGTTTACCCTCCACACATCTGAAAATAAAACAGTCTTTGTACGTGTCAGACCTAATCTAAAAAGTGATACTATCAAGTTAAAAACACGATAAAAGCAAAATTGACTCGACTAGCACAGAAAGACAGATCAGTGCTGCAAGATTTCCGAGTGAAGATTGAGCCCCTTCGAGCTAGACTTAATGTAGCATTCACCACAGAAGATACCAAATGTACCGCAAAATTTGACGGTTGGCCAGAGGTAAGAATTGGTATAATTTTTTTCGGAACAGCTAAGGCTGTTCAGAACGCCAAGTCTCGCAGTTAGGAATCAAATAAAATCGTGGCAGATACAGCCGTCTTTCTCGTGAAAAATTCACCTTTATTATCTCAGTATTCGATAACGGCCAAAGGATTCAAAAGTACAACAATCTGTTTGTCAGTTCGATAAAGATTAATTTTGCTTATTTCTACTATTTGACCCCCTTTGGGGGAGCTAAATTTTCTTTTTCTTTTTTTCTTCTTCACCTGGATTCCCCTGCCCCACATAATTTATGGTTATATGTTTCAAGCAGATCTGAAAAAAATAGGCTTTAGTGGAGTCAGTTTTAGGGAGCTGATGTCCCCGAACTAAAACGATCTTTATAATCTTAGGCCCCGAAACCTCCTTTTTTAAATTTAAAGCTGTTCACAAAATGCATAGTGTGTGTAATATTCTATTCTATGGCCTCTTCTGAAGAAACTATAATATCAAAAGAGTTGTACCGTTCGATTCCCCAGTTAAAACTCTCTCCAAATGTAATAGTCGCTACCATGACAGTTGTCCCTCCTTAATGGGGTCACACATGGGCAAAGGGAGAAGGCAGACACCTTTCCCAATATGTCAGTAAAATCAAATCGAGTCAGTCATGGCGAATGACTGCAAAATGACATGTACCGATGAAACCTTTGGTCATATCAAGAATTTAAATGCCTCAGAGGCATTGTTATATGATTTGAGGACTTATAAATAAAATGGCGATACCCAAAGTTTAATTGGATGCATCTGGGGAAAAGAGGGCATGGGGGGGCTAGTTGTTCTCCGATTATGAACAAATGGACTATTTTGAAAAATGGGTGTCTCAAAAATTTTATTGGATGCATTTAGGGAAAAGAGTGCGTGATGCGGGGGGGAGGGGCTAGTCTAGTTTTCCTCCGGTCCTTTTTGACCCTCAAAAAGACTTGTAGAACTTCAATCAAATGAGCTCCCCCTCTGTAGTTTATACGTCTACACTGTCCAGAAGAACCCTATATGCCCCTTTGGCATAGCTCACAGCAATTGCCCCAGATTTTGGGGTTTTATGTCGACCCCGGAGTTTTTTTTATCGGATATTTGAATTATTTTGAATAAATTGGCTATCTCAAAATTCTGATCGGCTGCGTTTTGGGAAAAGAGTGGTTGGAGGACGGCTAGTTGCCGTCCCCCAATTACTTTGGAGTTTTAAAAATGGAACTATACCTTTCCATTTCGAATCAAGTGAGCCTCATCCAAAATTTTTGCGCCCACCCCTCCATAAAAATCTTATATGCATCCGTGGCATAACTTAAAACACTTTTCTTGGGGCTGTAGGGGATTCTATAGATCCCCAAATTTTTTTTATCTGATATTTGGAACTATTTTGAACAAAATGGCTATCAGAGTTTTGATCAGATGCATTTGGGGAGAAAAGGGTGGAAAGGCATGGCTGGGCTAGTTGCTCTTTGGTCAATTCTGACTCTTAAAAAGGGCAACAGAACTTCTAATTTCTGATTGAATGAACCCCTTCCGAAATTTATACCCTTGTAACTGAGCAGGGTGCACACATGGGTATTACGTAATGGGGGGTGCATACTGGGTAGTTACGTAATGGTGGCGCATATGTGAGATTTCCCGTAATGGCAGCGCACACGGGGAGTATTAAGTAATGACTGTGCACACGATCGATGTGACGCAATCTTACATGCGGGGGTTACGTAATGACAGGGATCACACGTGGGTGCTACGTAATAACAGCGCAGGGGAGGGATGATACATAATTACGGTACACATGTCGGTGTTACATAATAATTTAAGAATTTTTTTCTTCGGGATTTCCTTTTCTTTCGAGGCGTTTTTCTTCTTTCAAGGCGTTTTTTTCTTTCAGTGCGTTTTTTTCCTTTAGGATTTCTTTTTCTTTCAAGGCGTTTTTCTTTTAATTTTCGTTTTCCTTCAAGATATTTTTTTAAGACGTTTGAATACATACCAAGACATTTAAAGACATTTCTCTTCAAGATGTTTCATGAAATTTAAAGATGTTTTCTAAGACATTTTTCTTCAAGACATTTTTTCAAAACGTTTCACGATTTCTTTAGTTCTTATGTAATAAGTTCTTAAGTAATAAGGGAATGTTTACTTTTGTTAAGGATAAAGCATTCACACGTGACTTGTTTCTTCAAGCCCCTGTGGGGGACTCCTATCTGTAACTAAGGAGGACTCACACGTGAATATCTAGTAATGATGATATACACAGGGGTTGATACATAATGCCTTAAGAGATTTAATTTTCTTTGTTTTTGTTCAAGGTGTTTTTTTTCTCTCGAGATGTTTTTTTTCTTCATGTTTTCATTTTCTTTCAAGGCTTTTTGTTTCTTTCAAGGTGTATTGTCGCATGTATTTTCACTTACTACAGAGTATTAGGTGACAAGTTTAAGACTTTTGTTTTCTCACCAATAACTATCTACTAGCAGTATTACTGCTTAAAAGTGAAATGGAACAAAAATCCAAATAAAAAAGATTTGATAAACATTCAGGTGAAACCTTTGGAGAGTTATCATTCCTATGTTTTATCATTTCTTTTTGGCCAGAAAACCCGTTTCAGCTTTATAAAGGAATATCAAAATAATAAAATATTAAACAACTCTGAATTTCTACACAAAATGTCTTTAAATCTTTAGTGTCTTTTTGTATTAAAAAACAAAATTAAGGAATAAGGAACTAAAGGAAGAATTCATTGATTGGTAGGACGCAAAATCCCTGGGCATCCCTCTTCCTATGTTCTCTGCTTACACTTCAACTTTAATGATAAATTTACATTAACACAAACTAAAAATATATCCTTGCCCAGTTGGACAACTGGGAGTTGGACGCCCTAAGCTTCTCTCTTGTAAGTTTTCTACAGCTATGAAAAGAACGAAACAATGAATAAAACTACAAATATCACCGTTTCAAAATCATATAGAACAAAACGGGGTTTGCCGTGTTTAAGGCCATATACATATTACTTTAATATATACTACAGACAGCCTGTGATTCACTGACTGGTTATCATGCTCGTTTTATTTTTTGTTTCTTAAGCAATTTTGTTCTTCCTTCGTCTTTTTTGTCACAGGTAAGATGTTTGAAGGAGGTAAATTCGATATATACATATCTGTTACCATCATTGTTAGAGGCCTACTGGCTGTATTTCAACATTTTGTTTCTATATTATCTGGTATATGTTCACGCAATAAATCCAGGGGCGCCCAGGTGCCGTCGCTCAGGCGGTAACGCATCGAGCCGTGGACCTGCAGCCGGTCGCCGGTGGCATTGCCGTCCCGCGCAATGCCGAACAGCCCATGCTCGGCCGCGCCCAGAAGGTCGGCCAAGGCGGCGATGATTCCTGAATCCTACACGGCACGCATTATTGAGCTTGCGCGTCAGGGCTTCACGGACATCGACATCCCCATCTACGACACCGATTGGGATTCGGAAGCTTATCGGACCGTGTCTGGTCAAAATTCGAACAACTCGGTTCGTCTGACAAACACCTTCCTCAAGGCCGTGGAACAGGATGGTCATTGGCGCCTCACCCGTCGCACGGATGGCAAGGAAGCAAAGACGATCCGCGCGCGCGATTTGTGGGATCAAATCGGTTCGGCGGCTTGGGCGTCTGCCGATCCAGGCGTTCAATTCGATACGACGATCAACGAATGGCACACCTGTCCGGCCGGCGGTCGCATCAACGCCTCCAACCCGTGCTCGGAATACATGTTCCTGGACGATACGGCGTGCAATCTAGCATCGTTGAACTTGATGGCCTTTCGCTCGCCGACGGACAAAAAATTCGACGTTCCGGGGTACGAGCATGCTTGCCGTCTTTGGACGCTCACGCTGGAGCTGTCGGTGGCGATGGCCCAGTTCCCCTCCCCGCGTATCGCTCGCCTGTCCTACGACTACCGGACGCTTGGGCTGGGTTATGCCAATCTCGGCGGGCTTCTGATGGCCTCCGGCATCGGTTACGACAGCGACGAGGCTCGCGCCGTGTGCGCAGCGCTCAGCGCGATCATGACCGGAACGGCCTATGCCACATCGGCGGGAATGATGCTGTAAAGAAAGACTTAAGAGAAATTCTTGGGAAGGTGTAAAGAGGGAGGCTTTGAATAGATTAGGATGGAGGAGGGGCATGTATAGCAGTGTTGGCCTCAGGCAGCTTGGTGCTGTGGTGAGTTGGTAGTATACTATGATGCATTAAATATAACACTAGCAGTTTGTTTTCAGCAATCTATAGTCAAAATGGAAAAATCAAGCAATTGTCAGCAGTGATGACAATCATACTTGATAAATTGGTGTAATTCTAGTTTGGGGGCTTTTTGTTATTTTGGAAAGTGGTTGAGGTAGGTGATCAAAACTTTTAGGAATGTATCCAGAGCCCTAATAGTAATGTTGTAAGATATATTGAGCCCCTACCTCGCCTCCAGTTTCTTCCAGAGGGCACTGATCTTTGTGTTATAAAATTGAAACCTTTTAAAATACATCTTTGGGTCAAGTGAAACAACAGAAGTGTCTGAAGCTTTATATCTTTGCTCAATCATAAATTATAAGCTTCAAAAGATAGGCAAATCTATTTTTAATTTAGGAAAATGCCATTGTTTGTCCTTAAAAATATATTAAAATGGCAAGATTTGCATCTTCAGAAAGTAAGGCTGATGGAAAATAGACTGAAAACTAAAACTGCACAATGGTTTTCCCCAAAATTTAGAAACACCATAAGGAAATGATAGATTTAGTAGTTTTGCAGTGCCTTCACTAATGTTATATTTATTGCCCTGTGCTCACTCCTGAAAATTTCATCTATCTTTCTCAACTAATTTTCAAGATAGTAATCAGCCTCTAAACAGGAACTTTACCTTTTTTACTCCTTTTCCACCAAAAGTTGTTACCTCCACATAAAATGAATGACCAAGTAAAACTTAAAGCGAAAACAAATTACCACGATCAGAAGTAGGAATACTACCCCTAAACCTTCGGAAGTATGTAGCATCATTTGCGCTTTGCTGAAAACAAAACATATTTTTTCAATTTCTTTTATATAATTACAAAATTTAAAGATAAAAAATTCCTAAAATTCTAGCAATTAATGTTTTTATATATTAAACAATCAGTCTACTTTGGTTAGTCCTTTCGTTTTTCTTAGGATTGATTATTGTTTGTTTTTTAATTGGCATAGATTTATTGTTGATTAACATTAGAATTATTTGCGGTGTCTTTTCATTTTTTCTGCTTAAGAATCAAAATGTTGGATTGTAGTTGCTATGTTGGTAAAAATTTGAATATTCAGTCAAAGTTTTCGATAAGCTGAAGTTTAGTAGTAAATTAATAATTGTAGTTTTACTATTGTCGGTGGATGGAGGCATCAATTAGGAGGGAGGGAGGTATATAGGGAACCTAGATTTTACAAAAATGCCTAGTTAGGTACTTGTATTGAAAAATCCTTCGTTTGGTCTTTTCACTGAAGAATTAAAAAACAACACTCCTCCAAAGGTGAATAGCAAAGATTTCTCCCCAAAATATTTGAACCGGAAAGGCATCTGGTCAAAACTAGAGATGAGGGTTTTCCATGAACCCAACAGTATTGAACCAATAGAAAAGGTGTTCCAATTTCCTTCTTTATGCTGGTAATCGGTGTCGATTGACTTCATAGAATCTTTAACTTCGGCTCAAGTTCTGGTTGTGAATGGTTTTTCAGTCTAGTTTCAGAAATGAGAAAGGGAGTTCCATATGTCATCTTCACCGGAAGTGTAAATCTCCAAACAATATCTCCACGTTCATTGTCCTTAAAATCCCAAGGAGCAATAATTACAATATCATTATCTCTAATCCAAACTCTTCTCTTTAATTTACCACGTATTCTTCCACGTCGAGTGACATTATCATCACATTTTATCATAACATTTTCTCCCCCTAGCATTTTCAAAACACGGCCAAAAAGTTCACCTTCTTCAGGCAATCTAATTTCTTTTAGTGCACTTTCGTTTTTTACTTGGCGCTTACCCATATTCTATATTCTCATAATGAGCATATAACTGGTAGGGTTAGCATATGAATGGAATTAAGAGTAATTATGCATAAGAGATTTTTATCAAGAGGCATATGAAAAAATGTGGAATTTAGATGCATAGATGAATGTTCACAGTGTTGTATTGAAAGAGAATACTATCCGAGTAAAAAATTTGGGAAAATTGGAGTGCTGATTATTCCAGAAGAAAAAGAAAGAATTGAAAAACTTGCAAAAGAGAAAAAGATCGAAATTAAGATCTTGCCGAGAATAGGAACATCCGAACGAACAGATTCCACACCTACAAAAATTTTAGCATATCAGTTAATGGGTAAAGAAGAAAATGGTAACACATGTCCATTTTTAGATACAGATAGTGGTAACAAATCACCACATGGAGGATTCCCATGTAAGATATACGAAGAGAGACCACTTGCATGTACTGCATATCCGCTGATAGAGTCAAATCCAATCACACTTGATCAAAAATGTAAATTTTGTAAAGAACATCAAAATCCAAATGAGAATTTGAATCTTGAAGCAGAAGCACTCTTAAAAATTAAAGAAAAAATGATTCCAGATACCAGTTCGACTGGAATTTTTTCTACTTATTTAAAGACATTTTAATGATTTCGCCAGCCACTACGCACCGTCTGGCGCTAGTAGTTTTCAACTTCTATCTTGTCATGTTAAATCGCCAAAGTGTCAACTCTTACAGTTTTCTTTGCTCTTTGGTATTCCTTTAATTTTAATGGTTGCCACTTTACGGCATTCACAGCCGCAGCCTTCTATATGACGCAGTATGCTGATTATCTTACACGGAACTCATGCATTTTGATACTCAATTGAATTATGATTTCGGCTACAGCTATAGAGTGGCAAAGTGATAAATGGGTCTAGGTGTAATCCCCCGGTGTATGTCCCCTCCCCCTGAAAAATTACTCTTGGCGTATTCCTCCCAAGGAAAATCACTTCACCCGCATATTCCCCTAGAAATTCTCCTCCACTGAAAATTCTCCTCCGCAGAAAATCTCCCTGCGAATAAGTCCTCATGTTGAATTGCCACCCCCCCCCCGAATAATTTTCAGCCATATTCGTCTGGATAATTTCAACTGTTCATTAGAAGGGAAATTGAAAGTTATTTATTGCTGTATGTGCCAATGGGTGTAAATTGGGTTGTGGCTTCTCGCTTTTTCCGTTTTCCGCACAGTACAGATATCTAAATATCTGTACTGTGGTTTTCTACTTGAGAATTCATTTTGTTATTGTGATTGTAAGTAAAATTTTAGACGAGTTTTGATTATTTAATCAAAATTCACGATGAACAGTAGTTTCTTTCGTCATCCTTTCGGGGGTCAACCTGGGAGTCGACCTAGCTCTAAACGGGTACCTGGAGAAATCTGGGGAAGGTAAACACGAAGGGTGTGCGTAGTTTTTTTTGTAGGTTTTTTCATATATACCTCATTCACAAGATATCCACAGAATATCCTGGTATATATAGCTACTTGACATACTAAATATTGTTCCTTCTCAGTGGAGCGATCGGAAAAACAGACAAGTTCTATGGTAGCTTAAAATTTCCGAGGAAAATCCCCGGACCTAGGGTTGAGAGAACCTGCCTTTAAACGGCACAGTGCGGATCTACCTACAACCTGTATGTCGGAACCGTATGTTCGTCCTAGCACAGTAATGCTCCAAGCGCAAGCAACTAAACGGGGTTCACTCGAGGAGGAACTTTTTGTATTTCTTACAAAAAAAAATCACAAAAATTTATAAAAATATTATGTTTGTCCCATTCCTAAAAAAAAGTCAGATTGGTCGAATTGTTAGAGTAGAAACTTACACGTCTATGTTTAATTTTATTGAAAAGACCTCCATATACAGTAGGGCAGTTTGGTGGTAGTGGGTACAAAATTTAATTAAAAAAGTGGGTAATAACTTAGAAAAGAATAAGTCAGAAATATATGGCACCAAACAACTTAGAAGGTGCGTCTCTCCTTTGAAGGTGTTGTTGTTCACGGGATTCAACAGATTGTTAATATTTGAATATTTATGAACGAAAAGTGTTTTCAAATTTAAGCAATTAGGTTTGATATTTATTTTCACGGCTCATTGTTGTAACACGGACGAAAATGTGATACTGCCCTAAAACTTCATAATTTTGAAACAATCAAAAGTAAATGCATAGAAAATCGTGATTTTATGGTATGAATAATCCCAAGATGTCCAGAAGGCAAGGATGTTTTTTTATGTTCTTCGTAATTGGAAGTTGAGCCAGGAGCCAAATTTGTTCCTGGTTGGTTGAGAGTGGGGACAACAGTCAGTAAACTCGGATTAGTATTCAAGTTTTTGCAAATTTCCCTGTTCTACGCATATCTTACATAAATACACAAACTTAACGAAGAGGGACCCCAATATCTTGTCCAGCAAATGATGTTTTTTAATTCATCAAAAGTTTTAAACAAGCTTTGGACAAATTTCGTTCTTGACATGTTTTTAAGTATGACAAGATCTTTTTGCGTCGTTTTACTTATTTATTATCAGCATTTTCTTTGTCGTTAGGTTTGAAAACAATTAAAAACTTTTATTGCACGTTTTAGCAATTAACCTCAGCATGTACATACCAAACAAAGTGTGGCCCATTTTTTCTAATTTAGAGAAGGAATTTGTCTTTCAAAGTTATTAAATGAAATGCAAGTTAAAAAAGTATTAACACCTCACGAACCACATAAAAATGCTAATCAACAAGAAAAACTACCGGAGGTCTTTTGTACATTGCTAAACAACTTTGATTACAAACAATTTGTGTAAATGTAACGTTTTTAAGCACAGAAGTGTATATTGTTTGCACACGCTCAGTTCACCATTGTCAATAATAAATCAAAACTTTGTTAATTTTCCCTACATTGTTTGCTTATGTAGATCAGTCTCAGCAAGTTACTATGGACAGAAGTATGATAAATCTAGTAGTCCTCAAACCCTTAAGGATGTAACATTGACGTTATTTGGGTTCCACAGATTCTGAGAACCGAAGGATAAACTCGTACTGCAATCATCATTTATCAAAAAGAAAAGAAGGACGGCCTGTTACTGGTTTCTTAGCGCTTATATTAGATGTGAGCACGCTGAAAATGGCTACCAATGAAAATTTCAGTAATGGAACATCTCAACCATGTAGAATTGTAGCCACGGGGTGGTTGGAATCTTCTGTAGATGTGATCGTTAATGGTGTAATATTCCACGATAATGATATCATTGAAAGCAGTCTTTCATGTTTTCAATTTCTCAGGTGTACAGTTTTTTGGGTCATTTTCATTTAGTGAGTGCCAAGAATTTGCTGTCCGTGAGAATAATTTACGATCAAGTCAAGATTTTCTTAGAAGGCGGGGCGCAACAGATCGCAATATTTGAGTAAACTACGGCATGTAGTTTACTTCTCAATGGTACTTCTCGGAACGACTTAGAAAAACAGTATCACATAAAAATAACAGTAAATACTGTTGTTACAGAGATGGTAACTACGGGAAAGAACAACATGTAGGGTCTAAACGGACAAAGTAGCGGTACTTCAAAAGGAAGGATGACCCTAATCAAACAAAAATACTTCTAATTTCTGAATTGATAAAACCTGAAGCTAAAACGGTAGAGAAGGGTTGGAATCTTCCTCTATAGGTGGCTGGATTACAGCCATATAAATGTGTACCCACGGAAGTTTACATCCTAAAAGGTTGTTCCCTCAGAAAATAGTACCCATAAGAAAACACGTCTGGTAGCATATAACGTTTCCCATAGCAGTTTTTTGTCTTAGATTTTTTGGTCATCGTCAGAAGTGTCATTACAGAGCAGGCACGTACGCAGGAATTTCTTTCGGAGGGGGGCCAAAACCTTCGAAACAGCAGATATAAAGTAGCACCTTTTTTTATTTAGTAGCTAAATAAATGCAAAAAGCCCGTACATCAGAAAATACGGTAAGAGATCAAGTCAATAATAAATATAACAAACTTTATTACAAATTGACTGTTTTTTTTTCTCTTCAAAAATAGTAAGAATAAAAATAATTTTTCCCAATGTCACCAAACTTGAAATTTCCCGCTTAAATTTGACCAGCAAGTATGACAAACAACGATTTCAATTGTGGATTGCTTTCATCCACAATGTTGATCAACAAAAAGTTTGTTGGTCGCTAGAACGTGAGTGTTGGTCAGCTATGTCTTGCCAGAACAGATTGTTGATCAACAATGTTGATCGACAAAGTCGCCAGAAAAGCTATATATTATTATTCATCAGCGGTAGGAGAAGGTAGATGTAGGTTTTTTGACGAACCAACAAAGGTTCTAATGGGGATAATTCTATTTATTAGACTGTAAAAACAGATATAAAAGTTTTGATATTTCTGACACATATACAGCGATCGTCATCAGCAGAAATACTAAGGAATTCAAATTAAAACCGTAAAAACATATTTACTACTAAACAAATTAAACTCTATATAACCATATAACTATTATATAACATATATAACCATTAAACAAACTAAAACGTATTTATACAGAACAAAATCATAACTTTTGTTTCATTCACTAGATTTGTCTGAGAGAGTTCAATAACTAGATTCATCTATAGTTTTGAGTTGTAAATTTTCTGCTTTGATGGTGCCTAAATGTAAGTTGAATTTTTAATGAAGCTGGTCATCTTCTAATTGCAAAAGGAAGGTTTCACAGTTATATGCTTGATGGGCCACATCTTCCTATATATAGAACGAATTTTTGAAGTAGCAATTTAGTAAGCTATTACCCTGATATAAGTGCCTTTGCAGATATGGTGACTCATATTAAAATCAACCCGAATATATTGTTTAGCAGAATTTCCCGGTGATTTGGGATAAATATTGTCATAGGCAGCGCAATAGCGCTTCCAAAGTAAAGAGCGATGTGGACACAATGTATTATTATTTTTTTTTGGTTTTAGACCAGGCTACTTCGTATCAAAGGAGTTGTCTTAGAAACTTTGAAAAGGGCTCATTCAATTAGGAATTGAAAGGGCTAGTGCCCCTTTTAATAGTCAAAAGTGGTTGGAAGGCAACTAACCCCCCTCCCACGCCCACCATTTCCTCAAACACATCCGATCAAAATTTTGAGATAGCCATTTTTTTTCAACGCGGTTGAAAGGCCCGGGAATTATGTATTTGAAAATGACACGATCCTCCCTATAGCCCTCAGGGCAAGGGTTGCAAGTTTTGCCCTGGGGGCATATAAGGTTTAAATAGAAAGGATAATTGTATACACTTCGGAAGGGCCTTATTGGATTGCTAAAAAAAATTTTTTTAATGCCCTTTTTGAGATTCAGAGGGACGGTAGGGTGGATAATCCCCCCCACATATCGTATTTTCACGAAATGTATCTGATAGAAATTTTGAGATGACCATTTGCTGTTCTAGAAGCTTCAAAAAAGTCTCATTCGATTGCAAATTGAAAGGACTAGTGCCCTTTTTAATAGTCGAAAGGGATTAGAGGGCAACTAGCCCCCCTCCCACGCCCCCCAGTTTCCCATATACATCAAATCAAAATTTTGAGATAGCCATTTTGTACAACGTAACTGGAAGGGCCAGAAATTAAGTATTTGAATATGACCCGCCCCCCCCCCCCCCCAAATCCTTCAGCACTGCACATCATTCCACCCAAATATTGTAGCTACATTCATTTGCAAGCTCTTTGAGCTACTATTTATTAGGGAACTGAAAAAATTTTGCTATACCCCTTCACACCAGTTCAGATTTAAGCGAGATACCGAATGTGCCGACGCTTTAACCTCTATGGCAAATTCCCTGATTGATGCAGAGTCATCTGGAGAAAGCCTTTTTGGGGGGACATGATGGCAGACTTGCACTGGACTCTCTTATCCATGCAGCGATGCTTCTGAAAGCTGGTAGACGAGGATTAAATCTGGCCATTATTCGTTCTCTTCGGGATTTATATTCAAGACTACGTATCCACACTACTCCCAGATAAAGGCATACCCCCAATTCTACTTCGACATCTTATTGCAGTCAAGAAAGGGGTCTGTCAAGGAGGTACACCTTTCCGGACCATTTTAATAGCTATGTGCTGGAAGCACAAGATCTTTGCCCAATGTCACTGATTCTGTCTTTCGTAAGCCTTTCCTTGATATGCTATGCTGATGACATTCTAAACCATAGTCGAACTCTTCAAAGCATCACTGAAATTTTTGGAATCCTTGAAGTGGAATATCAGAAAACTGGGCTTGAATTTAGCTCCTCCAAATCTGATATTGGTCTGTTTAACTGAGAAAAGATTTCCGTGCCTCTTCCATCACGCTTGGAACTAACTCTTTTCAGCCTATAGATCACCGTATTCATTTAGGTCTGCCCATTGCTTCTCCTATCCGTCATACCCAAAAGCTTCTTCTTGAACAAATCAAACGTAGAATCTCAGCAGCTTACGCTTCCATTGTATCTTGTAAGCTTCGATTTTACCGATTTCTTCTAATTTGACTTGGTGCTAGATTTCAGTTCCCCTTCGCCGAAAAATTATTTGTACACCTTCCACTTTAACTTTAAGCTGTAAAACATACTAGTTCGAGGCAATTCATGTCACCATGCTAAACTACAGATGGCACACCACCCTCTCTGGTAATAATTATCACACACATGTCATTTTCCGGACATTTTCCTCCAAAAATGTCTGTTTACACATGAATCGATCATTTAAACTTAATGAAAAATCCCCAATCACGTTTTTTCTGACTAACCCTGGATATTCAGCCCAGCGTTCCACAATTTACCAGCCCTGTAACCAACCTTTTTTCCCACAAAATAACTAGGTAAATTAAAACTGATCATTGATTTTCATTTGAACAACGGAAATTTGCCAGTTCATTGTTAGATTGTAATATTCGTCCGCAACTCAAGCCACCATGGCAATTTGTGACTGGCCCATTGTATCCCTGTTATATATATATTATCAATCCTATGACATTCTCAACCCTTCAAAGGTACCACGATTTCATATTTGGCTGCCAAAATGTTATCTATGGTTGCTCATCGAAAATAGATAGTTTATTGTACGTTTTTCAGCAGTATCATTTGTACACTCAAAGGATAAACACTCACATCTTATTTTAAAAAGTGAAGATGAAATACTTAGAGAAAGCATGTGTTCATGATAAGGCTATTGAAGCACTGAATGCCAAGAAAGATAAATATTTGAATTATGAAACAAGCGCTAATGGGGATCTCATTAGAAATGTATGCGCGCGTTGCCATTGCAATAAGGTGTTAAATTCCATTGGAATACCAAAAATTCAACATTACTAGTGGTGGCAAATATACGGGCCCCGGCTCGAAAACCTAGGAGAATCCTATTTTAACATAATGACTGTTGTGTCCTCATTTCCCTTTTTTAATGCATGAAGGTCAGTTAGAATAGCATTATTTGACGTCTATTATAAGTTCTTTCAATTTAAGGGTTGGAATAACGTAGCGTTTTCTTTCTCCGTATTTGAAGTGTGCACATGCAAACGATAGGCTGCGTTTTTCATAAAATAGTTAGTTTTTGGCAAATATTTCAAATTCGTAAAACTTATGCTTGATGGCCAAACCATCAAGCAGCATATAAAGTGAAATTTAATGGGCATAGACCTTTTGTTGATATTTCCAGGAATATTAATGTTACTACTTCCAACAGCTCAAAATATTTTCAAGTATCCTGAGGTGACCTCGACCGCACATACTTGGCCCCATTCTATTCAACATGTCCTCTTTACCCTCCCATACAGCTTCAATCCCTTAAAATCCTTTCTTATTACCTCTTTTCACCCATTCGGGCACTACATCCTGCTCGTTTAGCCCCAAATTGATTGATAAAAACTGCAATCTTTGGCAGTGTGTCATCCGTCATCTGTAAAACCTGACCTGGCCATCTTACAGCCTTAGAAAGAGGGATCGAACCACGTTTTTCGTACAGCTTGTTCGGTCAGTCCAACGAGTATCTAAAATTTAGACAACGTCTTTTAGGATCGAACAACCTTTGGTAAACATTTAACGAAATTTCTTTTATGTTTTAACGCGCCCATATTTCAGGCACACACTTGATTCACTGTTGTCACCGTGGTCAACAATATTGTCAACAATATAACACCGTCAACCGTGGTCAACAATATAACACCGTGGTCACCGTATAGGCCTGCATAGACGTAATCCGTGCCGCGTTTTTGGGCGGCTTCGTCTTCGACGTAGTTGAACAGGGAGTACATGTGCAGCCAGGCATTGCTTTGCCACATGTCGACATAGGGGATCTGCGGCAATTGCTCGGTCAGCAGGCCGTAGAGCATCAGCTTGGCATTTTGCGCCAGCGCCGGGCCGTAGCGTGCGGGAAAGTCAGCGCCAACGGGGTCAAAGACGCCATGGACACCGACGCCGTCCGTGACGCCCTTGATGAAGGCGGCCAGGTCGCTTCCGTCATCGACAAAGACGTGATCGGCGCCGGTGTCTTTCAGATATCCAACGTTGCTTCCGGATCGTGTTGTGCCGATCATCGTCGCCCCCGCCGCACGCCCGATCTGCAGCGCGGCATTGCCGGCGGTGCTGGTCGCTGCGGGGACCAGAATGTTGACCCCCGGACCCGCCTCGGACATCTCGCTCACCGGGTAGTATGCCGTCATGAATTGCATCCAGACAGAACTGGCTTCGACCGCGCTCATGTTCCCTGGTGCCTTGGTCAGATATTTGGGATTGACGGTCAGCGTGTCGGCGCTCGCCCCGTTGTTGTAATAGAAATGCGGCAGCGTGCAGTAGCGCGCGCCGATCTCGACATCGCTGACATTGGCGCCGACCGCCTCGACAATGCCGGCGGCCTCAAAGCCGATGCGGGCGGGGAAGTGTTCAAAGCTGAAGGAATACTGATCCATCATCAGGTTCATATCGCCCCAGTTCAGGGCGAAGGCCTCGATCCGCAAACGCACTTCACCGGGGCCTGGCTCGACATGGTCGCAGTCCTGCAGGCGCAAGCCCTCATAGCCCTTGTATGACCTTATTACGGTAGTTGCGGAGGCGTCCGCTGGAATTCTTTCGCTTAACCAAGAAGAAAAGTCTAAAAACCGGGTTTTCCATCAAGTGCTATATTTTTTCCCAAATATTACAAATACCAAAGAGAGTGGGTTTACTAGATAGAATTTTGCTAGAGCTCATACCATATGAGCTCTTGGCTCAACCGACCTCGTCACAAGTGCCATATGAGCTCTTAGCTCTTGTTTTTTGTTTTATTCACCTGCTGCCGATTTCAGTTTACTCCAGGAAAGTAACTAGGGTTTGACCTCTTTAGTTCTTACAGGAAACCAGTTGGATAGATGAATATTTTATTACATTTTGGAAATTTACATAAAATTTTTGCTTTGGGCCAAATAAATTGGCTCTTCAGTTTTCCTGGAGCTAAAACCAAGAAAATGTGAGCCAAGGTGGGGTTTTATAGTCTTTATCAAAGATGACTATTTTAACGTGTTCTGGCAAGCTTTTGTTGCTTTATGCCGTTTTTTGCTTTGAACGGATAGTTCTCCATAAGTAGGCAGCCTGCTTACAAATACACAAGCAGCACTCAAGCTTTAGAACTTTTTTTTATGGACGCTGCAAGCAATTATTTAAATTTTATTTGTGTAAATAGGTCTGACTGAAGTAAAAACCCTAAAACATGTACTTTTTATTTGTAATTTCCACAAGTTTTTACCGCACCCTGGCAAATAATGATGACCAGACCACAGGCACGCACGCAGGGGAGGGATTCGCCCTCCAAAACCTTGCAAAATGCCTAATATTCCCTGCGAAATGTTTAATTTTTCTGTGTTTTCCTAGTATTTCTTGCGTGAGAGTTGAACCCCCCAGTTTAGACTTTCAGAGAATGTTGAAGGGAATGTTGCATTGAACCAAAAGACACTAGGAGTATCAAGGTTGTCAGAAGGATGTATCTATGCGTCTCCATATTTATCTCGGGAATGGCTACGGGATTTAAATTGAAACTTTCATGAATGCTAAGAAGGATGTTGAACTAATCTGTCCTTCTGAACATTCTCTGAAAGTATAAACTAAAACTCTTTAACATCTTGAGATATTGCAGTTATGCCCTTTTGAACATATCAGTGCGCATATAGTTATTTTATATAAGTCTACTTTATGCTCGACATTTCTTGAAATTTTAAACTTAATGACTTTAGCAATTCATGAAACATTGTAGATAATCCCTTCTATTAACTTGGATGCACGATGTCATTTTGACGAGCAAGATGTACATGATTTTTTGGTTTAGTTCAATAGTCCTAGCTGCAGTTGTGTAAGTAGCAGTGGTAATTGTAGTCACAGTCGCAATCGTAGTAATAGTAGCATCAGTATTAGTAGATATAGTCACAAGTGGGAGCAGTCGTAATCGCAAGTATTTTTAGTCACATTTGTTGCAGTTACAGTCATAAGTAGTTGCAGTAGGTGCAGTGTTACATTTGCAGTCGGAGTTTAAGTTGCAAGTATTTTCAGTTGGAAATAATTGTAGTCTTAAGTGGTTGCATTTGCAAGTATTCACAGTCACAACTAGTCGCAGTCACAAGTAGTCGCAGTCATAAGTAGTCTTAGTTGTAAGCAATAAGGTTTTTGTAAGTTGGAAGGTTTTAATTTATTTATCTATATCACTGTCTATTATCCTTTTACTTGATGTGATTACTTATTTTTCTTTCTTTTGGTAATAAATTCTGTACACTAAAAAACTTTTTCCATAGTTTTCTCAGAGTATAACTTCAGGTAATAGGGAAATCTTAGAAACGATTTCATAATATATAAGGAGATAGAGGATATTGCAACAAAACAGCAACTAAGGTTTCAGGCTATCAAACGGCGCAAGTGACGATTTAAAAGTTGAAAAAAAACGAAAACAAATGGCATTTAGAAACGTAATAAAGGGAATATTTGATATACCTTTTTGCAATATGAAAGTAGTTACTGGAAATGTATGAGACGGCCTTGGCTTAGTTATTTAACCTTCAAATGGTATAGGAGACAATCCAAAAAAGCAGAAAATTTATAACATTTTAGTTTAACTTGAATTTTAATTTAAATTATTAAATTTTAATTTCGGATGAACTCTGAAAGGGAATCTTCAAATATCTTTTCAACATCTTAAGTTTATAATATCGTTTTACTTTGGGGACAGTTACCTCCTCTATCTTATCGTGTTCCTCATGAGACGCAATAGCTGCAGGTAGTGAATTAAGCATGGCGTGAAGCGTTAGAGGGTGGAAATAATCAGGTGAAGCACTAGGTAAAATTCCATCATTAGCTGGTGCTAAATGATCTCGTCCTCTACTGCGTGGTCCATAAGTCCTTATTCTATTTCTAACAAACCGGACACTTGGATTATCGATAAGAAGAACACTGGCACTTCCAAAACTAAGTGAGCTATTTCCAGGGGATGTAAATGTGCGTTCGGATCTTAGATTTGAGAATATTTGTGACACTGTTGTACCGTCATTGAGGTTACCCACTACCCATGGACGTCCAAGAGGCGGTAAGGGTAAAGGACCAATTTGAATGAGGAAGCAGCCTCTTTCATATACGAAGTAATTTCTGTTCGTTTTTGGTTTTAATGTCGCTCCTTACTTTCAGTTAAAAAAACTTTTTCTTTTATTTAATATAAAGTAAAGACCGAATTCTAAAAAAAATAACTTGCGCCAATCTTCAAAATTAGAAAAGTTGACAGTAGAATGAACCGTATGAGCTATGGAAGCATAAGGTTGTATTAAAAAAGGCTGGGGTATTGTGTTTTGTAAGGTTATCCCTTGTCCCATTCTAGTTACACGTTTTAACTAGTTAGGTGTCTTCAATACCGAAAATTGTTTAATGCCAAAAATTGCTGCAAAAACTACAGCCTATCATGTTAGCCACATTCTGGACCCTTTAGAAGGGTCAAGTGACTAGTAACGCACCGTCCTAAACCAGGCGGAAATATTAGGCCATAGGGCTTGTATAAACCTCGTATAGAAGGCAGGGGCAGATCTAGAGCAAAATCTTGAAGGGGGAGGGCAATGTGACAAGGGCTCCAAAAAGCAAAATCTTGGGTGGGGAAATGTGACAAAGGCGCCAACAATTGACCAAATTGACAAATTTATTTAAAAAAAGAGTGAAAAACAGAAAAAACAACAAGGAATGAGGGCGCATGAAAAACCTTTGGGGGAGGGGTCACCACCCCCTGGATCCGACTGTGATAGAAGGATTATCAATCTAAAGGGAAAAAGTCTCTTTGAGCGAAGTAGTGTATCCTAGAACTTTCTAGCTTATGGGGATTGGATCCAATTTAGACCACTTTTTAGCTTTTGCTAAAAACAATAAAAATTTAATCGTATTTTTCCTCATGTCACGAAAAAAAGAATCAACTACGTATGCCTTAGGCACATATATCGTAAAAATGAGAACAACTCTAAATAAGGTACTTTCTACATTCGCACTTCGATTCCGGAAGGATTTGATCGTTTGGGGCGATGTTTTCTATTAGTAAAAACAATTAATCATTTAATGTTTAAGTGCCATCTCCATTGAAACTATACTCTAGTTAGGCTTATAAGGCATTTCGGTCAACATTTAATCTATTAGTGAAAATTAGTTTCAACAAAAATACATCATCAACGGGACTTGAACTTGATACCACATGAGCAGGTCGTAGTCCCATTCGGTCATGATGAGACGGATGAAGATCTTCTCAGCTGACCAGTTGATAAAGTTTTAAAGTTTGTTTTTTGTATAAAGGTATACAGTTTTTTGTCACCGTTTTATGTAGTCTAAAAGAATCTTCGTTTATCGAGTATTGAGATACTTTTAAGGTTAAATCGTTTCTATGAACTTGAACTAAGCACTAAGCTAATCCTCACCGTAATTCTCTTCAGGGTCAGCCTTTAAGTCAGGTGGCTTAAGAATCTCAGGCTCTAGGCCCGATGAGACTCCATCAAGTACAGTAACCAACAAACTCATTTGTCTTGGCTGTAAATGCAGAAGGGATGTCCTATAAGTGATCTAGAAAAAAAGGAAGGAAATAAGTAACAGATTTAACGTGAGAAAAGTGAAACATAAGAAAAAAAAAGTAAGTCTTTCCATACATCGTGATTCAGCTATCAAGTGTCACCTTTGGCAGGGTGATAAAGGATTATAATAGACATGGGTGTTTCTAAACAGATCTATCAATCTTGTCTAATATGAAAGTTATTTAGATTTAAGCACAGTTTAGGCTATTTCAATACTTTTTCCGGTCTTTTTCTCTACAACATAAGCGGCCATAGGCGGCCCGGAATTGCAATAGGACATATGTTGGCCAGGTTTCCAACGCGATCTTTTTGAGTCTGGATGAAATTTTAAGCCTTCCAGAGTCGTCCAGCCTTCTCCATTGGTTGCATATTCCGCCATATGCATATCGTCGAAGCCGGCGGTATGCTCCATTAAGTGATAGAGCCGGATGGGGTTCGTTTTTTCCCATCGATTCTCAAAGGGCAGTTCCGGCGCGATATCCCGAACTTTGTCTTCCAGGTTTAAACGCCCTTCTTCTACCAGCATCATGGCCGATACGGCGACGAAGCTTTTGGTAACGGAGCCAATGCGAAACATGGTTTCATTAGTGACCGGCAGCTTGTTTTCCAGGTCGGCGTAGCCAAAATTACCGAGCCACAAGGTTTGATCTCGATCGACGATCGCCGCTTGCGCGCCGGGCACTTTTCTTTGTTGTAGAATAGCGTCTATAGTTTGTTGCAACTGCTTGAAGTCAAGCGATGAAGAGGCCGTTTGTCCAATTGACAAAAACGGAGAAAGAAAGAGAAGTATGGAAATAAGCCTTTTCATATCGATTTGCCCTTAGAGCATGTTTAAATTTAACACTTCGGGCTGAAAATGCCCTTAATAACATATTGGTTTGCAACGTAAGATAATCTTTTTTATAGTATGACGCCAGTGAAGAGAAAACAGAAATTTTTTATCTTTCAGATTTAGTTTATGATCCTAATTAAACGCTGCTAAAAATTTAAAAGATGTCAATTTCCAAAGCCCTCGCCTTAACGGCCGCTATTTTTTACCTAAGCTTTTTCTCCGAGCCCTAAGTGTGTACTTATCGCTGGCTACTTATTGCCTTTTGGCTTAGGACACTTGCTTGATCACTTAAGAATATTCTCTACGATTTCTGAATATTCACGAGTCGAAAGAGGTCCAACGTATTCATATTTGTGAGATTGCGTAGTAATATGAGGGTTTAAGCCAAAAGCCCACTTTAGGTTTTTCACTGATGCTCTATAAAGATCCCTGAGGTGTCAGATGCCGGAAGAGATGTGACAGTGTCTGTAAGATGAAGCTGCAAAAGGATCCAGGGGTATGTGATCTACTGTAGGTTCTCCAATCATGCAGACCCAAGACTTTACTGAGCGAAACATCCTTTCGTTTTTCCATGGAGACAGGTGGCCAGTACGTGAAACTATTATTTATCGTTTTTTTGTTTGTGGCAGCGATCCTATCATTTAACTCCATTCTCAAATTGATCCCAGAATTTTCACAAGTCGAAAAATCTGCAACATGCCTTTAGTTATGAAGATGGGGGAACATGCATGTAGTTATAAAGCTGGGGGAATGGAAAAGTCATGGCTTCCGCGAATATGCAGGGTAAAACCCTTGCATTGTCGTGATTTCAATAATGCATAGCACACCCTTAATTTAACTAAGTTGTGTGTATGAAGCTCTTGCTTTTAATAGGCTGTGTAATACATCTGCAGCCCGTATCCTGAGATATTGAAGCAAGTATGTGGCTAAATTCGCAATTTTTGTTGGTAAGTTTTACTCACCCTTCCCGTGGGTTGTAAAGATGAAATTTACTATCAAGGTACATTGAGGGGACCTAAAATCGTTCTTCTGAAAATGGCTTTCTTGATATTTTAGTCTGATGCCATGTCAAAACTGTCTTAGGACTCTCCCCAAAGCACGTACCTAGAAATTTTTTTTCATAAAGGGGGAGAGGTTTAGATGAAAATTTTTCTGTGAAGCAAAAGGAGCAGTCACAGATCAATCTCTGATCCAATGAATCGAAATGTAAATTCTTTTGTTATGTGGTAAACCAGTTTGTAACATATCTGTCCGCTTCGGTGAAGCTTAATTAAGTCCTTGAGACTTTGTCTTAAGACCTTCGAAAAGAAGCTACTATACACGTTTAGGACCATATTATCTTCGCCTTCCAATGAGCAGGTAGGTGTTGAGTTTTTGGCAAGTGAGTTGGCGAGTCAGTGTTATCGTTTTTCTTCTTTTCACGAAGTTTTACGTACTTTTGATTTCAGTCTCGCTGTTGAAAAAGGTTCCTGGTGGAGGGGCCCAAAATATTTGGCTGTTTCCCTTTTACATTTCCATATAATGAACTGATTCTTCCACATTCTCTATAATATTCTTATTTGGAGATTTTTTAGCTGCAGAAAAACGCGTTCAACATATTACAAATATTGCAAGTTCCTCTTTCGACTACTAAACGTGTAGATACTTAATTAATAGCCAGGATACCTGGATTAATAGCCAGGAAGAAGCAATCCTTAGTAATATTACCAGGTAGATGGCTGGGACACGTAATACGGATGAGGGATGAGGATTGCCAAAGATAGTCCTTTTTGGAAAATCATCTAACGGGGTAAAAGAAAATCAAGTTACCCCCAAGTTGGCTGAAAGGAGATCGTAAGGAAAAAATGAAGATATTAGACTATTTTATGATTGCACATGGTAAAGAAAGTGCTTAAAGGCTCTTTTCCTATTTCAGAATTGGTCACTTGAAGTGGGACGCCTATGTTCAAAATATCTTCAAACAAGCTTCCCCTTCAGTTTCTTCTTTGTCTTGTCATAAAATCTTCTTGTCTCCCTAAGGATCTTTGCCAAATTTATTGTTCTTTTATTCGGGCAATACTCGGGTTTGCATGTCCAGTGTCCTGTGTTTCTTCAGAACATATTTACAAGATTGAAAATGTCCAAAAACGAGCCCTTAGAATCATAAATGGTTAAGGGAAGGTTCTATATCATAATCTACAATATAAGTTCTAGCTCGCCACGTTGGCCGAGAGAAAAAACCTCCCGTGCCTTCGTTATGGCACCAAGATCATGTCTGTTGACCGATTACGCTCCATCATACCCGAAACTACCAACCTGCCCGCTATAGATAGTCCTGTATAAAATCCCTAAAAGTTTCCAAACTGATGCCCACCCCAGCTAAACATAAAAGATATCATAAGTGTTTTTTTTCCGAGTTTTGTTGAGTTGTATAATAACTAGGAACAATAGTCATTAATTTTATTGTTTTCTATGTATTTTTTAATTTTGACTGTTTAACTAAGTGTTGACTCTTTTTTTAATGTACTTTTTACAATGCATTACGCTTGACGTGAAAATCAAATTCTTCCGAGATGATATATATATTGTATGGTGATATAATACGTTATATATACCAGTGCTATTTGTGACGTAAAATTCAAATTTGGCAACCAGGCTGTGATAGAAAAGTTTAAATAATATTCTCATCTATTCTATAGAGACCATAGTCTGCAATAATTTTTGGCTAGGTTTTGCCAATTATGAAGAGTTTTGCCAAGTTTAAGAACAGAATAAATAGCACAAGACATGACTCTTGGCCCTCTTGTTAATTATGTTGGGGAAAACCAATGGCGTTAATTCATGGAAATTTAGAAGGAAATCAGTTTATTTTTCAGTATCAAGGGGGGGGGGGGTAAATTTGCTATTTTTTTCAGTTTGGCAATGAAAAAAACAGACTCACTAGCAGGTTTTTTAACACTTTGGAAAAAAACAATAAGCTCCTGAGCCAGCAACGAAAATAGAGGCGACTTGGAACCCAAGCTTCGCTTTTACAAAATTCTAAAATTACCCTAATTATTAAAAATTCCGTGTACGTGCCTGTTCTTAGCCTAGCCTTTTTTTGTTTTTTAATTATGCAAATGCAATTTGTTTAAAATAACAATTTTTGACCAGCTTGTTAACATTCTCTGATCTTAAGTACCAGTTTAGTTCAGTTTTTAGCTAAAAGTGAACATGCCCTTTAATTTTTCCTTGTCCGCTATGTTCATTCGATGGCTATTCGAAATCCAAATGAATTATGTTTTGCAGGATAAAATCTTTTATTTATGAGTTTTGGACATTTAAATTCCTTCGTCGTCTTCGAGACTTGATTGAATGGGTAGACGGTATCTATGCCAACTTAGTTTTTTTTAACTTGCAAATTAATATTCTGTTGGAGAGAGGAGAAATTGAGTGATCATCATGGGTACATAAGGAGGAACTTGTTTTCTCCATGGGAAGGGTGAGATTAGTAAAAACTGCAAAAGTTAGGCTAGTTACATGACACTCATCGGCAAATATAGAAGAAATAATGAGATTCCAGCTCACAGAAACCCTTGCACGGATGGAGGAAATTCCGCAAAAGGGTCTTGGACCCCAACCTTCCCCCGCAGCGCTTCGGCTTTCTGCATCACCTCTTCTTGCGACAGTCCCGGCAAGATCAAGGTGAACTCTTCGCCGCCCATCCGGCAGGCCACCTCATCGCTGTCACAGGCTTTTTCCAAGGCCGAACCAACCGCCCGCAGCACCATGTCGCCGGCATCATGGCCATGGTTGTCATTGAATTTTTTGAAGTGATCGACATCCACTGCAATCAGGCTGAGCGACGCGCCGTTGTTCTGGCTGGTGCCAATGGCTTTGCGCAGGGTTTCGGTCATATGGCGCCGGTTGAACAGCCCGGTGAGCGGGTCGCAGAGCGCCTGCTCGCGCAGTTGCTCGTGCAGACTGGAGATGGTGCGCAGACGCTCTTCGCTCAACGCCAGTGCCTCGGCCAGCTTCAGCTCGCTCAGGTGACGCTGGGTGACGTCGCGCACGTAGATCATGTGGCCGAGCAGTGCCGGACCATGGCGGGTGGCACGCTCGATGGCACGCAGACGCACCTCGTAGTAGC